>JAOTIZ010000203.1:36474326-36489235 GCA_027123425.1 Erythroxylum panamense
GGGCATTATTTATATTTGGACAAAGTTGGACATCTTTGAAATTTTACTATGCTATGTTATATATCTTACGTGGGACTCTTATGTGAAGATTGAAATCCTATTGAGGATAGGATTTAATTATAATCAAATCACCATATCTTAACTACTATAATATATAGTTGTTTGGGGATTTTTAAACTCTTATTCGATAACCTATTTTGGGGATAATAACTATCTAAGGTAGATACGTTTTTGGAGATTCCATTGACTATTTTACAGCTACATTGTTGCTATGTTTCACATAATTTTTGGGGTTTTTTTTTGCTGTCTTGTATGGGAAAAACTGATAAGAATACGGTGACTTGGCAACTAAATTTTTAGTGATTTTATTGGAAGCTGATTTTTGCATATTTTTTCTAGATTGGGAAACTACATTTACTATTGATTTGGTATGTTCTTTCTCCAGGGATGTGTGACTTTGTAGGGCCATCTATAAGTGTGGTTTGTGTGAAAATTTTCTAAAATATTTGAAGTTATTGTAGCTCTTTTGTTTTGATGTTTTGGTGATGACTTGTTAGTGTTCTTATTGAGTTCTTATGACTGCTATGCATGGGATGTCTCACTGACATTATAGAAGTTCACAACAGAATTTTTGGTGGACAACTTCCTGATCCTTTGTTGAAGAAGTTGGCTTTTTAGGAGAGTTGTTTCTCTTATCTTACGTTGTCTTTGTTTATGTTTGTTATTGTTTCTATCACTTGAGTTATTTTATGTTCATTATTTATTATCAAATGCTATTGAGAAAATCTTCCTTGGGTTAGCATGAGGTGGATATGTTATTGGGATTGAAATACTTTCACATGTTGTGAGGATGAGGGATAGTGTTAAGGATAGGTGGTCAACTCTGTAATGCCTTGAGTAAAACTATTGTTAGTTTTTGGTGAAATTGATTAAGTAGGGTGAGAGCCCCATAGACATAGATAACATGTGCTGAACTACGTTACCAAATCTTAGGTGTTGATTTGTTTATTTTGCCTTTAATTTTTTTTGTTTGCACTTGAAAATTTATAAATTGTTGATACAATTGCTTTATATCAAGCAACCATATATAAATTTCAAAGCAGATGTGACATAACCAAGTTTTTATGAAACTACATCCTTTCAAATTTTCAAACACTATATTCAATTGGATAAGGGAGATTGTGCTAGTTAAATTAGCATACAATCAATGTACTACTAATATGAAAATAAGATGGAAGATTTAGAATGAGCTGCTTATAACTTTTTGTTCCTGTTTTTATGAGAAGACCAAAAAGTGAGCATCTAACAAGCATCAAATCAATCACCTGTCTAGACGACTTTATCTTTAAGATATAAAGAGACCAATAACTAGTGACCAGAGAGCGAACATCCAGTTAGCATCCACGAGCTACTTGACCAGGCGATAGCGGCCAAAAGGGGAGCAAGGTAAGAGTGGGACAAGAAAATGAGAGCTTCTTGTGGCGATGGTATTGCACTATCGATTAATTATAATTAATCTACAGTGATGTAAATATTTTTTTTCAGCAAGCTTCCCATGAAAGGCATCTCAAGGTAGTGCGTTTGAAGGGCTTGTGGTCTCAGGGAGGTTTTACCTTAATGGTAGGCCATACTCAGGCCTTGCACAATGTTATATAGATTGGTTTGTTAACCCCTCCTATTAAAATGTTAAAAGCTAGAGCAAATGCTTGGTCTTCAGCCTTGGTTGGGTTCTTTTATAATTGAAAACTAACTTTCCCTATGGTTCAAGCTTGGGCTACTGCAAGATGGAGAAAAAAGCGCTTAAAAGAACTATGTTGATCGAAGATGGTTCCTTTCTATTCAAGTTCAATGTTAATACTTATTTGAATGAAATTATGGTGCAAGGTCCATGACATATAGGTGGTCAACCCATGTTTGTGCAAAGATGGAAACTAGGAATATAATTTGATAAAGATAATATTAACTGCTTTCTAATCTGGATTAACTTCTATAATGTGCCATTTGAGTTCTAGACTATTAAAGGATTGAGCTATTTGGCTTGCTCAATTGGGAAACCAATAAGCATAGACTCCTAAACTGCTAACATGGACAGAATATGCTATGCTAAGATCTGTGATGAAGTTAATGTTGAACTTCCTAATAATTTTCTAACCCTTAAGATGGGAGAGGATGGGGGATATGGTGAGTTGTTAAATTCCAATTACTTACCCTTGGAAGCCTAATAATGGATCCAAGAAGTGGAAACCTACAGGTAAGGTACTCAAGACTGGTGAGCACATCATCAATATATAGAAGAAGAGCGATGAAGTTCTCACGTATAAACTACTTTATATACACACAAGCGTTAGTATAAGTTTTCTTGTAACCATGATTCATCATAAAGGAATTAAACTTTTGATACTACTATTTTTAATACCATATAAAATTTTATTTAACTTGAAAACCAAATTCCCCTTACCTTTAACCTTAAAGCCTTTTGAATGTTGTATGTATATATCCCTTTTTAAGTCTCTATGTATGAAGGTTGTTTTAACATCCATTTATTCAAGTTTAAGATCTAAGCAGACAATTATACCTAAAACGATTCGAATTAAGGTCATCTTGACCCCTAATGAGAAGATTTCATCAAAATCTATACCCTTCTGTTGATTGAAACCTTTTACCACTAACCTTACCTTGTGTTTCACTAGCTTATCGCCAACTTTTTTTAATCTTGAGCACTCATTCATTCTTCAGTGCACTTTTGTCTTTAGAAGCTTCACAATCTCATATGTGTCATTCTTCTTTAGGGAGTTCATCTCTTCCTTTATAGTTGTAAGCTATAGATCTTTATATTCATAATAACTTCTTGCACATTCTTAGGCTCCCTCTCAACAATCACTAATGACTGTTCTAAACTCGGATATATTATAGAAGGCCTTTTCTTTCTTGTTGACCTTTAAAATTGTATATCACAAGCAGTTGGATCCGTTTGCTCCCCTTGCTTATAAACCCTAATGATTTCATCTTTAGAAATGTTCAAATGTGGTTCGTATGGCTCATCATTACTAGGTTGTATCTGATCACTATCAATGTATGTTTAGTCACACACTTTATCTCCTTCATATGTATACTGCTCAAAAGTGGTAGAGTTTAGAGAAGAATCAACTACATCATAAGATGTGCTACTTTGAGTAACCTTATCTCGTCTCAGAAGATCAAAACTTCTCTCGTGCTCCTAGAATACCATGTCCCTACTCCTGATCACCTTTTGCTTCTCTAGGTCATAAAATCTAAAGCTAAATTGAACACCATAACCAATAAAAATGCAAGGTATTGCCTTTGAGTCAAGCTTTTGTCATTGATCCTTGGGTATATGTTTAAATACCTTGGAGCCAAAATCTCTTAGATGATGATATATGGGATGTTTACCAATCTATGCTCTTTCGAGAATCTTAAAATTCAATAGAACTGAGGGAGCTCATTTGATCAAATAGATTGCAGTTATGACTGCTTTACCTTAAAATGTCTTCGGTAATATAGACATTCTGAACATGTTATGAACCTTCTCCACAATAGTTCTGCTCATCCTCTCAATAACACTATTATGTTGTAGCGTATCAGGTTTGGTCTTTTCATGTCTTACGTCATGTGATGTATAATAAACTTTAAACAGCTTGAAAGTATACTCACCTCCATTGTTTGTTTGTAAGAACTTAAACTTCCCTTTCTACCATAATAAGAGACTTTTAAAAAGTTTCAAATACTTGACTCTTTGCTTTCAACTAATACACCCAATTCTTCCTCAAACAATCATTAATAAATTTAATAAAATATTTTTTACCTCCCAGTGACTCCTCCTCATTTAGGACACTGAAATCTGAATGCACAACCCTAATAATTTTGTCTTCCTTATAGATTGTCTCTTGAAAGAAACTCTATACTACTTTCCTTCCAAACAATGATGACAAGGATTAAGTGGTAAAGTGCTTTTAATTGGAATAAGGGATTTACTAACTAGCAACTTTAATCTCTTCTCACTTATGATGCTCTAATCGTTAATCTCATAGATTTTGAGAAGTTTCCTTTTCGATTGTATATGCTTTTCCATCACCACATGACTTTAAGTTTGTTTCGCACAATATACATCATAACTCTCCTCAAGCAACAATCATTACCTTTTTAGACAATTTTCAATTCCTATCCCTAAAAATGCACTTGATTCCTTCTTGATCTAACACATTTGTTAATAATAGATTTATCCTTAAATTGGAAATAAGTCATACATCTTTCAAGGTCAATAAACATTTGACATTTGTTTGAACTCAGATATTACTCATACTGACAATCTTAGCAAAATTTTGATTACCATCCATCTTTACACTTCCAAAGTATCCGCTCTTATAGTTTGAGAAGTAATCCACTTTTGGAACACATTAATATGAAGCTTCCATGTCAATTAGCTACCTAAAACCTGAATTAATAACATTGAAACATTCATTTATTACACCAAATAAGGATACCTCATCATTCGTGCTTGAAGCAGTTGTGACTATGCCCTTATCATCTCCATCATTATGATGATCTTACCTTTTCTGATCCCTCTTCCATTTATAGCAGAACCACTTAATGTGTCCTGGTTTATTGCAATAGTGGCATGTCTTCACGTCTTTGTCATCTCTAGACTTCAATTGATTCTTAAACTTGTCAAACCTTTTTGGGATCCCTACTCTTGCTCCTTCCTTTGCTTTCTACCATAAAAGCCTGCACGTTGTCAACTATCTCCTTTCTTCTTATTTCTTCATTGAACATACTCTTTTTTATTACATACAAAGAGAGCACACCTTTAAAAGCTGAATTACTAGTTGTCACTAGAGCATCTCCCAACTATCTTGTAATCAACTCAACAAAAACAAGGCTTAAAGCTCACATAAAAAATGATCTTCATTATTGTCAAATCATTCCCAGAGTTTTATGCTTCATCATCTCCCATTTTCTATCTAACTTCTTCTCAGTTTTTGAAAGAATGTCATCCTTCATACCTTTGTCCACATTAATAGGATTGAAAAGATCTTTGGCCCTTGCAGTATAGAGGTCCGCTATCATGGCCTCCAAATCGAGTAATTTGTTGACATCAACTTGATCATAAAGTTATTTCCACCTCCTATCACGATGACTCTGATACTACTTGTTGGGAGACAAAAACCAAGCAACTCTCTAAAAGGATCAATTATAGAGCAAAAACAAATCAATCCTTAAGTTTAACTAATAAATCAATACGAGAATAAGAAACTTAATAAAGAAGCAAACACTAAAATTTAAGTAGAAAACCCTCCATTGTATAGAGAAAAATTATGGGCCAAACTGACAAGCAAATCCACTAAACTCAAAAAAAGATTTATAATTAAAATTTATTTCTCACCACATAATTATAAGTAGTCTCACAAAGTTTTAGGATTGAAATCCAAGGTTCATATGTGAATTAATAAACTCTCACATCAATCCCCAAAACAATTTAAAAAATGAGAATCTTAGACTACTTGCTCTCTATTTCTATTTTTCTTCCCTTTTTGGTATTTATGGCTTCCATACTCAATCAAACCTATGTCTTTTCCTCTTTTATATCTCGAAATAGGTTTTTTTGTGTTATACATAATTACTTACAATAGAAACAATCTCTCTATTATGTAGGAGTAAGACTGCGTACTATTAGATCTCCCCAGATCCCGCATTGATGCAGGGCTTTAACTAAGTTTTGATGATGATGACATGATTACCTACATGACTGTCTCTCTTCTAACGTCACTTAAGTCACAGATGAACATGGTTATAGAGAGCTATACAAATTAAATTTGACTTAAATTAATAATTGAAGATAATTATAATAAATTATTTACTTATGTCAGATTTAATTATTTCGATTCGATTTTAAGAACTATGTTAAATTATCATATAAATAGTATTTAGTTAGTCTTTATTTGATATTCATACTACATGTGTTTTGTCATTTAAAGTCTAAAAGAAGGAATTCTTCTAAAATTGAAAACTAGGAGATTTTTCGAGAATTTTTAAGATGTGTGAGTTTTTCTAAGATTTCTTAAATTACAAGGAAGACTTATGTCTTTAACCTCGATAGAATTTTATCAAGTGTAATCCATTCTTTCATTTCATTTCTTCTTGATTCTTTATATAGCTTTTTAGCAATAAAAATCTTGTTAATGTTGATTAATATATTCTAAAATTCTTTACCGTTCTCTCACTTTAAAAATATTAAGATTTTGTTTTAGTTAAAGTACATTTATCGTCAAAAAATTTATTTTATTGGTTACAAGTTCTTTAATATTAATGAAACATCCAACACAATAGACCAATCAGAGCCTAAGTAGCTATTTGGTCTTAAAGGTGCCAAATACCATTTAATTAGAGATACTAAAAAATAACCTAAAAGCATTTGATTAGTTTAGAAGTATTTGTTGCCAAATAATGCAGTGAATCAAAAAGGGATGAGAAAAGAAGTTAAGCTAGAAGCTGATAACATCTATCAGAAATTGGGCTAAAATATTAAATGTCCAAAGACCTAACCTTTTGATAACATTGTTGAGAACCATCGAATTCTATGCATTACACTGCAAAAACAGTACAAGGCCTGGAGTTCTAAGATAAATGAATTCAAGTCCTGTCCGCTTTTATTTATCTGCTTTTAAGTAAAACGAATGCGAATTGGCAACTACTCTCTTGCCCATGGTTTACTTTATCAATTACATCTTTATCATGCTAGAACCCTCTTTAGTCAAATGGCTTCAATACCCTGTGGGACTGTGGGAGGTTAGAAACTAATCCCAATAAATTATTATCAATCTACACTTGTTCTTTAGTTGATTGGGATAATTAATACAAACTGGCATGAAAGCATTCATGTGCTAGTTACAGGAACAACACTAGCTGCGGTTTATCCACACTAATTATCAGATAACAGCATGTATGACTTCTCAGAAATATTGGGTGTACGTTCCATGAACTGCTATGTGGTATTATTATGGCCGTAGAAGTCATTATCAAGCACTAATTTTCACAATAGTAGCACACATGATATGGCTAACACATGGTTTTCAGGGCTCACAGAAGTCCACGATACTACTACAACTAGCGATATAGATATGAACATCCATTTCTTATTATGAATCCTGGATTAATATCACTTACGCAGCCAAAGGAATCCAAACCATATCATCTGCCTGAAAGATATGGCAGACAGGGGTTCCTTTTTCAATATTGAGCACTCGAAACGACACATTGTCACTGTCCCATTGGGATGTATCAACATGGCATACACCGGCTGCTTTCACTCTCTCCCCATTTTTGCCACCTAGTAGAAACTCAAACAACCTGTTGCCACCTTCTTGGCTATGGCAATAGTACACTACGTAAGGGTAAGGCATTATGTGGCACCCTATCATTTTCTTTGCCACTATCTCCTTTGGCTCTTCTAGGATGGTGTAATTCTGTAAGGTGGCAGTAGGTTTCGTGAGATGGTTTGTTGTTAGAACCCTGAACTTTGTGTCCAATCCAAAGGTTGTTTGAGCAAAATCAAGCATAGATTCCAAAGAGGTTGCACAGAACTTGGTCTCACCTTTCATTGATTCAAGCTCGCATTGTGTGAGAGTATACTCCATGGCCTTAGCTTGTGGTGAGTCTTTGGACAAAGACAAGGATTCAAGAACATTTGGGAGTTGTTCTGAAGAAAAAGGTATTAAAGTGGCTTCGCTTCTGGACAACAAATGAGGGGAAGAAGAAGGGTCTTTGATAGATATGTAGAAGGGAGTCGTTTTTCCAAGTTTTAGATCGTCCAAAGTGAAGAAAACATGAAACGAAGGGTCCATGTGATCCAAATGTGCGCTCTGCGCACTGTTATCGATGATATGCTTCACCAATAGATTGCTGTTGTCCTTGAAACTTCGTCCCAAATCATGCTCTTGAGTATCACCTGACTCTTGTTTCCACTTTCTGCGACTTGTGGCATCAGTGACTCGTAGAAACTGTAATAGCAAAGTCTAATAGCTATAAGAATTGACACAAAAATGATAAACGGAATTGCAAAGAAAGAATTCTAAAAACTGTTACTCCAACAAGAATTCAGGAAAAGGATGTATTAAGAAGGCAGTTGAAAGAATAGATCAGTGACCCGGATATCTATGTGACTGGGTAAAATATACATGCTTTCACGAAGCGGAACAGATAAAATTACCGTTGAAACAAGTAGGACACAGATGATGAATTTCCATGGAAGAAAAGTGAGACTCATCTTATTTTCCTCTCTCCAGCTCCTCTATGATTGTTGGACTTAACGTAGTTGAGAAAGGCAAAAAACCTGAGACCCTTTTCAATGTATAGTTATTACATTAGATTGAGAATTGTTATGCGTGATGAAAATAGTATTTAATTGATGGGGATACCGAAGGTCAACTGGTCTGATCACAGGTACACTGAAACAAACTGCAATCTGCAATCCAAGTAATTGCTTGTTCTTTTCCTTTTCAGCAAATAAGGCTGCATTATATGACGCACTAACTCCCATCTCATAAAAAGTCAAAACACATATCCTGATTTTTGGTGCTTATTTTATTGGCTGAAAACAGTATCAAGTTGCGGGCCATGCACATGCTACATATTATCATTGACTTTTTTTTTTCCTCGTATGAAAATTGCAATAGCCACATGAAATGAGAATGACTAATAAAGAAGTTGTCAAGTGGTGGCACAGTGTATCAGGGAGGTAAAGGCATAAAGCATATGCGATATGCTATTTCTGTGTTCATCCAACTCGTTGAGTTTTGTGTCTTTTGGTCATGGCATTTGCTTTTTGTCTGCAGAGGTGGGGATTGATTGAATATGGAATTCTGACTGTAGGTGGCAGCAGTGGAGTTGAAATTTTGGCCCAGGGTTGACTATGTTTAGGGACCCCCCTTGGTCTTTGTGCCTGTTCCTCATCAGAAAAAAAAACTAAGATGCAACTAATCAAGTACTGTCTGCTGGTAATGACAATATTTCAACTTGTTGACGCACAACTGTGTTGAGTTTGTCACTGAAATGATTAAAGTTAAGGTCTATAAAAGCGGATGGACTATGGTCTCCTCATCTTTAATTTCAAAGTTCAGCTGGCATGAACAAGAACAGCCCAACTAGGCTTGTATTTTTTCTGCTCAAGATTGGACATTATACTAGGTGGTTGCTGACATTGGCATACACATTGGATGAAGTAACAAGTGCTTGCAGGCATAAACACACCATTTTAATTGTAATTTGGCATGACATATATATAGTTCTTTACAATTTTTAAAATATAATTTTCATGGCATATGATTTCCGGTAGTAACATTTAGTTGTCACACTTTCATTTGTTACTTTGTCCATTTAATTCACAAATTATAATCTCAAACATTATAATCAGCTTTATGAATAGATCTTTTAAATAATGATTTCTGGAGAAGGTCCTTTTCCATACAAAATATCAATCTTTTTGTTTATCTTACCATTGAATGTACTTTAATTAATTTGCTTCTCCTTTTTGTTTATCTATATGCGTTTAGATTATTTTCCTATTTAACCATCTAATAACATACTTCAATGGATATTTGTTATTTTCTTATGGATATTGTTTCGCTATAATTATGCCGAAGTAATTGTTCGCTATAAATAGTGTTAACAGTATCACGAAATTAAACCAACAAAATCTTATCAACGGATATTTCCAATTATAATGCTAGTTTTGATGTTTTGGTTTGGGATTTGTTGGAATATCTTAAGCTTGATTCTAATTAATATGACACCAGTTTCCATTATAATTCATCAACTAATTGAAATCTTTCGTTCATAGTATTTTTTAATAAAAACATAGCACTCAAATAATTTATATTAACTGCAATTTTCTAATATCAATGCCAAAAGTAGAATTAATAATTGGAAAATTTAAAAGTCTTCATTCGATTATCATGTGCTCTATTATCCACAATCCGATAGGACTAAGGTTCCCTCGTGATAAAAGAAAAGAGATGCACAATCCCCCTCCACCAGATGAAAACAGCATTAGTGAGCCATTGAAGCCCATAGTACTCACCAAAAAAAAAAAGAAAAGAAACATCCTCTAATTGTATATAATTCTTATATTTTCGTCTGTTAATTGCAAGGTGTCAATCAAATTCATCATCACAACGTGGATTGGCCTCAATTTGTTTAAGGTGATAATTGCTACCTTTCTTTGGAGTTGACTAATTGAATGGATCTTGTCGTTTCATCCCTTCATTAGAATTCTAACGAACCTATCACTTCCACCATGGCGACGCCAGTATTGAAAACATTTCTGAGGGGCTCCAATTGTAGTTTTTCTTTATTGGATTAGACCTACCTAATTATATGTACATTTGTGAAGGAAGCATAAAGTATTTGTTGAATTCAACAAAATTTTGGCGTCACTTAAGATTTCCAGACCTCAGCAGATTGAAGAGATGAGTATTAGATGCTACCTCAAAGATTATAGTAAGTTGTAACTTCACCAAAAACCCCTAATTATTATATTTTGCATGCATTGCCAGCTTTGAGCTCTATATACAGTAGGGAACAAATATGTGTATATATATACTTTAGTGATTGATTAAGTGTTGACTTGGTTTAATTCGGATTTAATGTAATAGGATTATTTCTCAACCCTCATTTATTTTAGTTTTTGTGCTTCTTCCAAGACCAAGAACAACCACGTAACATTTTGCCATCATCTAAGCTAGCACAAAAACTGCATGGATAACACCATACGGAAACAATAAAAATTAATGTATAATTTATTTATTTATTTACGTGTGAGATTGATGCAAAACATATGAGTTTGACTTTGTTAGAAGAATACAATCTAATGTCCTAATTAATCTCACATGAACCAATTAATTTAAGCTTCCCGTGTTACATACTTTGTATTTCAATTTTAAAGGGAGAGGATTATTATCAGTTGCCTTAATCAAAGTTTTGAATTGTGATTGAAGTATTTGATTGGGGGTAATTATTACTGTAATTTATTATAATTCTTACGTGGACGTGTATTAAGGTCAATGTTTTAAATTATGAATTATAGTGACTGCAAATAAGTAGGAGGTAGACAAGTCCTGTTTTGATAGAGCAATACGAGTTTTGTGTCCAAGTTGACTCTAACCTGAAAGGGACCAATCTGGCTTTCCTGAGGGTAGGAGAGGGCTCCACAAAACTTGTCTGTTAGTCTCAAAAGTCATACCAAGGGTGCCACCCTCCCACTACCTTTGTCTTTTTATTTTAAAGGGTCTCTCATTAGTCAGCTAATAATCAACGATAGAATCTGCATGGTAAGCAACAGTACACCCCATCTCTAGGAGCAGAATTAATAATCAGCCTTGGACTTTTGGAAGATGCTTATTTTGTTTATCACCAATATCATCAAATCATAGGTGTGGGATAAGTAGTGTTGACTTCACAACTTTTCATTTTAATTCCTCTTTAGACATACATGCATTAACATGTGAAAAAGTCATTAATGGGATTCAAATCTGTCTCTTAAAAAAAAAAAGGGATTCAAATCTGAAATAGCGACCTCAAGGCGATTTCATTCAGGCTTCTGATTTTTCCCTGCCAGTATCATGTACACGCACTACCTCAGTACCTAGGGTTCCAAATTTTCAGATTAAATAGGAGAGTGAAAGAAACGCAGTAGTTAAATTGTTGTGTAGTTTTATGTTTTTCTCAATGTATATACAAAACATGTGCCCATATTTCTCATTAAGATCTAAGTACGTTGAGCAATATGCGAAGGTCAACTTGTGTCGTGGTTAAATATGACAGGCTGACTCCATAGTCTAACTCACGTCATTAGTACAATCAAGCAAACAGCCTCCATACCTAACCCAAATGTAGTCATTTTCGATAATTCTAGTTAGTCAACTAGAAAACTATGGTAGCCTACCTTTGTTCTCTACTAAATTGCCACATAAATATAGTGGAAATTGTGTAACAAAGACTTCGCATCTCTTATCTTAGGTAGCTTAGTTGTTTAGATTTGGTTGTTTAGATAATTCACTATGCCTTCTTAGTGAAAAAGATACGTGTCAAACATGGCTTTTCTTTATCTTCGACCCATTTTTTCTAATTGAATTTAGAATATTAAACAAGTATTAGTATTTGCTAATTTAGCTCTAATTAAAAGCTCATTTTCTTATTAAATAATAAGTTAAGCAGTAGATGGAGATGCATTAGAGAAACATTATTCGTCTTTTATTCTTTTCGTTTTTATTGAACTTTTGAATTAATTAATTAATTAATTATACTTTAAATTTTAATTTTGGTCAATTTAATACATTTCAGTTATGTACAATTTTTATTTACATTTTTTTAAAACGAACTCCAACTCTAACCTATGAAGGCAATTATGTTATTTGAGTTAACGTTGAACCAATTAATTTATAAAGCAATGAAGTATATAGAGTGGTTGGCCTTAAACCTTTGGTTAATGATTTATAGATAAGGACTACTCCTGAAAAAGAAAACAAGTTAGACAAGGATTTAAGTTAACTTCTTCTCAAAGGTTTTAAGAATCAAGTTGCCAATAATTATGTTAACTACCTTCTACAAAAATAAAATAAATAAAAACCTTAACTCTTACGTAATGAATCTTGAGCAGGCACTCTGGCACCAGCCCTTGCTTGTCACCAACTGAAATGTCAAACTTATCAAATGCTCCTTATACTATTTTTTTCACGTTAAAGTCAAAGATTTTTCTATGTAATTATCACCAAACTTGATTTTCTTGTCTTTGGCTTAGTACAAGTACCTCAGGTTCCGCGAACCCGGATCAAATGTGCCACCGACCACTTAGTCCAAGTACAGTTTTGCATTAAACGAGTAGTTCAGATCACTTTACTATAAACCTTGTTTTCTACTTAGGACATCAAACTTACTATAATCACTCCTATGTCCTCGTTCTTGGACCTATAAATGTTTTAAGACTCGGAAGGTTAGCAGCCTACAGATCACCCGATAAAAACTACGAAGACACCAAATACCAAAAGCAAATAGTATTAGAGAAATGAAGCATCTATTCGCTTTCCTGGTTCTCTTCTCTCTTCTCTTGGTAAGCCATTTATCATCACTCAACAACAACTTCGGTTTTTCTTTGATAGCTTTTGTCGTTGTTTTCCTTCTAGGTCCGGATTCTTCGACATATCTGACAAAAAGTATTGTTAATTCTATGCTTCTCACGAACCATCTGCTTTGCTAACTGTATTTTCACACGCCTGGAACAGATGGTTAACCTCATTCATGCAAGAAGAGAGCCAGAAGATTATTGGAGAAACGTCATGAAAGACCAGCCTCTTCCTGAAGCCATCAAGAACCTTATGGCCCAAGATCAGACTCATCTTGTCAAGGACTTTGACACTAGGTCTAACGCCATAATATATCACAGCCATGGCCATGAACAAGATAAAAGAGAAGACGGCTCCTTTGTTGAACGTGTCAGACTTGCACTGAAGGCTTTTCAACATACCTGGAACCACATGTAGAAAATACATAGTGATCAAGGACTGGAGAGGTCTTGTGTTTATAGAGTCAGAGAGACTGTATTGTATTAGTTGTCAGTGCTTAAAAGTTAATGATCAATTTGGTTTCCTTGTTTTGATTTCTCTTTCTTGCTAAGCTGCTATTGATGTCTACTCATCTGCGCGAGGATAAGAAGTTGTAGGAAGTTTGTAGCTATTGAATAGCAAATTATTTAATAAAATCATTCATAGACATGATTTATCCACAAAAGGAGCATGTTAATTAGTTTCTGAGCATAGCATTTTCGATTTCTTTTTTTTACTTCAAAAGATCTACAAAAGCAAATGTTACTGTAATTAATAATGTTAAATAACCAGGCGCTGCAGACCAATTTATACCAGCAAAGTTCAATCATTGCTCTGTTTGTGAACATTCTACTTTATAATTCGCATTTAGTGGCCTGATATGATAGTCATTTCTTACGTCTGCATATATTTTCGAAGTCAGATAATCCTTGCTCCACTTCATAGAAAAATGGTTGATGTTGAGTTTATTCCCTGTCCAACATTGTCAAGGCGAAGTTCGAATTTGCGAAGTAACAGTCAAATTGAAATATGAAAAGGGGTTCGTAATTTCCCGTCCAATCTGTTGTATGACTCATAACAAAGCCAGCTTCCTGGGGAAAGAAAATTAGAAAACGGAAGACGGATGATGTACATCTCTGCTTTGCAGCACTACATTTTAGAGTAAAAACTGACTTATTGATCCAATATCAGGCACATATCCAATTTTGTCCTTTCCCATAAATTTGAAAAACTATTAATTGCATTTTTTAGTTTTTAAGAAATTATTAGTTAAGTTACATAATTTGATCCAGATAAAGATAATAAAGTGACCCAATAAATGATCCGAATCAATGGGTCAAAGTCTGGATAAAAAATATATCTCAATTAGTGTAGACCGGACCCATATTAGCCTTGTGATAGAGAAGTCCGGTATGGAAGCTATATATAAAAGTTAAGGTTTCCTGTAGTTACTCATATCAACCGTAATTATAAGGATTCTCTAACCCGTTAAGAAAGCTTACATTTTGAGAAGACTATAGAAAGACCTAAAACTTTGTGTTGGGAAACATTTTCCACAAAGGTCCTGGGAGATTCGTATTCGTTTGGAGTTCGGAAACGACATCAGAATAAAAAATGGAACCGCAATCAGGTATTCCACATTACCTTCATTTTTAATCCTTTCATGTATGATCCTGGATATGTAATAAGGTCTGTACTACGTATTACATGTGGTATCAGAGTCGTTACATGACCGAATTGTCAAAAACGAAGGTTTTTTGGTTTTTCATCTCATATGGTTTTCCTCAAGTTTTGATT
>JAOTIZ010000203.1:36542298-36560542 GCA_027123425.1 Erythroxylum panamense
TTGTAGTGATCTGTATGTTGTGCTTTATTTATTGATGCCAGGCGAGTGTTTAGTGGTTGGTTGCGATCGTAGCACTTCCTTAGCGTGAGATATACGTCGGAACGACCCACGGGCGTCCCGGTGTGTACCCTACGGTGAGGGGGCGCTACATTTAGGTTAGGCTTGAGTCCATTGCCAAGCCTAACAATAACAAACTATTTGAGACTAATTTGTTTCAGATTGAAAATGGTACAATCAAAGAAATGTTAAGTTATGCTAAAAAACATGATCATATGAATGTAATGAAGCTGGTGATGTCCATTCATTTTGAATTTGAACTAAAGTGTGGATCTCTTGTACACTGTGATCCCTTTTCTCCAAATGGAGACAATTATTGTTGACCTTATTTATGAGAAAACTAGGTTGACTAAGCTAAAAACATGTTGTCCTTTTAACACTATCTTGGATGATGTGAGATTTATAGATTCTCATCCTCCAAGGAAGGTTAAGTGTAATTATTACAAAGAACATGGAAATTGATCTCTACCTAACACCATACTAGTAGAAGTTTTCTTTAATAATATTTGTAATGCTTCAAAACCAAACTAATCCAACAACAACTCTATTTCGAATTTTAAAAAATTACAAAAACAAAAGCAACTGGTTTGAAAGATATTTTAATAATGTTGTCTAGTATTGGACTATCATACTTCACATTTGTAAACTTCCATAGGTAGTTGTAACAAAGTCATAGTCCATACTTGTTTGGTGTGAAATTAGAAGGGAATTCTACCAATTCTCCTTAGACCTTAAGGAATATGATATGGATAATCATCAACCTCTCTAACTTATATTTCTTCATCCACTTGACTGTAAGTTACAAAGCTTTTCCCATCTGACAAAACAAACTTGGACAAGGAACAATAAAGATGAAACTATAAAAGTTGGAGAGATTGTTATCTAGCTATTAGATTTGGACTCTTTCAAAAAGGTTAAAATTTTCAGTATCCTATAGCATTAATATTTGGCTCCAAATGGCTCTTCGTTTAAAGAGTTCAAGTTGTTCCCCAGCAACATAGTCAGTACTCAAGGCGCCAACTGTTCTGTCACTATTTACAATCCATATAAATATAGAAAATGTGCAGTTAGGAAACAAGCAACGAATTGAACTTAGGAAAGTCGTTCGCTAATGCACATTCGTTTTCTTGCTAAGTAACCATCTTTACTTAACTCGATCCAAGCTAGTAATGTCCAAAGACTCTCATGCCTTTCTTGGTTTGACCAACCTAACCGGCAATTTCCAACAAGTCTTTGCTCATTTTTTTGGAAAAGCAGAGCTATCAAAGACAAAAGCAAAGCAAATGAAATTTTTGGTTTCGAAAAATCAACACTTAGAGATCTTGAGATAACCTTCGACTTGTACAATGATTAAGCATTTGAACAAACTGTATATAAGAAGAAGTCTTTCATTTCAAGAGGGCAATCTTCATCCATTGCATTATGACCAATGTTAATGAATTTGCATAGCGAAACCATGTCCCTGTCCAGTCCGATATATCCTTAATACATTAGACCAAGCTAAAGCAGCAGTGACAAAGTCATTGAGTCCCAGGATGTGCTTCCAAATTGTTAAAGATGTTCCTTTAGTGGAGCCTCCTGCTCTCTTCTTTTCCAGTGCTTAGAAGCATTTTTTTATTGTGTGTGTTTGTTTCATGTGTTCGTCACTTGAGTTAATTTTTCTTTCTTTCATATAAATAACTCTTTTTATCCTTTATCTACGGGCCAATCCTTCCTTCTTTCCTTACATTCAAGCAATTACTTGAATTTAATTATAAGAATTATTATCCTTTGTATTTTCAATTTAACCCAAAGCGCCTCTTTTATTTACAAATTGACACAAAAATTATTCCCAAAGTAAGTTAATGATGCCTATAACAAAATTAAAATTAAAATAATCTAATCTAATACAAATTTAAGTACAATAAAATGCAATTAAAAGACAATGAAACCTAGGAGTCTGAACTGAATCGTACAATCTTGGTGCTTATACCAAAGATCCTCAATCCCTCGTTAATCACCCAGTTTAGGCCTATAGCCTTATGTTCAGTGATATACAAAGCTATATCCAGAATCCTTGTCAACCGGCTCAAGCCACACCTAGATGCCCTCATAGCCCCAACTCAATGCAACTTCATTCTAGGATGACTGATCACAGGTAATATTATCATTGCCCAAGAAGTCATCCATACAATGAAGAAGAAATCGGGAAAGAAAGGCATGATTGCCATCAAAGTGGACCTTGAGAAAGCGTATGATAAGCTGTCTTGGGAATTTATCCAAGAAACTCTTATTGGAATTAGACTTCTGGACTCGATGCTAAATCTGATAATGAAGTGTCTCTCCTCGGTTACTATGCAAGTGAATTGGAATGGCGAACTCAGTGATGCATTCACCCCCACCAAAGGTATTCAACAAGGAGATCCGTTATCATCCTATCTTTTTGTACTTGTACGGAAAGATTGGGATACATGCCTCTGTGTCCCAAGGCATCTGGAAGCCTATTCAATTAAGTAGAGGAGGACCCCAGATCTCCCTCTTATTCTTTGCAGACGATCTCATTCTTTTCTCGGAAGCCTCCATATAACAAGTGCATGTGATCCGAGACACGTTACATACTTTTTGTATAGCTTCAGGCCAACGGGTCAGTCACGACAAATCCTGTTGTTTCTATTTCAAGAATATCCATCCCTTAACAGCACGCTTTTTAAGTAGTAAACTAAGATTCAAGCAAACTAATGACTTAGGTCGATATGTTGGTGTTCCCCTTCTGCATGAGCGAATCACGAAGAGGACCTACCAACACATTCTCAACAAGGCTCACCAACGCCTATCGGGGTGATCAGCCAGTTTATTATCGCTCACTGGACGCACCATGCTAATGCAATCTGTCCTCACAACTCTCCCAACTTACACTATGCAGACAGTTAGATTGCCTAGGAAGCTTTGTGACGAATTAGAGATATTAATTCATAAATTTCTATGGGGTCCAACTCAGGAGAATAAAAGAATCCACTTAGTAAATTAGGATAGAGTTTGTCAACCCAAAGAGAAGGGAGACCTAGGCATTATGAAAATTAAGGAGATCAATGATGCGTTTTTACAAAATTAGGGTGGTCTATGATTTCCAAGCCGCAAACTCTATGAGTTCAAATCCTCTCTGCTAAGTATAAATTTGATGCTAACCAAATTCCATCTTCTCTTATTGCTACAGGTAGTTCGATGGTTTGGAGAAGTATCAAAGCTACTTAGCATCATGTCTTACAAGGTATGAAGTGGATGCTCTGTGATGGAGCTCAGACTCGATTCTAGTTAGACCCCTGGGCTGGAATTGGGGTCCTCTTATTCACCATGCAGTAGCTTCTATTCCACAAACAACTACGAATCTCTGCATTCAACATTTTGTGGACATCGCTGGCAACTGGAAATCGGAAGCATTCAACTTCTGCTTCTTTCAACGATTTGTATGTCCATAGCAGGTACTTTACCACCCCGACCCCATTTAGGCCCGGATAAGCTAACCTGGGGAAAGACAGACAACGGCAGTTCACCACTGCATCCACCTATTCCATAATAATGGATCAGGACGAGAATTCTAACACTGGGTATTATAAGCTAATCTGGCAGTGGTAGGGTCCACAATGAATTAGATCATTCCTTTGACCCCTATCACACGATTGACTGCTCTCAAACCAACAAAGGGTCCGACGACAGTTGACAACCGATGCTACATGCTACCATTGCCTATCTGAAGAAACTGCACTTCATGTAGTCCGAGACTGCCTTAAAGCTAAACAATTGTGGAGTATGTTCCCTCCCAAAGCAATCTCCACTGATTTCTTCACCATGACAACCCGAGAGTGGCTTTATAAGAACCTACAAACACACCGCATTATTCTTGGATGGGATTGGTCAATCATCTTCTGCACTGCTTGCTGGTTTCTATGGACTTGGCGTAACATGGCCCTTTTTTAAGATCACTATTCCTGGCTGACTTCCCCAACGCATCATGTTATAGAGTTTGTGCATCAGATCCACAAGGCATCTATCTAGCTCAGTCAAGCCAAACTTGTCAATCGCCCCCGATGCGAACAACTTCTCGGATGGTAAACCCCCCCCCCCCCAGGTTTGGGTTCGATTAAATACAGACGGAACAAGCAAAAGATCACTCGCATCGGCCACAGTGGGGGGCCTAGTTAGTGACAATT
The DNA here is from genome assembly GCA_027123425.1 of Erythroxylum panamense. NCBI lineage: Eukaryota > Viridiplantae > Streptophyta > Magnoliopsida > Malpighiales > Erythroxylaceae > Erythroxylum > Erythroxylum panamense. The sequence goes on from JAOTIZ010000203.1 coordinate 36,546,543, forward strand.
CGGGTGCTTGGCTTGGAGGCTTTGTTCACAACATTGGCTGGTGCTCCTTCCTCTCTGCTGAACTTTGGGGGGTCTATTCAGGTCTCAACCTCACCTGGAACCTGGGACAACAGAGAATAGAGTCAGAGGTCGACTCACGAGAGGTGATTCAACTACTAGCATCCTCATCCCAACGACAGATGTCTCTCAATCCCCTAGTTCTGGGTATCAATGAACTACTCACTCAGAACTAGGTCATAATACCCCGACACATCTACAAGGAAGGCAATCGATGTGCAAACTGGCCCGCGAACTATGCAGCACAGTTTGAGATCGGGATCATTACTTTTGATAGTGCACCCACAGGATGCCTCTCAATCCTATTAGAGGACATGTCGGGTGCTTATCGCCCTAGACTTATGATGTAATATGTACTATGTTTTCTTTCCTTATATATATAAAAAAAGACAATGAAAATAAAAATAAATTAAACAAGACTAATCAATTATTAATTTTAATAAATTTATCAAAATACTATTAGAAAACTTTAATTTTGAAATTAATGACACACAAAATAAATGAAAAAGTTACCAAATTTGGAGTAAGCATAAAATTTTTATTTTATTATTTTGTATCAAGACAATATATATGAGAAATTAAGTGTTTATAATTATTAATTGCAATAAATAATTTAAAAATTTTAAAGATATGCAAACTTAAAAGATTTAATTTAAAAAGTCTACTATACTTCTCATATCATATGTATTAATGTAGATAACAATTTTTAAAGTCAATTATAATTATTATAAATATATGTTTTTTTACCTTAATGTGATGCTTTAATTTGTAATAATAAAATTTTAATATCAAATTTACTTTTTTTTATAATACATAAATACGGAGAATAGTTATAATAACATACTTATAATTACATATCTTTTTTATAAATATACTAACTTTCTTAAACATGCATTTTAATTATATTCTTATATTATACTTTAATTTTTATAACAAACATAAACATTTATCAATAATGTGTTTTACGTGCGAATTTTTATATCAAGAGTTATTTTTACATTTTTCTTAATATTGATACATTATTGATTAATAAATTATTAATTATTCTTTAAATTTTATATCAATAAATATATGCATAGTTAATAATATTTAAATACATATTAAATATATTAAATATAAAATGAAGAAATTTAAATGCATTATGATGGATCATGGTATCGATTCCTCTTGACGTGTTGAATGGATAAAAATAAATATATTTGTTTGAATCTTGCCTATATCTACAATTTGAATGTACTCGTCCATATAGTAAGCATACAATTAGTGAAATATTTAAAAATTACAAAAGTGCTTTTTATATCTCTAACAAAAGAAATATAAAGTAATACCTATATTTGAAATTAAATTCATTTGTTAAAGTGCATATTATTTTTTAAATAATCAAAGTAAATTAAGAATTAAGTATATTTAAATTTTGTTCATTACATTACCATAATATATATATTAAGGATATTTTAAATTTTAAAATAATCAAAGTAAATTAAGAATTAAGGATATTTTAAATTTTGTTAATTACATTACCATAATATATATATTAAGGATATTTTAAATTTTGTTAATTACTTTACATAATGCTTTGGCCATATATTTAGAATTATTAAACGTATGATTTCAATATGGTAGAATGATAATTAATGTGTATAAATTTTGAAAAAAAAGTAATAAGTAATTGTTTTGATACTTATAAATTGACCTTCATCTTACAATTAAACCATTTCAGGGTCTTTTTTTTTCCCCACTACTGTTGATAAGTATATGTTGGGGCGAACGATACAATGAATTGTTGTTATTTTGGTTGTGATGACCTTTCATCGTTCCTGAAGAACAGAACGGCTTTCAGGGTTTACCACTCTAGGATTCAGAGACACGTTTTTATACTCATCCACAGTGTTATATTACCTGACGAAAGCGACATGTGGCAGTAGGGTCTGACAATACGGTCTTAGTACAACAAATCGTTGGGCGCAGCTCACGCATCACCGAAATACCAGTGCGTCTGACGGAAGGAGCAGTATATGTGTGGTGTGGAAAAAGAATGCGGGTGTGAAATGTTTTGTCTTTTCCTAGCTGGGTCTTTCAATCTTCTTGCCTCTCCTTTTTGTTTTCTCTTTACGAGAATGTCTTCTTCGGAGATCTCAGTTTCTGCAGTAATTCGAGGACTTATCTCCTCTAACCTTTGCTAATATTCCTCAGTTAATACTGATATCTAATACTACTGCAGGGACGACTACTTTCAGATAGTTATTTGTGTTCTTTTTTTTTTCTTTGGTGTTATCTGGCATCCGCAACTATTACACAGCAGGATGTTTCTGAATCTCTTATTAATGTCACCTGAATGATACTTCAGGAAAATCTGTAACTTCGTAGTTATCTGCCATAACTTGAAAAATAGGGATAAACGTGTGTAATCTTCCTTCTGTCTTTATTTCCTTTCCTTCATTTCTATCTGAAAAATGGGAGTCCTTCAGAATGACACTTTACAATGAACCAAAAAGATACCAAAATAAGTAAATAAATTACAAAAAAATGGGAGCTCATAATAAGCTGCTGAACCAAATAATGACTATAACCGGTAGAAGCACACCTATACTCTTTGCAAGGATTTCACTCCATACTCTGACAAGCTATACAGGAGCAACTGTTGAAAGAACTTTTCTGGAATGGATATGCGACACCATAATAATGCAGGAGACAGCTTGAGACCGCGAATCAATGCCAAAACTTCAAAGAGCAGCTCAATGGTGTATCAGCAAGAAGCAGGCACAAATTAATAGCCTGATGCTTTTTAGTAACCAAGTCATGAATAATTCTCCAGTCTGCTAAGCTTGATCTTGTCTCCCTACATCTTGTGCACTCGAAGGTTCTGGAAAGATGTCCTTCGATTGCCGTCTACGAGAAGATGAATGATCACCACCATTTTGGCCACTTCCCTGTGAGTTTGAGGTCCCCGACTGTTTAAAACTGTTATCTCCTTCTAGTCGGACGTTGGAGCCTGCTGGGATGACAGTTACATCAGATGAACTCTGACGCCAACTACCAAATAAAGCAGCATTCCAAGATCCTCTGGATGATGTTGTTCTGAGCCTTGCAGAGCCTGAATTTTCTTCCCTGACAACCTTCAAAGGATTCTCTAGGGCCTTGAGGATGTATCTCATCAGTGGTCGTCTTGAAGGCCTCGGATTGAGGCAAGACCTGGCAACAATCGCCATGGCCCACACTTCCTCCAGTAGATCCTCATCGATTATCAGAGATGGATCAATAATTTTTGTCACCATCTCCTTGTCATATATACTGATGTATGGTAGTATCTGTTCTAACCAGTCCTTCAGTTGGGTGTCACTAGATGCACTGATACCAAGCTTTCCTGTCACCAACTCAAGCAATACCTTCCCAAAGCAGTAAACGTCATAAGCACATGTGGTTGTCAGTGAACCTGGCCACATTCAATTAGAAGCAAAATTCAGAAACTAAGTGCAGATTATTTGATCTTCATGAAAATAAACCATACATAGAAAGCACGGACTATCTGCCTTCAAGCATTTTCCATTTTTTAAAGTTAGATGTGGCAAGCAACTTCCATTATTCCTGAAGATCAGTTTCACCAACAAAAAAAGCAAGTGTACATTCCAAGAAAATGTCAAAGTAATGAACCTTTCATCAACCAGGTTCATCCAACAAGATGGAAAAACATGAGAAAGTGCACTACCATATTTTACCACGTTCATGTTTATGTTTTACTTTTGTTAGGATTTAACTCACAAAGTCCACCACAAAACTTCGCTCGGAGGATTAATAGCTCGTTTCTTTGTACTGAAACAAGATGACTGAAATATCAAACATGAGGACTAACAAATAAAGAAAAGTGTTTCCAGGCAGAAGTAAGACAGTCCTAAATGGCATAAAAATGTGGCTATTAGGAAAAATAGTTGGGATTGCACATTCCCTCCATGTTCAGTTGCACAGATCAACAGAAAGAAGCATACACAATCATGTAGACGTCAAAGAACATAGGTACCCAAGACTCATTTGACAGGATGATTAACGGCAAAGTGATATTTTGGACTCCAAAATACTAACGAGTTGGGTTGGGGAAACAGAAGGCATGAAATTCTGCCACTTGTCATATTTTGAACAAAGTACAAAATGTCAAGATACTAATAAAGAGCAAAACATTGTGACCAAAATACAGATAAAAGACACAGTAACAGAAATCACAACTTCTTAGCTGTTCACATCAATCACACTTTAATATGGTTGAATAAATTTGGTACAAGAAATTTCTGACCTCAACAGGCCTGTGAATCTCTCTACGTATAGGAACTTAGGGAAGATAAGAAGCTAATTTACAACAAAACTCAAAATAACTGTGTTGATAAATATGAATCAAATATTGAAGCACACATGAAAATTTCAGTGAAACATCAATGTCAATTGTATATCCTTAGAAGCAGCCGTGAAAATTGAAATTTATGTACCTGAAGTGCCTTGTTCCAAGGACCTGAAATGCAATAAATGCATAAAAGGTCAATAAGAATTTATGCTTCAGAGACATTGACCAATGCATTCAAACGAAAACTAACATGTGGGCATCTTTTACAATTCAAATATTAGTTTTCACGAGGTTTCAATTCCACAAGTCAAATCTGCAATTTTTATTCTCAAATTTTAGAAAGTTCTGTATAATGCTTCAAAAGTTGCAGCCATATGAAACAGTGTAGAAGATAAGGTTGAAAATAGATTGCAACTATAAAGATTTAAACATGCTACAATTTGTGTATCACTCATATTCAAAAAGAAAAAGGTTTCATTGGATTGTGGTTTTCTATATTATACATATGCCTTCTTGGTATTAAAAAAAAAAAAAACTTGTTTATCTTATGAGAGCATGCAATAACATTGAAAACTAATGCCATTACACACGTCCAAACTAAAAATGAAGTGAGCAATTGGCTGAGCAACTTAAACCATTTAACCTAACCTTGTTGATGACTAAGCTAACAGACGAGCAGTTCCTTATAAAGTACTTACTGTGGCAACCGCAGCAATCTGGTAATTCTGCTTTGATGTGTATCTCCTTCTTGAGTAGAGACTTCACTCAAGCTTCCAAGTCGTACTTCAAATTTATCATCAAGCAGTATACTGCTTGCTTGAACATCTCTGACAGTACAGAGAAAAATAACTCAGTAATTGCTGCAAGTCTAGCATAAATGCAGTCGCAAAGGGACAGCACACTGATGAACGTGGTAACCAGCAGCAGCAACTCAACCAAATCTCACCCGGTATTTCAGATTAATGGTAGCCTGTCTTTTACTACAAATCTATTGAAATCATAGGATAGTCATATCATCATAAGCAATTTTTCAAAATCCAGGATGTTAGCCTTCAGAGTTTAATTTATGATCTGATGCAATGCAATATGTGCTCTTTATCATTCCCCGCGTATCACATGACTTGACCTTAGTGCTGAAAATAATTATCTGGTAAACTTCACTTAGGATTTATGTGAGTACTGGTTGTCAACGTCTAAACTTTAATTAATGATAGAAAAGAATGCCTTAGGGTATGTGAATACAGCTAAAGTTCAAACAAGGTAGTCCTAAATTTTAACAACAAACATATTGGCATTCCAATGTATGTTTCTAGCAGAAGTAAGATCCACTTTACTACTTTTAGAGCTGGACAAGAATCTTGGTCATAATATATGCTCAAGGAATGGTACCCTAAACATGAGCCCCAATGGTTTTAAATCAAGCTTCAGAAAATTAAAATGTTTGGCGCCAAAACTTAGTACGCTGTTTGTAACAAAATGCAATAACACCATTAAGTCAAAATACTACTAAAGGAGAAATGTTTCTATATAATTGCCCAACCTGAGGAAATTTTACAGAAGTGTCATATTGTTAATCATCAATTGAATAGACATTATGATCAATAAAACGTGGAATAGAAGTGCATAAGCCCGGCATTATTTCAGAAGAACTGATACAATGAACAGATTAGTAATCATAAAAAAGGAGCATTAAAGACAATAAAATAAAACGATACACAAGGAAAGGTAAGCATAACAAGAAGAGAAAGTACCTATGCACCATAGCCGGTGTACATTCATGATGTAGATAGGATAGACCTTCTGCTGCTCCAATTGCTATTTTCATTCGTGTTATCCAATCTAGTGATTGTAAACTACCATCTTCTTCTCGGCTAACTTTCCTGAACAAGGAACTTGACAAATCCCTATTTGGCATAAATCTATAAACCAGGAATTTTTCATTTTCATTCTCTAAGAAGTGTCCCAACAGGGGTACCAATCTTGGATGTGAAACCTTACTGAAAAAGTCCAATTCCAACAAGTATGATTCCTTTCTAATAGACCGCAAGTCAACCTTTTTTATGACCACAGGTACTCCATTTTCCAAGTAGCCTTTATAAAGATCACCTGAATGGCCGTGTTTGATGAGATTCACATCACCAAAATCACCAGTGGCCAGGAGCAACTGCTGATATGTAAATGTATCTCCTAAACTTGAAAGATTCAGCGGTGCTCCAGGAGGTTGGAGAGTACTTTGAGCAGGAACAGGTCCAACATTGACCCCTCTTTGATTTGTAGTACCCTTCTTACGGATGCAAAAGAGCAGCATTACCAGTAATAGTGCCAATAGCAGAATGAGCGCAACTCCTCCCAAGACACTTGCCAATATTGTAACCTTTCTGTTGCTCTTCCCTGAAGCTTCTCTGGTTGCAGGTTGTGTGGAATTTCGTTGTCCAAAATTATCAAAAGTCAGGTTCCTTTCAGAATAAAAGGATGTACATTCAGGCAAACTCTTCTGACTCGACACATTTTGAAGACAATTTCTAGCTAATGATGCATTGCTGTTAACATAACTTGGAATTGTTCCTTCAAAATAATTAGCAGAGAGATCCATGAACCTGAACCTTCTTAACACAGACGTCAGATTCCCATAAAACAAATTGTGAGAAATGTTCAGGTGAGCAGCAGTGCCATTGACACTCAAACCAGCAATCGGCAGCTCACCAGTAAAATTGTTGCTGGAGATGTCAAGCAGACTTAACCTGGGAATCGACCATGCCTCATCCGGGAAAACACCAGTTAACGCATTGTGCCTCAAAGTCACAACCTGGAACTGACTGGAAGCAGAGAACAAACTGACTGGCAAAGACCCGCCAAGAAGGTTGTTCCCGATCAACATTCTCTGCAAATTTCTTAATCCTCCCAGCTCTGCTGGAACTAATCCAGAGAAGGAATTGAAGCTAAGATCAAGGTCAATCAAGTTGCCAAGTTGCCCAAGTTGAGCAGGTATTGAAGAAGACAACCTGTTGCTAGAAACATTCAGGTAACTCAGCTTCTTAAGTGAACCAATGCCATTAGGAATCGGCCCAGATAAGAAGTTGGACGAAATATCAAGGCTTGTCAAGTTCCCAAGTGAAGCAAACGACTCGGGAATAGATCCAGTAAGCGAATTCTGAGAAAGATCAAGAACGGAAAGCCCCATCAGTTGACCCAAGGTTGAGGGAATTATGCCTGTGAAGCTATTATAAGACAAATAAAGACTCCTTAAATTAGTCAAATTCCCTAAACTCCCAGGAATAGCATTGCGTATAGAACAGGACCTAAGATCAAGAACTTGTAGAAACACAAGCCTTTCACCAAACCAATCAGGCATAGAACCAGGAAGCAAGAACCTCGATGCGTTGAAATAACTCAAGTGAGTCAGATTGGCCAAAGCATCAACGGCAAATTGCGGGTTCCCAGAACCAATTCTCGTTCTTCGAAACCCAGAAATGTTAATTCCAGAAACACTGCCATTTTCACATTTAACACCTCTCCAAATTGAGCAAGGGTCTGCTTTTAAGGGCCAGTCTTTGGCTCTTAGCCCCAGAGACGATCTCAGTCGAAGCAAAGCAACTCGCTCAATGCGTGAACTCAATGCCTGCACCTGCTCAAATGTGGGTTCTAGCCACAACAGCCACAGCAGCAAGGTGAACACTACTGTGTTTCGTCTGACCACCATGGTTCATTGTAAATGAATCTCTGATGCATATACTCTACTTCTCTTATTAGTCATGTCTCTAAAAGAATGCCCTCCTCTCTAAAACTACGCAAAAGAAACCAAAAAAGGAGCGAACTTTTGCCCTATGAGACAAGCTTTTTGTCCACTTCTCAGAACAACCAATCTGTGCAACGCTTCCTCTCTCTCTCCCTCTCTCTTTCGCTACCTACTCCACCCAACAATTCCAGTTGCTTGAAGGAAAAGGACAAAAGGGAAAGACAGAAAAACAATCATGAACAGGAATTTCCTGCAAGTTATGGTAGAAAACGAGGGAAAGAAAGCAAATGATCGGCCAAAATGTGGAACCATGGACTCTCTCTCTCTCTCTATTTGTACAGTCTCTTTAAAGACAGAAGGGGGCAATAAAAGCTGAAGGCTTTTTAGTTTTAGAGCGCTGACAATTCATTAAAGTAGGGAAATAAGCGTATTTAAGTGTCTTAATACACACGCGGGACGCACGCTCGAAACCTTTAGCCTTAGATTGGACTTTCTACGGACGAACGGGGGTGAATGTTCCGTACTGAACTAGAACTCCGGCGACCTGTTTCTGTTTGACTTCCGATATTTGCGGTGGTGCGTGCGGATTTCTCAACCACTGCTTCTGACACTTGCCGTGCTATATGTGCTATGTGTAGCAGTATATTTATATTAATACGAGTTGGTGGCAATTTGGGCATCATAAGATCATTATTAGTTTGGATCTTGGCACTATGGTCTCTGGTTTTCCTTATTTGTGAAGCTAAATAGTGGGAGAAGTAAGGTTGAACTCATGTTATTAGGCGAATGTAATTAAAGACCTGTCAATGCCCTAAGCTTGGAAAAAAGAAAAAAAAGAAAGAGAGTACGTTTATCTTCCCTTTGCCAATATTTCTACAACATAACAGTAGTATAGACAATGTTCTAAGTTTTTATAGACACGCTACCCGTGAGTGTATGAACTGAATAAAGAAGAGTTGTTTTGAAGAAAAAAACAAGCATTGTTTGAGAAATTACCACCTTTTATGTTTTTGCAGTCTCTTGGCTTATTCTTTAACTGGGAGTGTTGTGACAAGGAAGCGTTGGTTACAGATAGGGTAGTTGGCGTTCTGTGCGCAGAATTCATAATGTTCATAAAAGATCTGTACTCTCTGAATGAGAAATGAGTGTGATAAGGACTTGAATACTTCCAAGGGAACATTTATGCCCATTTTTCCTTTTATGAACATGGAAATGAAAGGTATATCTTTCAGTAAGATTGATAAATATGGTTAATGTTTGAGCTGGCTTTAGAATTTATAGTAAATCAAACACCTACTTCGGTTTTGGCTGTATTTCATCACTTCAAAAGAAAGCCATTTTATGTCAGCCAAAGCCTCCTGGAGTCTGTGTCCTATGCATGCTCCACAAGGACCACATCAGATCACACTTTAGGACTGCACGAGGAAATCAAGAAACCGGCCAGTACCAAAAATTTGGGGGACTCATGCTCTGTTTGGTTGCTGTAATTTTATCATTTTCCATTAAATTTGATGCATATATTTATTTAAAATTTACAAAAATATATAAATAAGATTTAATAGAATAGAGTTGGAATAAGATTTTATTTGCAAATTTTTTCCCTCCCCTTTAACTCACATCGTATTTGCTCTTTATTTGAGAAACTTGGGTTATTAGTTTCACTTATCTTATTCTTTTTTTAATTAATTAAATTAAATTAAATTATTCATCGTTCTTATTAGTAGTAAATTATATTAAATAATTAAAGAATATATTTTCAATTGATTGTAATCAGATTATGAAAAAAATCAAAAACCATTTTTATGGTTTTATAAATTTTGAAAACTAAAAAAAACATAAACCAAAACTCAAACAAACATATATTTTTGCTAAATTTAAAAACAAAATTCAAAATATATGAAAAGAAACAAACAAACTCTTAACTACTTAAATAATATGCTTTAAAAATGTTTGAGATTTTGAATCCTCTTTAGGGTTATTCCCTTATTTTAAATTTTTTACTCTTTTGAATTTGAATTTTCAAATTATTATTATTTAGTTTGGATTAATTCATTAATTTATCAAAATAAGTATATAAATATATATAATTTATAAAATATTACAATACATTTAAAATTTTATTTAATATGTACCAAAATAATAACTCGGATCTATAAAAATTTTGGAAACTTTAGCAGTTAAATAATATGTTTGCAAATCAAAGCCTCATAAGTGTGTGGTAAATGGTAAACTAGAAAATGGCAAGTGAAATAGTTATTTAATGATTCCAACTTGTTGGATATAGTGTTCATGGTAGATAAGACATCATTAGAACATCCTAACGCATTGATTTTTTTTTGTTAGCCCACGAGGTATCTTAGGAGGGTCCCAACTATGAGAATGCGCCTTTAAGTCATCCACTCCCAGACTAATTCCTGCTGGCATCGGGTCAGTCTGTAAGGGGTAAAGTGCTGACCAAACAGATTTCTCCATTCCCAATATTCGAACTCGAGACTTCTGATTAAGGGATGAGAGTGCTGAACCACTCACACCGAGTCAGCTCCTAACACATTGATAGCATTTTAGAGTCTTGCCCTTTAAATGTATAATATTTGTAAAATCTCATATATTAAATGAAAAGAAGCTGTATTTAGCCATAGTTTGATGAGTTTTCAAATTTTGATGTATAGATGATATGATACAATTTCCATAATTTAAATTTAAGGTTTACATATTTTGATGTTTAACTTAGTTCTAAACTATCACGGTAAGATGAGATGGTTATTTTAACGATGTTTGTTAGCTAAAGTTATCCATTTTAAACACCTTAAAAATCTTAATCACCTTTTTTTTTGTTAATCTGTCGGAGTCATATCATTAGTTATCCACTATAATCTAAACATTTTGTACCATTTTATATTCGTTTGTTCTTATTTCTACCATTCGTAACATTCTATGTATCATTGTAAATGTCTTGCAAGTGGTTAGATTAGTGCCACCGGCGAAACTCGGCAGTGTTGACGGAGCAATACTTGGAATTCTTCGCCGACTTTCATTGGCATATTCATTTTTACAGTAGGAAGGCGTTCATGTGATTAATGTGACGGCGATTATTAAATATATGAGAAACAAATTACGATTTATTGTAGAGGTTTAGATCAAATGTATCCGTTACTCTATACTGTTTTATGAGTATTCATCCATTTAATTTATATCGATCTTATTTATTGAATAGATAAACACTCATAAAATAAAGTAGACATAGAGAAATAAAAATAAGTGATTTGTTATCTTACAGTGAAGGCTATTACTATGATACTTTTATGGACCGACTTTTTGATTGGAGTTGTTTTGCAAATTGTGGTTTTGATTTTATGAAAACTGATAATTGCAACAACTTTACAAAGTATCCAAAATTAAGCATACTAATATTATTCAAGTCATTATATAAGTTCTATTGAATGGTTGGGTGCAAACTGTAATATTTAAATAAAAATGGGGCATGAAGAACTTTCTTCATATAATTGCTTTCTAAAAAGAAAAAGAAGTGTCCTTTCTTTCGATAAAAATGAAAATATTACAAATAGAAGCTAGGGCTTGATGTGGACGGAGTTGGACACACTCATCTATTGACTTATCCAAATCGTAAAGGTCATCGGTCATCGGTCATCGGTCATCGGTCAACCACTAATGTGGCTTCAGTCCCTTCATCCGTTTACGTCGACGTAGACTTTGAACTCTTTCATCCGTACGTTTACCACTAATATCATATATGATAAGAAGTGATATTGAGTGTTTGGTTAGCTTTTAATTGGAAATAACTCACTCTTTAACATCTTTTGAAACATCTAGACCCATCAAAGGCAATTGATCGATTGTGAATACTTTTAACAAATGATTGAGATAACTCACCAACGATTACAAAGGTTGTTCCAAGGTATCCCCTTTTGACACTCATTCGATTACTTCTATAAGCACCAAAGTTTTAGTGTAATGCCGTGGGATTGTGGACTTTAAGACATTTTATTTTCATTGGGATTAAGGTATGATTTAAATGCAAGTATGTATTGTGAGAAGATAGATTTGTGAATTAAAAAATCAACATTTTGACTTTCACCTACTTAATCAAATAGTCTATACAGTGCCTCTGAAAGAAAAATAAGTAGGTATTTGATTATTCTCCTTCTTATAAAAAATTTACATTAAGATATTTATAATTTATAGAATCAAATCAAATTAGATGTTATATTTTTTCTTTTTAAATTGCAATTATTTATAATACAAAAATATTATCAGGCCAAGTCCTTGAATTCCCAATTTGAATAAAGATGACCAAATTTCAATCTAATCAAATTAAAAATTAAGAAGTTTAATATGGCTATAAGCCACAAATTAAAGTAAAATAGTTTAACTTAAAATTTTTGAACCAGTCAATTTTTTTTGTTCAATTTTCAATTTTTCCAATTTGATTTTGTTGTGATAACTCTTATTATTAAAAGTTGATCAATTTATTAATTAACTGGTAAATTTTTATCAATCAATAAATTACTATAAATTAAAATAATTTAATTAATTTTTATTTAACAATCATTTTTTGTTAATTAAAATTCAAATATTTTTATGGGTAAAGACAATATTTTGTTAATCACATTTTAATTTCATTAATTTTATTTAATATGTAGTTAATTTTATAACAATTTAATACTAATTTCAACCGTAAATCTTTTATATTACTAAGTTAATCGCTTATTACTTTTCATCAAAGCAGGCAATTTTGTCTGTTTGTTTATACTTAAATCAAGCTTTATTTTAGTTATAATAAAACGGTATTAAACAAAATTTTGGCAATCATGTTAGGTATGACTTTGATGAAGTAGATAGCAGTTAGTGCTTCCCAGGCATTTCACGAGAGGTCAAAACCTTTTCTCTCTCTGTTGTTATCTATCTATTAGATCATTTCAAGTCAATGATTTATCAATATTGCCCAAAATTACTATTTGTTATACTTCCTTTAACAACATAAAGGAAAAAGATCGTCTTGAAGGAGAGGAAAACATGGAGGCTTCCTCGTTAAAGGCAGTATAACAACCAAATCTTCAACAACCACTTAGAAGCAGCAAATCCATGATCCAAAGCCCGCGCTTTTTTATTAAAAGATATTATATTAAAAGATTCAAATAAATTTAGTTAAAAATAAAAGTTTTATTTATTGTATAATCTTTATTAGTAATAAAATATTTATTTTATTTAAAATTAAAAATTAAAAATCATAACAAAATTTTAACTAAACAACTACTTAACAAAAAAATGTTTGTTTTAAAAAAGATTTTGCTGAATATCTCCCTTATTTTTTAAAGTTTACGATACCGACTAATATAGTGCGAAGCTGTCGATACTAACTGGTACTAACTAACTACAAATCTTGTGACATAATAACCTGTACCATTCATGCATGGGACAAGTTTTACATCTTCATATTCACAAAATATGTTAAAAGTAGTTTTTAGGTTCGTATATTCAATTCAGTTTTATCTTATGTTTCACTTTTTTAATATTGTTGTTTAAATTGAAACAAAATATTATTTAAAGAAATATGAGGTAATTTATACACTAAAGTAACATTGAATGTTTCCGAAACAAATATATTTCTTTGTTAAAATATCAAATTTTATTCGTAGTTCTTCCTCCTAGTGAGTAGTGTTGTAAGTTGGTTCTGCCTGATTTTGGCTGAACGGTGCGTTGCCGTTGAAGTCCATTATTATCTTCCTTCTGCGATGAACCTGACGTGAAGATACCTGCAAAACAGTGAAGGCACGTCGGAGGTTATGTCCCGATTAGCCCCTCCGACGCTCAAGTTAGTTTTCTGGTGAGGTTGAGGCTGCTGAATGCAGAGAAGAA
>JAOTIZ010000203.1:36682365-36693478 GCA_027123425.1 Erythroxylum panamense
ACTCATATGCTAATTAATTTCAAGTTAATCATGCTAACTTAACTTACTCAATTAAGCTAATCATGCTTAATTTAAAAAAAAAATTTGGGGCTAACAGTTCTTACTATTTAACAACAATAGGTTACATCTGTACCCTTAATCACATTCAACTTTGGCGCACCTCTGTTGACTGGTCTATAGATCACAAACAATTGATGACTTATCTATATTCCTTTCTAGATCATTTAAATCGTCATCTTAGAATAACTCCATCCACTAAATGCACATCTACAAGCCCTTACCCTGGAGATTTTACTCTCCTAAAACCCATATCTCCCTCTATTGGATATTAAACTTCAGTTGACCAGTTTACTTTGACTAGTTTTAACATCATGGCTAGTGACTTGCCTTATCCTCCAGGTTTTGCAGCCTAACAACAAGTTGTCCATGCTAAAAGTTCTACACATGGCCTTCAATTTGTTCTGATACAGAAATTGACCATTTTATCCAAGTCATGGACAAAGTTGATGACAACTTGGACTTGACAAAAGATTCCAACAATGAAAATGGTGGCCTATATTCTCTCTCTACACCTCTTTAAGGATTCCTTCTTATCTTGTAAAAGAATCTTTTTGACTCAATGTTTCACAATCATTCTTTGTTTTACTATTTGCTTTTGTATATTAGTGTGCATTATTGTACCTAGGGAATCTTTTCGCTTAAAGTTGTTTGTCTTTATCCTTTTGCTTAGTCTATTAAGGTAAGGCTTCTCCTTTGATGTAATTAGACTTGAAAAAAAGACTTGAAAGACTTGTGAGATTGGAGAAAGGAATAAAATATTGTGTGTTTCTCATCTTATGGCTTCTCTTTAAGTTCTCTCTCTCCTGAAAGCTTGTCCTAGTCATACAGAAAGACAAGAATGCTCTACAGTTACCTCTTTATGAGGATCCTGTATATCAGAAAGTTTTAGACCAAAGATCCTGTTTGAAGTCGTTGTTAAACGGGGGAAGATTGAAGAGTGTAAATTCCTAAAAATTAGGCCTTGAAAGTTGATGCTCATTGAGGGAAAAGGACTTCTGTCTCGACTAGCATACTTAGAATTTATACTACAGTCAATCTTTGTTTATCTTTAATCTCTTATTGATGATCTATTTTATCAATTACTTTGATTGGTATATAGGCTGGAAACTCATGATGTAGCTCTAGTGAGGTTTATCGGTAACAAATTCCACAACCTTAGGACTCATAGTGAGAAGAGCCTTCTCGTTTCACCATTGTAAACAAAGACACATACCTTGGTGATGTACTCCCCATGTGTAGTCTAACTAAGGGTAGCCCGAGTGGTATCAGAACCATACGTATTATTAACCGTGACTATAGTATTCCTGGTTAGAGTTAGTATGGAAAGCTCTTAAGCCATAAGTACCTTACCAAGTGACACTGTTCATCTTTGTTCAACCCTTTCTATTGCCAATCTCCCTTCTCATGTTAAATGTACTCTTTCCAATAAAATAGAAAACCTTGTAGAAATCACCCATTTTCTTACAGAAAGTCGTATTTATGATATTTCATTACCTTTGCTCAATCCCTACAGTATATATTCTCATAACCATTTTTGAATAAGAAGTACAAGAATCATTCTCTCTACCTATCATCCAAAAGTTAAAGAAATCATCCAAAGTTCCTATTTGAAGCAGCGTGGTCTAAAAGCTACCATCGTAAAACAATATGTGAAGTTAGAAATTCCAAAGGAGCTCATCTCTCTTTGGAGAGAACAGAACCCTACATATCTTATTATTGGAGCTATTTGCTTTTCTTACCCTCCATGGAAGACAAGGAATTTTGGATGTAGCTCGAATCTCTCTTTTTGACACTGCCTACACTACATATCAAAATCCTTAATTGGTCCTTTACTGACAACTAATAATAAAGGAAGTGTCATTCTCACTATTGCCCCTTATTTCAATATCAGGCTTGATGATCCTATTTTGTCTGAATAACTACAAGTTCACTGGAGTAGAACATGATCTTACATCTATTATGGCCACTTGACACCATCATATGGTCTACAAATTGCAAAATCATGCAATAGATCTCAATTTCTCCAATTCTACTTCATATGCCTTATACATGAAGCAACTACCACCAATGGATCTTGAAAAGTTAATGCCAACTAAATGGATCACTAACTACCAAAAAGTATTCTATGCTCCTCCTAGGCAATCATTTCACACCACCACTCCTCCTGTACTTAAGACCTTAAGAGATGGAATTTTGAAATCCATCTACACTTGGCCCAATGACGATCAACCCAGACCCTCAACTACATCTGTTCCTGTTTTGATGCTTCAACCAGTGTTCTCACACAAAAAAGGCAAAGATGGAGCTACTATCCATTACTTCAAACCTTATGGAGAACTTGTATATGTTAGCCATCATCATGGACATTTTGTTTGGGATGGCAATCCCTCCACGTATGAACCAAACTGTGAAATATGTCTAAATCATGAATCAAACAATGATAATGATGAGCTATATAATCGACAGAGGAAGAAGAAAAATAAAAATCAACAATAAAAGGAAATTCATTGTTGTCAACCTACTAATCCAATTTCATTGTCAAAATGATGATGATAATCCTGATTCTAAACCTTGTATTGGAAACATTTATTCCATCCAGAGTCAATCTCCAAACATTCTCAACCAGTTATTCCTTCTATTCCTATTGTTTCTACTCCAAACCCCACTCCTTGCATGATGGTCAAACCATATAAGGAAGACTTTCCTCCACTGGAGAGACGGATTGATGATAATAATAGGGTTATCTCTAACCCTTATGCTCGTGCTACAGGAATTACTTCTTATGAAATTATGATCTCAAATCCGGTTGATGAAAATCTCAATTGGCAGTGGCAAACTGACAATGCTTTGACCCAAAATAAAGTTCTTCGACAAATTGATTCCAAAATTGATGAGCTAAATCAACAAACGCAGGCTACTTAACAACAAGTTGATACAATCTCCCCACAAGTCCAATCCTTGTATAAATCCCTAAAATATCAAATGGCCCAACTAGATGCAGATCTTTAAAGATATGTTATCACTCAATATTTTGGCCCTAACTTCACTATTAAAGAGCAAGAACTCAGAAAGCTGAAAGAAATACTTCAACAAATGGAAGCCAATATGCAGAAAGAATAGTCCAAGACTATTTATAGAGCCTATCTCACATCTTTTCTGGTTATCCAACCCATTTATTTTTCACCAACATATCCAAAAGCTACTAATTATGAGAAAGTATTCAAAATGAATTATCCTTTGATTAGACAGCATATCCATCCTACCACTACTAAACCCAAATCGACCGGATCCTTAAAACTCAAACCTGAAAAGTCTTCTGAACCATTACCATCATGTACTAAACCCGTTGAACCCATTGGTTCATGGACAAAACCTTTGCAGATCAAAACTCCACCTTCTTCACCACCAAAACCTCAACCTTTACAATCCACTGGAAAGGACAAAGCTCCTCAAACTAAGTTTATAGCAACTTTGTAAAGAAAAGGAAAGGTAAAACAAGGAGTGCAGAGCTTTTCTGGTCATATTTGTTATGTGGACTTGCACGCATTTACTGCCAAAGTTCATTTTAATTAAGCTTGCTTATCCTATTAAAATATTTGAGGCTTAGTGCTTCTCATTCTTTTACACCTGCCAAGTCCTAACAATGACTGTAACAAAACAAAAACACTGGACACAACAGAAAAAGTTTAAGAAGATGGTGACAAAGGAATTATTTATATTTAGTTGCAATTTTCCATGTGCAGGACTCAAGCCTTTGGCCTCAGATGACAGGAGACTAACGTAGGCATTTTGAATAAACTGAGAACAAACTGCCAAGAAAAAAAGTAGGATTGGGTGCTTTCTGGAATCGCACGGTTTCAGGTCTTTGGAATTGGAGCTTCGTACTTTTGTTGGTTGAGAAACAACATTCCAAAAGCTTATAGCTGGCTACCTGAGACGCTGGCATGACTTGGTGTGCAATAGCTCCTCACATTGTTTTGTTGCTATATGCACGAATATAGGTGCAGGGCTAACTGGTTGTTCTGTTTTATCTGATGCACTTAGGATAAGAGTAAAAATATTGATTATTTTCATGGTGATCCATTGGAAAAGTTACAATAGTGGCAGGAAGTTTTGGTTGTTAGCTCATGGCTCTCTGCTACGCAATTCTCATTCGGTAATGCCTTCCAGGATATGTTATTACTCGCATTGTTCTCTACCTTTTCTTTTACTTTTTTCACACTGGGAACAGACCAACTTTGATCGATCAGCTTGGAGGCAGAGACACTAAACCTGTCCACGAAAACAAAAATAGTGGAAGCTAGTAAACAGATAAAAAGTAATGAAACAGCAACCACACGAACTATGATCTTTTCTTATGCAAAAAACAATGAATACATGAATATACCTTAAGCATATTTGAGTGATCAGTCACCATTGTAGGGTGAAGAGAAAGGTCCACTGGTCCATGCAAGAGTTGATAAAGAAATTTCATAAATAAATGCTTTTTTTATTTTGCATTTTCCCATGGTTTGTATCGATCAAGTGGTGATCAATCATGAGGATTAACTCCACATTGTTTTGATTCATCACAAAAATTTTAGATGGCCCTTAATTCGTAACCAAACAAAAATCACTTGGGAACTGGTCCAGTCACTATGTCGATAATGTTTTCAGAAATGAAGGGTACTCCTCGTAACAAGTCCTTGAGAAATATTTTAAAAAGAAATGGGAAACCTGGGCAGGTACAGCCCCAAAGGGACCTATCTTATGCTCGTCCAGTCAGTCTAGTAGGCGCATTAGCTTGGATAGTAACATTGATGACCATATTGATCGGCTACAAAGTAGTTAGCGTAGTTGCAGCCAGCGTAATGTCTTTCTTGTAGCTAAGCCCAACACAAATTCTATATTCCTCCTCCGCTAGAAAGTATGCACAAGATACAATGATTTTTACAAAAATATGCACAAGATAAAATGATTTTTACTAAAATATGATGTTAACCTATCCTTGTAATTCTTCTTTTTATTAAAGAAATTGAAATAGGAGTTCTATAGTGTTGGTTTGGATAGCATACAAATTAAGGAGACAACTGGAATTTCCAAAAGAGCGGAGAGGAATAGTATAGCTTATCTAGTTTCCATGGTAAAAATGGCAGTGTAGGGGGTGATCCTTTACAAAAAGCTACACTCAAGAGCTACGTACACATCGGCTTTTGCTCCTTCCTAACTTGGCTTATTACTCTTTTTCAAAGAATCAAGCCCCTGAAGAACATTAACGTCTCTCTCTGCAGATGAACCGGGCCTAATGTTCTTTAGGAATGTGACTTCTCAAGAGTCTTTAAAGTCCATGGACAACCTGGTCCATTCAATCCGAGGTCTTTAAAATAATGAAGCAACTGCAAAGAGAGAGAGAGAGAGAGAGCTGGTGTACTTTCGGCCACGGGTATGTACTACTTGATGATAAGCTGATAGAGACCTTCAACCAACCGAAAGGAATCGCATACGAGTGTTCACTGTACTCTAATCCTGATATTTTATGACAAAAGAAAAGCTAAAGAAGGAAAAGTTGGTACCCTTCCAGTTGATAATAGATCTGTGGCTTGAGCCTGAGTTAGCTCCAAGGGATATGACAAATGAAATGTTCATACGATTATGAAAGAGAAGATATTTCATTTCAAGTAATGTTTGTTTTCTGAATAACATACCTCCCTTACCAGGATAGATCTAATTCCAAAGCTAAACTAGGTTATGAGAAGGGTGTTGACTGCCAAGAAGTTGTAAGCTACATCACAGTTGTTGATTTTGTTAAATGATCATTTCATCACAATAGTTTAAATTGTTGTGTGAGGTCAATTTAATTAATTTTTATATATACTCTAGCAGATTTATCTTGTTATTAGTTGGAATAAAAGATGAGTAATGTGTAAAAAGCTCATACTACTGGGAGCTTAGAAACCCAGGTTAGGTTTCTTAAGCTTCCTCGACCCATGCCCTTGTATGTTGAACTAAAGCCTGAGTCGAGCGTCAATGGGCCTAATAATATATTTAAGGCTGCCTAAAATTGGTTTACGGACGATGTATCCTTTCTCATTGCTTTTGTTTTGATAGCCCTTGAGGGTTACCTCAGAGGTTTTAAGTGTCATTATTTGATATGAAATCTCGAGTTTGATTTTGTTCGACCGTCGTTTACTTTATTAAATACTTATTTAAAATGTATAATTTATAAAACAATGTGTGCATATAAAATTTTAAAACATTTATATTTAAAGAAATAGCGACTATAGAAGAACTTTAAATTTATTGATAAGCTTTACCTTAGATAAAGAAAATCTGGGTTTTATTGAGAAAAAAGATATTCCTACAGGTAGAATGTGATTCTGCAACAAATTGTACACCAAAACAAAGCTCGAAAATAAGGATTACCTTGGAATGCGATCCCAAATCACAATGTCTGAGTGTTTACAAATTGTTAACCAATTAGACAGGCTCTAATTGGGTGGCATCCATATCTGTCCCTGAAAAGCTAGTGTAGATATTGATCCCTTTAAAAGTACCGTCTCATCTCTCCATCTTTATTCTTTTCGGTTGTCACTGGAGATCATTATGGTGATCAAAGACCACTTCTAAAGCGTACTTCCACTCTGTGCTCTGCACCACACGAGTGCTTAAAAAGAAAATTATAAAAAAAACACTACAACACAATCTCAATCAAAAACTTATATATCTTTATAGTTTAATTGTAAGGTTTCCTATTTGAGTGCTGCCATATATTTTCAATTTCAGTGAAAAATATGTTCACACAACAAATAGTTTTATTCCAAAAAAAAATTCATAAAGGTTAATATTAAAATTCTCTTAATAAAACTTTCACTAATAAGTCGCAAATTAAATTAAAGACTAAAAACGTATTTAGGACTTGGCCATCCCATCCCACCCGAAGTCAAATGTCTTATCAGTATGACCGAGTCTGACTTCATATATAAGCTTAATTCTCCTTATATTTATTTTATTTCCACAAAATGATTGAAAAGCTTATCATCATATTTAAATATTATTATTACCCATTACAGCTGGCTCTCTCAATATCAAATTGACTTTTGCATACAACCTACCAAATAGTAGCAAGCACCATCATAATCCTGAAGGACTCATTCCCCACCATCTTTGGAGTTGTAGGAACATACACTTTTAATTCTCTAAGCTACTCCGAAACCACTTTTTCCAGGTAATAAACACACACTTTCTTCTGTGCTACCGTCAATATATGCTACCGTCAACTCTATTATTATTGAAGTCGAAGAAAGTCACGAACAACTCTGATGATCTTCAAAAGCTGTCATCAATACAGAAAAATGGAGAACTCTCGCTGAAATAATCATCAAGTAAATGAGACGGGTACACGAGATTCTTGAGGACCTCTAGGGAAATTTGGTCATGGTCGTCATAATGACTCCATATTAACTAATCGACGTAAACGTTGTGCCGGTACGTGCATGATTGCTACGTACACCCAATCAATGATGTAGGCCTTCCTCACACCTGTATGTCGATATAACACTCAAGGACAGATTGTTGAATGAGAAGAACAAAAGGGGGTGCTTTTAAAAACTTTCGATAAGAGTATTTTTCTTATCAAATCTAGTAAAAGACCTGAAACATTTATAGAGTGTTTAGGAAAAGTGGCGAGCATATCTAGATTGATAAAAATGTACATGCAACGTCAAGATTGATGATATACTAGTCTATATTGGTTTTCCTATTAAAGGTCTTAGACAACTTTGTTGGGTGATGTATAGAACATGCTAACCAGATTGTCGATTGTTACTATATTTGTTATGTTAAACAATATACTACCAACAGAGATCAGAGGGGCTTGGATAGAGTCAGAGAAAAAGAATGCTGAGTTGGTGAGATAATCATAAACAATAGTCTGAATGTTGTGCTTAGTCCTTGTGGTCTCCTCACCCTTAGTCACTTATCCTTCATACTTTAAAATATTCCTTAACATGTCCTAATACCTACACTAGAAAGATGTATCTTTAACCATTAATATTGGTCATAGCCTCCCTTTATGTAGTTGTTAATTAATGTCTCTGCGATCATGTCTCTTCACTTACTTGCCTACTTCAATGTTACAACACGACTCTTTGTTACTAATAAGAAAACCGGGTTATCTCGTGTTTTCCACATTTAGGAGCAAATGTAAGTTGGTCGAAGCATCTAATGGCGTGCTTTAATTGTTTAGACTTTTCAACTAGCTGCAACTTGACATGGAAATCGCTATATATTCCTTATTCCCATATCTCTTCCCTTTGCAAAAGATGAAATTAATGATATGAAGAAGATCAAGTGGCAAACACATAAAATGGCATTATCTGGACAAACTGCAATGGAAGCAATTGACACAGGTTAATGGAGATTAGTTTGTTTGGATGCATTGCAACAATATTCTCATGCTGAATGAATCTCATCAGCCAAGGTTTATCTAGTCAAGTCAAACTTGCCCATACAAGACATGTTATCCAGCAATATCAGAGTCCAAGAAAGCTACGACAGTATATGTCTTTTTATGAACTTTATTTTCTTTCCTGTAGCTATCTTGAGTGCCTGTAGTCCACATTATTCCCTTAGAGAATCACTAATTGCTAGAGAAAAAGCTACAAGATGCTGTTGCTCTTCTCGAATTTTTATTTTTTTTATGTATTTATTTATTCTCCTATACTACGTAGATCTTCCTATTTAGACTAGGTTATGAGATAATATAATCTGCATTTAATTTGTGCACAAATTAAGTTCGCTTATGAGATAATGTAATCTACGTGCATTTACAGGCATGCGTCGAGTAAAAACTGGGAAAATGAAATCCATATCTTGGCCCAATCCTTCTTCACACAACGGGTAATTGTGGGAAGTTGGATTAGGCCATGAATCATGGCATTGAACAGTCTTGGGACACGGGGGACTTAGTCTTTGCCATTTAGATTGTCTTTTGATCAATTTAGTTTCCATATGGATAGATACATTCCCTCCATATTATTTCTTCTACTTAACCTCAAACTGTTCATGAATTTCTCTTTTGGTTTTTGGTTTAGATTAACAAGTATATGAATTTGTCACAGGACCCATGTTTCCTTTGAAGTTATGAGCCTTCTTTTTACCTATCTATTTCTTGTTAAAAATCGTTTACTTCACTATAAACATTTAATTAAGTATATATACTAAAGACAAATGGAATGGATGACCACGCATTTTCATCTCACCATCCCTTTGATCCAACGACTCCTGCTTCATCTCATCGTCATGCTTGTGACTTATTAGCCATTACTTCGACTTCCTTATTAATTAAATATACATATTATGAGAGTGTTATAGGTGTGACATTTAAGTCACACATGTGACACCTATATATTTTTATAAAACTTTATTAAATATAATTAATTAATTAAAATAATATTAATTAGTTGATTAATTAAAACATAATTAATTGATTAATTATTTATAATATATTTAACACATATAAAATATAATTAATTAATTAACTAAACCATAAGTGATTGCTTAATCAATTAAAAGATAATTAATTAACTAATTACAATCTAATTAATTTAAATATAATTAATTGATTAAAAGTTTTATTAAATGTAATTAAAATATAATTATTAAGTGCATTAATTATATCGTAACGCATGTTTAATTAATTAATTACAATGTAATTAATTTAAATACAATTAATGGATTTAAAATTTTAATAAATATAATTAAAATATAATTATTAAGAGTTTTAAGTATAATAATAATATATGAGAGGTGTCACTGGTGTGACATTTAAGTCACACATGTGACACATATATATTTTTATAAAAAAAATTAATAAATATAATTAAAATATTACTAATTAATTAAAATATTATTAAGTAGTTGAATAATTAAAACTTAATAACTGATTAATTAATTATAATATATTTAATACATGAAAATATAATTAATTAATTGACTATTGATTAATCAATTAAAATATAATTAATTCCCTTCAACTTCCTTACTAATTAAGTATATATACTATGAGAGGTTCATAGGTATGACACTTAAGTCACATATGTGATACCTATATATTTTATAAAATTTTTATTAAATATAGTTAAAATATAATTAATTAATTAATTAATAATTAGTTTTATACTTAATCAATTAAAATGTAATTAATTAGTCAATAACAATCTAATTAATTTAAATATAATTAATTGATTAAAATTTGTAATTAATGTATAATTATTAAGTGCATTAAGTTAATTAATTAAAATCTAATTAATTTAAATATAATTCATTTAGTAAGGATTTTTATTAAATATAATTAAAACATAACTATTAAGTTTATTAAGTATAATAATAATATATAAGTCATACTTGTGACACATATATATTTTTATAAAAAAATTTATTAAATATAATTAAGATATAATTAATTAATCAATTAATTAAAATATTATTAATTAGTTTATTAATTAAAAATAATTTATTGATTAATTAATTATAATATATTTAACCCATATAAAAATATAATTAATTAATTGACTCAACTATAAATGATTGATTAATCAATTAAAATATAATTAATTAATTACAATATAATTAATTTAATTAAAATTAATTGATTAAAATTATTAAATATAATTAAAATATAATTATTAAGTTTATCGTCACTCCTTTGACTTATTAGTCACAGCCTTGACTTATGCTCGATTGTCGTACATGTTATTTCATTTTTTTAATTAAAAATAACAAAAGATATATACACTAATTAAATTATAATTAATAAAATAATTAATTATTATATACTAATATTAAGTTAATTAAATACTATATACTAGGGGTCATGGACACATATATTTTCTTTTATATTTTAAATTAAATATATTTAAAATATAACAAATTAAGTTATTGAAATATTATTACCTAATTGATTAATTAATATATAATTAATTGATTGATTAATTAAATTATAATTAATTAATTAATTAATTAGAATATAATTATTTTGTTATTATTAATTATTATTCAGCTAATTAAGCGTTGC
>JAOTIZ010000203.1:36711977-36727645 GCA_027123425.1 Erythroxylum panamense
ATCTAATTGAACATGTTATACTAACATCACAACAACAATTAACTTTGTCTCTCTACAAATGCGACAAACAAACTATAAAATGAAAAAAAAATAGTTTTAAAGAAAGTTAGCATGTATCTCACTGACAACTGATGGTAAACGACGTGTTGGAGCAAATGTTGGGGAGATCGAGGCCATGAAAGAAGGTGGTGGTAGACGAGAAGAAGTCGTAAGAATCACCGATGAACAAATTTAACATCGAAGAAGAAAAGGTTGCAACGAGTGTGATATTTGCTTCTACAGC
This sequence comes from Erythroxylum panamense, assembly GCA_027123425.1. NCBI lineage: Eukaryota > Viridiplantae > Streptophyta > Magnoliopsida > Malpighiales > Erythroxylaceae > Erythroxylum > Erythroxylum panamense. Next base: position 36,712,261 of record JAOTIZ010000203.1, read on the forward strand.
TCAATTAGATTAGTTTAGGTGTAGGGATCTCAATGTCAATCATGGGTGTGACTTAATAACTCACAATAGTGACTTTTTTTTTCTTATTTCAGTTAATAATTGATTTAAAAGTTAATAGTAACTCACACAAGTATTTTAAATTTTCTTTCACTCACAGGTGCCCATGACTTTACTCTTTCGAAAATTTCATTTTATTTTTCATTCCTAATTTTTACGAACTAATTATATTAATTCATTTTAAATATTCTAACTCATATTTTAATTTATTTTCTCCCGCATAATTTTATCCACATTCATAAATTTTAACCTTTTTAATTCCTTCCTTACTATACATTTCCAATTTTTATTTTTTATTTTAAATTTCAACTTACTTATTTTATTAATTCATTCTAAATATTTGAACTTTTATACTTTTACCTTTTTCACAAAATTTTATCCCCAATCACCAAATTCGATTTTCCCCACAAAATTTTAAATTTACATAATATTCATTTATACATTAGCTTTACATAACATAACATATATATAAATACTCCTTAATTCTAAATTAAGTGGGCATTATATTTATTTAGATTATAACTGCCCATTTTCGCAATGTCCATTTAATAATTATATTTTAATTATCTTTAATAAATTTTTTATTCAATTAATTATATTTTAATTGATTAACCATTCACTTATCATTTTGTTATTTAATTAATTCTATTTGAATTAATTAATTATATCTTCTATATGTGTTAAATATATTGTAATTAATTAATTATATTTTAATTATATTTCAAAAAATTATAAAAATATATATGTATCACATGTGTGACTTACCCTCTCATCTATTATTATTATTATTATTATTCACGACTGTGAATTATTAGTCGCAAGCATGAATCAAAGTCAAAGTTAAAGTCACGACTGTTACTAATAAGTCATAGGCGTGACAATCAGATAGAAGCTTGGATCAAAGGGACGGTATCTCACATCTAAGATACATAATTTTTCATTTATTAATTTAAATATAAATATTTGATTAAAACAATTATAAATAAAATATAATTATTAAGTGTATTCAATACACTGACCCTTTGATCTAACGGCTCCCACTTTGATCTAACGGCTCCCACTTCCATCTTATTGTCACGCTTATGACTTATTAGTTACAACTGTGACTTTGAGTTCGTGACTTCAACTTGCTTACTTATTAGTAACTACTAAGCACAAATGCCTGTGACTTATTACTTATAACCGTGACTTCGAGTTCGTGATTCAACTTCCTTACTTATTAGTCACTACTAAGCACAACAATCCGTTTTATCCAACGGCTTTGATTCTTATTTTTTTAATTTTTAATTTCATCTTACTTATTTTATTAATTTATTATAAAGGTTTAACTTTTATATTTTTACCTTTTCCGACAAAATTTCCAATTCTATTTTTCCTACAAAATTTTAAATTACATAATATTTATTTATACATTAGCTTTAAATAATATAATATATTGATAAATACTCCTTAATCTTAAATTAAACGGGCATTAGATTTATTTAGATTATTAATGCGCATTTGCGAGTGCATCTGCTAGTTCTTATCTTAAGCAGCTGCAAGCCGGCAACTCAAAGGCTAAACAGTATTTCTAAAGTTGCTGCTGTTTTTGGACGCACGTTCGATTCCAACTTCCAAGAGCTAATTAATCACCGTTGGATGGTGCCCACCGAAATTCACCAAAAACCAAAGTGGGGTCCAAACCTGCGAAATTTTAGTCAAAGGTTCTGATAAGTAGCGATCACGTCTCACCATCATTGTTAACCATAACATAACACGCTCAATCCCCTTGGGCCTTGGCCCAATTGTACGAACCGGCTTGGACCAATTTGGGGGGATTCAGAGACTAAAGATGCTTTGATTTACTTTTATAAAAGAAATTATATAAACATTAACGCCTTTAATTGGAATTCCGTAAAATTTTGCAGGATGCTGAAGTCTTATAATTTCTTAAGCAATCACTTAAATTAAATATGTTGTTTGATTTTGTAAGTTATAATGAAATATATAAATTATAAATTATCGTATAATTAGTTAATATATTTTATTAATAGGAAATCTAATTCATCAATGCTGCAAGTTTATGATAAGAATAGCGTTCAAATTAAATTCCCCACCTTCTTTTTTCTCTTAAAACGATGTATTCGGAAGTGGGAATAAGTTGAAACGTTAATGATTCGAGATTTTTTAAAAATCTTTTCCATAATCATTTGAGTTTGACTCGACACTCCACAGAAATAATGGAAAGAAGCAATCAAGGTTCCAGCGACCTTCCCTTCTGAGAGTGGATCATGAACACTAACCCTGTAAAGCCAAAGTAATCTTGACATGACTTTTGAGATAGCGCCGTTTGTTGTTCACTCTTAGGACTTGGGAATTCGAGTTCATGCATTTTAAATAATAACATAAATGCAAAGTTAAATGAAACTCCAAATTAGATGCTTTTTATTATTGTTGACTGCTTATAAAGTGTTTCTTGATTGCCAAATCGACCTTTTAGACATTTCATTGATATTTAATTTTGAGCTGCCTTGATAATAAACATACATACATATGAAGAAATTATTGTAGAGTTACTATAAGTTAATTATTATTTTTGGAGGAGTAAAAGATTTTTTTAAATGTTTTTGATTTTTTTACCATATAGGATACAATAGTTATAAATACAATCCCTGTTATTATTGATGGTGGACTACAATATTTTAAAGCACTTTTTCATTATTTATGTTTGAATGTTTTCTATTTATGGTCGTGCTTTTTTAGCGCAGGCGCTCGTCTGTTTGTAATATGAATTAAGGTAAATTCCTACAAGCGACATAAACCTTCTGGTATTTTAACCTCTTCCACCACTAGTGTATGCAACTTTAAGCTAATGCTTAGGTGAACCTGAAGGGGTTCTGTGTTGTATATTCGATTATGTATTCACAGTCGTTACATTTTTTGTGGCACAAAAACCTATAACACGAAATTACACTTTATAACTAATTTTTTCATCAATGGAGTTAATGGACTAATATCTTTAAAAATAGTTAACTGCTTTTGAGCTTGCAATGACGCAGGGCAATTTCCCTGGTGTCAATGCAACATCTTGACACCTAGAATTGGCCAAATCCTGAGCTGAAACGTGTCTCAGCGCAATAACCCTCTTGATAAAGCCTAAGGGATATACCCTGACGTTTCTCGATGAAGATTTGAGAGCTCATTTATTTGCAGCCAAATGAGTCCTATATTTACTTTCTGTTTCACTTTACTTAGAAGGACGAGTACTGTGCCTCGTGCCCTTGATGGAAGTAGAATGCATCTCCAAACAAAGTTTCGAGTTTATTTCACTTTTATAAAGTAGAAAGTCTGATGTAAACGTAAACCATACTTGTTAGTTCTGGACTTGCAGCTTTAATTGCTAGAATCTAAAATCCTAGAGCGAGGAATCGGTGCTACGTGTCTGTTTTTAATACAGTCAGATGATGAGAACTATTCAGTATTCGTACTTTTCTTTGGTCTACATCTGAAATTTTCTTTACTCTCAAGCCATAACATTCATAGCTTTGAGTACTTATCAGCCCGGTTTCTTCAGCAAAATAATGTTTTCTTTTTTCCCAATACTTACTTTTGTGAGAGTACTAGTATATATCAGTACCATATCTTGTTAGGTGAACTTAGCTATTACCATAAATAGCAACTAGTTTGGGTTTCTTGTGGATATCCGTGCAAGCGATGCATATCAAATTAGACTTTCAGTTGTCTGCCACAAGAACTCCATATTTTGGCCTCAGAATAAAGTTTCAGGCATCAAAGAAAGGAAAGGTAGCCCATAGAAGAAATCTTTATACGATGAGAAATGGTATCCGTTGTTGCATGAGGGATGGTGCTAAAGAACAGAAGATCCCCAGTCTCCAATGGACCAACTTCAATACTGCTCTCTATATATTTTCTCTATCTCTGCTTATAATAGAGCAAAATAGAGGGCCAGCAAGAACTAGGATTCTCTATACATCGGATCTGTTGCAATCTTCCATTGCCTCCAGTGCTTCCATACCCATTCCTTTGCCTCTCTCTTCTATTATTGTCACCATTTATCCATGAATCAAAGATAAGATTAATGGGGGAAGACCCTCTTTTTTAAAATTTATATATCTCAAACTTCAAGAGAGTAGTAGGCGTGGTGCATGTATTTTTCTATAAGCTATCACGTACTACTATATCATAGAAACTTTAAATGCATGGAAGTTACTAATACGTAATTAGAAGAGGGGGGCCCTTATCAACTAGTGGTACTGATTGTATTCTTATTGCAGAATCTGCAAACTTCATTTCCTCCATCATAATAAACAAATAAACAAAAGAACATATTGGTCAAGAATTTAATCGACGCAAGTTGTTAGTTTGCTACCTTTCTAAGCATGGGAGAGGAAGCTAAGAAAGCCGTAGGAAGAATGCCATTGGACCACATATGCAAGCCAAAAAATATCCATAACAAGACAAAACTGCTTGCTATTCACTAGCCTTTCATCCTTAGATAAAGAAGAAAAATAAGAAGTGTAGCTATAGTAATGTTATTCAGTATCCTCAAGATTCTCTAAAACTGATTACAAGCCAGAATTCCAAGATCATTATTTGTATTTGTTGTAATCATGCATCTTTCACAATTATCATCGTAACTCAGTCATTCACAGTCAGTTATTTAAAACCTATAAGAACTTCCACCCACTTTTTTCTATTTAAAACCTAGAAACATACCTGAAAGTGATTCTTTAGATGAATAATGATTGCATTCATGAAGGGTGAATTCTAACGTAAGAAGTTCTCATGCACAACTTGTGTTTTGGTATAATTTTTTGATGAACAGTTGTGTTACGTACTAACAATGTTGCTTGCAAAAGTAGCCTAAACAGGCCTCTATTTCTAAGTGGAAAAAAGAACAAATTAAACAGGCGGAATTGTCTTCTCCAAAACCTTAATCAAGATATTGACCATTAGGTTGACACTAGCAAGTATTAATGGTGGGAAGGGTTAACACTTAAGATCTCAAAATTATCGTACCCTAAAGAATAGTACAAGCAACTTGATTGAGGGGATTAAGAGCAAAAGGAGTAGTTTTCAGTGTGATAAAGACCGGAAAAACAGTGACGGAAGAAATGAGATAGAGAAAGCTAGGACCCATGTGCCTTTAATTGTGGTATAAGGTCATGTGTAAGTGTGTGTATGCAAGTAGAGTGTGGGGCTAGAGAGGCGAAGAGGTGGAGGTAGTCATGGGGTTCGTAGAGAGAGAGAAATATAGGGATGGCCCCAGAAGGTGATAATGGAAGTAGCCCTCATCCTCTCTGGACTTGCTCCCACCAAAGTCACTTTGTAGTGTTTATATCTTGTAACATTCTAACTTTAAATTGCTTCAACCTTCACAGTGCTTGAAGAGAGGACCCCAGTCACGCCTTGATTAGGACAGTGCATGCCTTATTGAACCCCAAGAAGGATAGAGAAGATTGGTTTTGAGCAGTCATGCTGCTTAAATCATCATATGATCGGTTCTTGACCATGCAAAATATATGATTGCAACTTAGTTAGGGGTGGTTTAAATGATGGGAGGAGGTTTTTCCAAAATATTCAAATACTAATTTCTAAATTAAGTCATTAAAAATATTTTAAGAATGTAAGTGTTTGAATTTTATAGACCTTTAAAAAATCAAAATTCTAAGGTTATGTTTGGCTTTTAATGAAATATAATATAATGGGATGATTTATAATGGAATAGAATGTAAATTGATGAACATTAGAAAATTGTTGTTTGGGAAGGATAGAAGAGTTTAAATGTTGTTTGGACGAAAAGTTTATAATATAATATAGTGTAAAGTTTTTTATCATTTTACATTCTATCATAAACTCTTGAAATCGAAAGTTTTTTATTTTTACTATTTAGGGTAGAATAAAATGTAATATGAAACCCTCATCTTCTATTTTCTTCTATTATAAAACCTCATCTCAAACGATGGAATAATATTATATTTTATTACATTCTATTATAAAACCCTCAATCAAATATAGACTAAATGATTTTTTTTGGAGAAGTGTTGCCGTTGTGTTTTAAATCTTTAACTAAAAGCTTATTTAATTATTTAAAATGAATATATAATTTAATGTTAAGTCATCAATTAAAATTTTTAATATAAAATATATTTATATATACAAATAATCAACAGTTTATTTATAATATTCAATTGGTTAATTAAATATTTGAGTATTTGCCTGATGAAGATTTATGTTTCGAGTCTTTTTATACAAACAATAATTACATGAGATCAATTTCATTTGGTTCATTGGCTGAAATCTTATACTATTGGATCAGATTGTTACAATTCTGTTTTGGTTAAAGTGATATAATTCTGTTATATTAAATTTTACTCGTGTATTTATTTAAAATTTACATAAATATATAAATAAAATTGAATAAAATATAATAGATACACCGATAATTAAAACCGAAATATATGCTCAAAGCATGATTGGTGGTTGTTTGATTCTGATATAATCTCACATCACTATTCTAACCTAGGACTCGGGTGTCCCTTCAACCGACTATTTTCACCATAAGACTAGGGTACATCAATCACTTTCTATTTGGAAATCTTTAATTTGAAATAACAACAACTTACTATAGAAGCATACGTACAAATTAATGAATCAAAGTCTTAACCACTGCGTGGAAACAGAAAGAAAAATCGTTTCCTAGGGCAAAAAGTAGGAGTTATTTTGTCTAAGGAGTAGTTTAATTATGGGAGTAACTCCTTTTAAAATTATATTTTCCTGGTATGATAAAAGTTGTCGAATTTTACAAATTTTAAAACTAATAACTAATTCATAATGAAAGCAATTGAAATTTATAAATAGTTATTATGTATAATACATAATTTACATGTTATTAAATGCATTGGATAATTAATTATAATTGGTGGATACCAAAAGAACATATTGAATAAGATATGACTTTGAAAATAAAGCCCAAAGTCTTTAGCAATCTTATCTTATGTGTCAAAAGTAATAGCTTCCTTTATTTTATTTGGACATTGTAAATATAATAAAACTTCAAAGTTGATTTCAATCATTGTCTCATAACTGTAAAATTTCGAATGACTAAACCATGTCGAGTTTCCGTTTTGATATAGTTAATCAACCCTTGATTACATACACAATAAATAAATATTTGTAAAACATATAATATTTTAATGTTCTGAATTGAAATATAAAATCTTTTTATGTAAAACATAAAACGGAAAAAATGCACTCTTTCGTCTCTCCATTCCAACGAAAATGCCAAGTCCTCTCAAAATTGATCACTCTCTTTGGCTCTACCAAAAGAAGACAATCACTGTTTGGAACGGTGGATGAGGTGTACAAGCAAACATGGTACTCGACTTCTTAAACCCCGCTCACAAACTAAAACCAGAGGCTACGCACATAACGGAGGTCATGACGCAATCCCACACTCCCCAAACGTTAAGCCGTTTTGTGATGCTCGGGACACGCCCACGTGGCGGTCATGTCAGTGGACCCCACTGCCCACGGCCTCTGGTTATGAATATGAATACCTTCGATTGCTCTCTGTCCCTATCTCTCATGAGTAATCTCCGGCCAGTGGTTGTCAGATTCCGACCACTTTTTTCTCTTTCCCCTTATATAAACCCCATTTCATGCTTTCTCTCTTTACCCTTTTCCCCGTACATTTCTTCCTCTAAGTCTCTCTGTGTACGTGCGCATGCTATTGTTGTTAGCAATAACACTACTGTTATCCACGTACCCTTTTTGATCCTGCCTACTTTAGCAGGAAATCTTACTTAGTATTCATCTCTTTTGATCCTTTAGTCACTTAAGGTTTTGATTTTCTGTTGTCAGCTAGTGACCAATGAATAGAGCACTGTTACCGGAGATGTTACACTGTACGGATGTGACTGTGCTCGAAAGACAAAGGGCTCGCTTGAAATGGCAACAACAGCAGCAGCAGCTTCAACAACAAGCTCCAGGACAGTCGCATCAAGAAGAGAGTTGTTTTGGTGATTTTAGTAGTGTGTTCGGTTTTCAGGGTAGTCTTAGTGAGATGGTGACTCAGTCGACGTTGTCGGTCAAACCTCACCTCGATTTGGTGGACAATGGGCGGCCCGATTTGGTGGGGTTTGGGCCTTGTGGGTTTGGGAGTAACGGGTCGGGTTTTGATATGAATTATGCTATTTGTCGGACTTCTAGCTGCCCGCCGGCGGTGGCTGCAGCTGCGACGGCTGACGAAGGCAGAGAGTCTGTTGCATCAGAGAAATTCAGTTCTGTGGTTGGCAGAGAAAGCTTTAAGAAGAGAAAGGTTGATAAGGTGCGTAATAGCTCCAAGGTAAGTGTGTTTTCGGAGACTCGGAGTTTGTTTTTAACACTCGTCTCTTGTAAGCTCTGCATACAAGGAAAACGTTCTCACTTGAAGTTTTTTTTTTCATTCTCTTATGAGTTCTCTGACTTTTAAGTTGTTTATCTACTTTGCTTCCTTGTTTCGCTCTTGAATTCTTTGTAATGATGCGAGTCGACCTGTTCAGCATTTAATTGTTGCAGTGTTCCAAAAGTGAGAAAGAGATAAAAGAAAGAACTTGATGAAATGATGCTACAAAAAATTCGTGTTTTTGTCAAATTATGAGGCATAAGGTCTTGAAGACTAACATATTTTTGCATGCATTTCGTTATAACTACTAGTTGAAGTGTATTTTGGACATGTTCAGGTTGTTGCAGAAGATGAAACACGAAACGGAAGAGTTAAAGGATGTCAAGAGCAGGGAGAATCAAAGACGACTGAGAAAAATAGCAACAAAAATAGCAGCAGTAACAACACTAACAGCAACAATAGCAACAAAAAGAATAGCAACAGCAGTAACAAAGAAAATTCTGCAGAGACTTCAAAGGATAATTCTAAAGTCACTGAGGTTCAAAAGCCAGATTATATCCATGTCCGAGCACGTCGTGGTCAAGCCACTGATAGCCATAGTTTAGCTGAAAGAGTGAGTAAGAAATTCAGTTTTATTGGTCCTCTGTTTTCCAGATTCTCTTTAGCTGCTTGCCCTAACATGTACAATGTGTGGATTTGTGATGCAGGTGAGGAGAGAAAAGATTAGTGAAAGAATGAAGTATCTGCAAGATTTGGTGCCTGGGTGCAACAAGATCACTGGAAAAGCAGGCATGCTTGATGAAATCATTAACTACGTTCAGTCTCTTCAACGACAAGTAGAGGTGACTATCTGCGATATTTCTTCTTGTACTAAACCCTCATTAAAAACATTTAACTGATATGGGAATAACCAACTGGGTTTCTTTCATTTTTTATTTGTGCAGTTCTTGTCAATGAAACTGGCTGCCGTAAATCCAAGGCTTGATTTCAACATCGATAACTTGTTTGCCAAAGAGGTACAGAACCGTCTCACCAAGTGAGCATGTGTATTCTTTTGTTGTTTTTGGCATTGGACTGATTTTACATACAAATACAGGCAATTCCTATATGTGCAACCAGTTTTCCAACAATTGGGATGTCATCAGATATGACAAATCCAGCCTATCTTCCGTTTAATCCAATGCAACAAACTATGGTCACCTGCGGATTGGAAACGGGAGTAAATCCTGATATGGGGCTTAGAAGAACCATCAATGCTGTATCCGTCCCTGAGACATTTCTTGACTCATCTTGCTTCACTGTAATGTTTTATAACAATTCATTGGTTCCCTGCTCTTATGCCCTTTTTTTTTTCTCTCTTTTACGAGCTCCTGATGTTAAATTCACTTTTCCTTTCAGCAAATCCATCCCTCATCGAATTGGGATGCTGAGCTGCAAAATCTCTACAATGTAGCATTTGATCAAGGAAGAATAGCATCATTTCCATCCCAACCATTTACAGGTAAGGCAGAACTAGCATGTCTTGTCAATCTTCACTTTGTTGGTGGGAAATTTCATGAGCCTATAAGGAAAGTGAAATAAAGGAAGCCAAGTAGATTTAAGTACCATTGATGGAGACCCTGGAGAACCCCACTAATGTTTAATGTTTTTGCTTTAGAAGAAAATGTCTTTGTGATAGATATGGAGAAAGATATGGAGAAAGTTGGTTACAGGAAGCTTTCTATCTTTTCTCTCAAATGATCAAAACCACAGGTTTTTAGTTCCCATCTCCATAATTCCTTGCAATTCCTTTTGGTGAGGAAGGAAGCAACCAAAGATGCTTAGCCTTTTTGACTGTCTAAATAAATGATTGAAATCTATTACCTATTGATAGGACATAGGTGGGGGCCCTAAATAAACATTTGAAAGAGCCTAACTATAAAAGTAATCCTGATGATTATGATTGCTAATTAAATTAGTTTCTAATCACACAGTTCCATGAAACAAATCATCGGACAAGGCATCTCATTGTCCTGTCCATGTATTCCTCTGCCTGCCATATTGATCACATAATGAAATTACCACTTACTAGTAACTAACAAGGTTACGAGATGCATTCTAAAGAACGACCTTTCAACTTTTGCAGGTTCTCTTGAAGCTAGCAATCTGAAGATGGAGATGTGAATCAGAATATTGCTTTTGAATACGATTTCTTGGACGAGTTCTAATATACTTGTCTCTCTGATCCTGATTCTTTTTCTTGCCTTTTAAGTACATAACATAAATATTTGTATGTATACTAAGTGACATACTAAGTGACATAGTACGAATAAGATTAATACCTCTTCAACATCAAATCCTTCCATTTCTTGCATTGCATATATCGCAATCTCACTGTAATGAATTCTTGTCAGACCAAAAAAGAGCTAAGGCTGTGGAAAGAGGGGACCAGAGAATAGGGTCTGAAGACAAGTTTGAGCAGTGGTGGGGCTGTGGAGGTTGTAATGAAGGAAAGCCATGTCCCTACCATAACTAATTATCTATAAATACATCACCGTTTTATCGACCAACTCATCCTTCTGCAAGCTAAAAGCCGAGGTACCAACCTTGCTAAACAAAGTTTAGAGGGTGTAATTGAAATGCAATTTGATGTCAACGTGTCGGTGTAAAAATGGAAATCGACTTCAGGCAAACGTCACTGTAGTCCAGTGGCACAAGTTGTTTCTCCGTTGGATGAACCTGAGGGACAGGTTCGATTAAGAGCAGAAGGACATCACCCTATTGGTGGACCTTGTCAGCTCCCTTTTAGGACAGACTAGTACACACTCTGATTGAGGCGTTGATATAAGCGCTAAACCAAATAGTAAGAGGCAAGAATTCGTTATGATGGTCTTCATGTCTCGGTATATAGCCAATTTGCATTAATGGCTTGGTTTTCTTGGAGCTTCGCTATATTTTCACGGCCCTTAACGTCGGACATATTTTAGCTGAATCAGTAACTTCTACATATTTAAACTGCAGTTTGGCATGTTTCTTCTTTCAGAGCAATTGAGACCCTTCTTCAATTCCAAGTTATCCCGAAAACTTATATGAAACCAAAAAAATTGCAATATATATCTCAATAATATTGATGACACATCTTCCACTACGTTAGCTGTAGTGGATTTACCAAGTCCATGTATAGCTTCAAGAGGGTCTAAAAGCTCAATCATTCTAAATAATATAGATAACTACTGACAAGAACGTTATGCAGACACAAAAGGACATCAACTTCTTACTGAATTCAGAAGTAACCAATTTCTGTTGCTTTTTGAATATATTCCCTCGAATTGTTTATATTTTTTAACATATTTGTTTAGTTCATCAGTAGCAGGCTATACAATCTTGGCATCCTGCTACTAGGCTAGGTGATCAGAATACTGAATGAAAACCTCAACTTTCTCCTATATCCAAATTCATTTATCTACCTCTAAAATTTTCATTATTCTGAAAGGTACATATTTTTAATGTTCATGTCCAAGTGAACAAGGACTCTTCCTGCTGCGTTGCAACGATAAACAGTTACCACTAGGGGTTTATCTGTATCTTCACTACATTTTCTTCCACTAGTTATGGACTTAAACCAGTAGACCCTTCATTTTCAAGCCATGTAGAGTAGTGAAGTGGTGGACCTGGCCTAATCAACAGGCAAGATCTTATTGATTCTCTCTGTATTCCATGGATGTTGAAAGATGATTTTGCCTTTTCTCTTTCGTGGGCCCATTTCAGCCTTTTGTGATTGTCTTCCACAAACCACAACCCTTTTCCTCAAAATTTCTCTCCACCTTTCACATTGTGCAACATCAATTTATGTGTATCTACGAAGGAAAGATAAAAAAGAAGGAAAGAAAAAAAAAAGCTCCAGTAGAGATCCTCTTTTGTTTGGAGCAACTATGCTCCCAAGTTTCTGTCTTTTAACTTAGGTAAAAATCCTTCAAGATAGCCAAACTACCACAATACTTTATATGTAAAAGCAAGAAAGAATAGCATTGTGAGGGACAACGTATATTATTTTGAAAAAAAAATAAAAATAAGTAAAATGGATACAAAATATTTAACATAATTTACCCTTAATTTTGAGCTACATCTATGGACAAAACTTAGAATAATTCTTCCACTATTACAAATAGTAAGTCTACAGAGATAAAACCAAAATAGTGGCTCACAAAATATTTCCCGACCTAAAAATACTAACCTCACTATTTTGTCACTCACCAACCCTTTAAGAAAATATTTTCTAACATCAGAGCGTTGCTTTGCTCTGGTTTTCTTGAAAGTATTTGTTAGTTTTTGTATGAAGCAGAGTGCCTTATATAGGTACTCCATCGCGTGAAACTACTGTAAAATTAACAAATGTAGTTGTCTTCTTTTTGTTTTTAACAAATGTAGCACTGAAGTCGGTGTCACATTTGTTGAAAATGATGTCCTTCTACGTGAGGGACCTACATTTAACAAAAATCGGTGCTGTATTTGTTAAAAATGATGTCCCTCTATGTGAAGGACTCACATCCAACAAATTTCCCCCTCTCAATTACATGGAGGGCTCTATCATGCCGGCTACTGATCGACAGTACTCGAACTTATCTTTTGGTAAAATCTTGGTTAATATGTCTCCATCACATCTCTGATCCAGTGATATCTCACATCAATGTGCTTTGATCGTGAGTGAAAAGAGGCATTCTTACTAAGGTGAATATTGCTCTGACTGTCACAAAACAGCTGATACTAATCCTGCTTGATACCAAGTTCATTAAAGAACTTTTTCATCCATAGCAACTCCTTAAAGGCTTCTGTTGCTGCAGTAAACTCTGCTTCAGTTGTAGAAAGTGCAACACACTTCTGTAACTTTGACTGCCATGTCACAACTCCCCTTACAAAATTAATCAAGTAACTTGATGTAGACTTTCTCGAGTTAACATCTCCAGCCATATCTACATCTATGTAACTAGCTAACACAGGTTCTGCTCTTTCAAAACATAAGCATATTTTGGATGACCATCGAAGATACCTGATAATCTACTTGACTGCAGCCCAATGTTCTTTTCCAGGATTTGAAAGAAACAACTCACCACTCCAACTGCGTGAGCAATTTCTGACCATGTACAAACCATAGCATACATCAAACTTCTAACTGCTGAAGCATATGAAATTCTGGACATTTCTTCCTTCTCTTTGTCTGTAGAAGGGTACTTTCTGGAACTTAATTTAAAATGATTAATAAGAGGACAACTAACCGCTTTAGCTTTGTCTAGTTTGAATTTCTGAGGTACTTTATCAATCTATTTCTCTTGTACCAACCATAGTTTTTTAGCTCTTCTGTCTCTGATAATATATATGCCAAGAATCTGCTTTGCTGATCCCGAGTCTTTCATGACAAAAGACTTACTCAGTTATTTCTTTAGATTGTTGATTCTAGAAACATTCTTACCAATAATCAACATATCATCTACATAGAGCAATAAAATAATGAAATCATCATTAGAGAATTTCTTCACAAATACACAGTGATCTAAAGTAGTCTTCTTGTAACCTTTCTCCCCCATAATAGACTCGAACATCTTATACCACTATCTTGATGCCTATTTTATACCATATAGACTCTTCTTTAGTTTATAAATATAATCTTCTTTCTCCTTTTTTACGAAACCCTCTGGATGCTCTATGTATATCTCTTTTTTTAAATTCCCATGTAGGAAGGCAGTTTTAACATCTATTTGTTCAACCTCCAAATTAAACTTGCACCTAGCCCTAGCACTGTACGTATGGATGTCATTTTCACCACTGGTGAAAATATCTTGTCAAAGTCAATACCCTTCTTTCGACTGGATCCTTTGATCACTAATCTTGCTTTGAATCGAGAATGGTCATTGTGTTCTTCATGCTTGGTCCTGAACACTCATTTATTCTTCAATTCTCTTTTTCCCTTTGGCAACTTCACCAGCTTGAATGTTTTATTCTCATGTAAGGATTTCATCTTGTCTTGCATGGCTTCTTTCTATTTCTTCTTGTGTTCATCATTCATGGCTTCATCAAAGCTTTCTGGTTCTTGCCCGTCAGTCAGCATTACATACTGATTAATTGTATATCTAGTAGATGATTATCTATTTCTACTAGATCTTCGTCATGGGACTGGAGAATCTTCAAGTGCTGGTGGTTGAATGTGAACTCCATCATTATCCTTTGGTTCAACTTCATTGGGGGCATCTACATTATCATCTTCTAGCTGATCATTATGCATTTCATCTCCAACTTATCTAGGCACCACTATTGGAGGATTCAATCGGAAGCTTGTTGAGTCATCATCGTAGGTTGGAACTTCCTTCTCCACCTTGTTGATATCTTTAATAGTTTGATCTTCAACAAACCTAGCATCACGACTCCTGACAAGTCTTTTCTGCCCCGGATCATAAAACCTATAGCCAAATTGATCTTGACCATAGCCAATTAATACACACTGTCGTGTTTTGACATCAAGTTTTTTCCTTTCATCTTTAGGAATATAGATAAAGGTCTTGCAACCAAAGACCTGCAAATGATCATAGGAAACATCCTTTCCTGACCAAACCTTTTCTGGAACTTCATACTGGAGAGGAACACATGGTGAATGATTTAATGCATACACAACTGCAAGTAAAGCTTCACCTAAAAATGCCTTAGGCAATTTTGAATGTGAAAGTAGACATCTGACTCTTTCCATCAAATTCCTGTTCATCCTCTCAGCTACACAATGGTAAAGAGTACATCGGATTATTTGATGCTTATTGTAAAGAGCATAAACAAGGTATTATCAATCTTACCACGAATATACCCATGTTGAGTCAGAAAAGTACTTAACCTTTCATACCATGCTCTAGGTGCTTGCTTTAACCCATAGAGTGCCTTCTTGAGTTTGTAGACATAATCCGGATGTTCATGATCTTCAAA
>JAOTIZ010000203.1:36750338-36770810 GCA_027123425.1 Erythroxylum panamense
AATATGGACTATTTTGCAATTCTTAAAAATTTTAGGGACTATTTCATAAATTTAAAAAATTTTCCGAAACGGTATCCGGTACCAACCGGTACCGGTACAGTTCCGTTTCAGAGCTCAATCCGGTACCGAACCCGATACGGTATTCATAACATTGGTTGGAGTTCCCCTATTAATTCTTGATAAGGAAAACCAATCTCTTATTGAGAACTACCTTACTAAAGCTCCTTTCCATTTCAATTCTCCCTGTTGTAGCCCATGGGACGGAGGCATGATAGGAGTTTCATTATCATTCAGGGGAATGTACGTTAGTTTACCAAACGACTAATGATATGCTAGAACTTTATTATATGTAAGTTTCAGTGTTAGAGGAGGAATTTGACTTGAAGGGACATCTAAAGGGTTAGGAGAGCTGCAACAGTGGTTGGGGAGAGGAGGGAAATAACTAATTAAGGTGCACAGATCCTACCTAATTATCTCTTAAGTTTCTTTAATTTGTATAAGATAAAGGATAGGATTGATGTATAAACCCAGTTTACCTACTCAGCTGCCGCAACTGCTTTCCTGGATTTTGGGGATAGGATAGAATGTCTTAAGGAATTAAGTTGTTTGAAATAGTTGCAACTGTGATATTATTATATGAGATTATCATGATTTTGCTTCTTATAGCTTCAAATCATTCCAATATTGTCAACTAGTGCAAGCTTTTTCTCTAGGTGAATAGTGTATGTTCAAATCAGCTTGACTTTTGTTGCGCTTGGCTTTTCCTTGGATTATTTACACTTCATCAGCCATCAGTTGACTTTCTACAATGTGTTACTTGTATCGTTAAGCTGAATAAGTTACACTCAAACCATTTATTGCCTGCAATGTCAGCAAATTAAATTTCATTCAGAATGAAGACATTTAATAAAATTTTGTTGACTTTGCAGGGTAAAGCTATCTGATACCTATCCCAGCTAATTTTTTAAAAATATGATTCCATACTTAAAGTATTTGTGATTTAATAACTAGAAGATAAATATTTATTTGCAGGTTTGATTTTTACAATGAGTCTAAAGTTGCCTATAAAACTAATTAAATTGCTGCAATTAGTCAAAGATTTTAAAACTAATAAAACAAAATTATCAAACACTAGGAAACTTATTTCTAAAATATAATTCAAATAAGGAAATATTGCTGTGCCAATACGTTTCAGTGCCTTGACAATGATTGAGCTGGTCTTACCATGCAACACGTTGAGTATATTGGAAGAGTTCTTGTTCGTGCACAGTCATTTGCACGTTGTCAACTCCGCGCTTTTCCTTCGAAATAACAATATTGTTTCTGGGAACTGAATGCCCTGTTTACGTTATAACTTTTGCCAATCTTTAAGCTTCAACAGTAAGAAATCGGCCACAGGCCAACTATTTCGTTGACCTTAATAGCGCATTGGAGATGGTGAAACATTACATGTACAATAATCCCAGGAGCAGAATCAAATAAGCCATCTCTAACCCTTATAAATATTGAACACCTTTGCTTCATTTCTTCACAAAACTGTATTTTACAGGCTTGAACCAATATTCTGTTCCTGTTCACGTCCGCCGAGACGAGAAGACCATCACGTGTCCACATGGGTTTAGCTCTGATGAAGAGACCTCAATATGGTTATATAGTTGTGGTCTTAGTGCAAATTGCTTCAGCTTGTTTCTTCATTATGGCTAACACTGCCACAGCTACCACCGACCTGTCCACGGCTGTTCTCGTAAGGGTTGATCAGTCTGGCAATGGAGATTACAAGAAAATACAGGATGCTATAGACTCTGTGCCTTCTAATAATTCTGAGCTGGTTTTCATTTGGGTTAAGCCTGGAGTTTACAGGTATGTTGCCCTTATAATATACCTGATCTACTACAAAACATTGGTTTAATTAGAAGATGATTAATTTCTTTTACGTATTTGGGCCAAACTAAATCAGAGAAAAGATTACTGTACCTGCTGATAAGCCCTTCATAACGTTGAGTGGCGCACAGGCTGTAAATACAATTATAACGTGGAGCGAGGGTGGAAACATACACGAGTCTCCAACTATGACTGTTCTGGCTTCTGATTTTGTTGGACGCTATCTCACAATTCAGGTACTTGTTTTACTCTGCATTAAAGTTCTTACTGGAGGCCAAAAAGAGTACTTACTGTAAATATACTTATAATGAAATCGCATTAATTCTCTACAGAATACGTATGGGAGTGGTGACAAAGCAGTTGCATTAAGGGTATCAGGAGATAGAGCAGCATTCTACGGTTGCAGGATTCTGTCTTATCAAGACACCCTACTTGACGAGGTTGGATCACATTATTACAAGAATTGCTACATTGAAGGAGCTACTGACTTCATTTGTGGAGATGCTAATTCACTATTTGAAGTGAGTTTCTGATTTCACTTTCCAGTAAACGTTGTTTAAGATAAACAAATGCATTCGCTGTAATTGCCAGTGTCCATATTACTTATTTTACACAATACACTTTGTATTCATGCACGTACATGCAGAGGTGTCAATTGCATTCCATTTCCGGAAACAATGGATCCGTAACAGCTCAGTCCAGGAATTCACCATCTGAGAACACGGGTTACGTTTTCTTGGGCTGCAAGATCACAGGCAATGGAAGTGCATTTCTAGGACGACCATGGGGTACTTATTCCAGGGTAGTGTTTACCTACACCTACATGTCTGGTGTCATAGTCCCTCTTGGTTGGGATAACTGGACAGACGGAACCAACCAAAGGTATCATTAATCTAACTTACATATACAGACAAAGGGCAACTTCATGTAATTGGGTTTAATTATGTTCTTATTGTTCAACAGTTCCGTGTTCTACGCTGAATACAAGTGTTACGGTCCTGGAGCTGATACATCAAAGAGGGTTAAATGGTCGCAAAGCTTGTCCAAGGATGAGGCCACACCTTTCTTGACCAAGGATATGATAGGAGGGAAAACTTGGCTTAGAGCTCCTCCAACCTATTTCAAGAGAGGATATACAATTATTAAGGCTAGTGGGAGTAACTTGTAAAGAACTTCAAAGTCTTATTATGTAACTACTATGTTCTGTATATCTGAATTTGTTCATTTATAATTTGTAAATAAATAGTTTCAAAGTCACTCGCTGGAGATGAACATATTGTTTCATTTGTTTCTTTATTGTTGATACAAGGGGCAGTGTAGTACCTGTTGGAAAATTATTGTTTCTAGACACACAAATCTGACGCAAACTAGGATATGTATAGAGGAGAAAAATAACTCTTCTTTGCTGGAAAAACAAGACAGTACAAAGCACTCTCACAAAACTTTGTACGACAACACTATTTCCTCTCTTTTCAACTCACTTTTCGTTCTTATCCATCGTCTAAACTAGATCTCTATTTATACATGCACCTCTCATCAAAGCAATAAAACAGTTACAAGTAATTAATTAAAATACTCATAAGTTATACAACTTTTCATCTTCAGATTCCATAACCTCTTCATTTCCGTAACTCCTTGCACAACCTTTCATCTTCAACTTCCATGAACTCTTCATTTCCGTAACTCCACGAACCAATCATAAATCAAGTTTAACTTCCAACAGTACCATGGCTAAAGCTAAACCATAGAGTTTTTGCTTATTTGAAATCGATATAATACCAATACTACAAGAAAATCCGTCAATGGGAATCTCCAATATTTATAACTTCGATAAGTGCATTGTTTTCTTTTAAAACCCTACAATTAAGTTTAAATAGTCTCAATTCGATTTCCTTGCCATATATGGAAAATCAGTGGCTATCTTGACATTTGACATATTATATCAATGGCTGCTACAATGGCAGATAGCAGTAAGATATCGTAGGTAAAGCGGCTAATATAGCCACTAAAAGCTTAAAGCAAGGTTCTTCAATGAATTAAATTTGAAGGGAGAAAACATGTAAAATGTTACAAATTTTCTGGTTAAGGATCACTATTCTTGTTTTAACACGTTCTTGAATATACTCAATTGTGTTCAAGCAAGATTAATACCTTAGGTCACTCTAAATATCTTATCTTTAGTATGCAATCCATTCAAACCTACCAAATTCAACAACATCCTTCCTTCTCTTCCTTCTCTTTTGACAAACTGATGGCATGATTTATTTGCAATGTTTTTAATCACACCCTAAGTTCGAAAGAAAGTTATAAGCCATTGATATCCTGATTGAAAAACTTGCATAAAAATGTAGTCATATCACATAACATATACTTTAAAAGCCTATTCAAAGGTCATAAAATTAGGGATGACAATAACCTTGCCCATGAGCCGGCCTGCCAAATTTTTTAAAATAATTTTCTTAAAATTAAAAGCATAAATTGAGTTCGGGCCTGAGCTGTCTAAGCCCAAGCCTCCTAACAAGTGTTGGATCTCAGGTAAGCTTAAGTCTGGGCTGACCTATTGAAAATACATGAATCTAAGCTCATAGGCTTGCTCATTGTCATCCCTACATAAAACATTATGTCCTATAGCACTTTTCAAATACCATAAGCAACAATAAATATACATATATGAAAATCTCAAATTAACTCTTTATCCAAGTATAAAAGGGTTGAATACAAAAAAGAAGAAGATCACATTATAGAGTATCTAAAATATAAAAATAAATCTTCTTAATTTTCAAAATAGAAGGACAACCAACACTAAAAGATAAATGATATACCTTGTATCTAAATTTGTACAAATAATAATTTTGAAGATAGAAAAAGAAAGTGGGTCAATAATCTTGGGAGAATGAGAATAAATTACCCCTGGTTGTATTCCAGTAAAGGTGACAAATACCTTTTCTAAATTATAAGAGAAAGTAACACAAATCAATATAGTCAATATGGAAATAACATAAATGGTATAAACAAGTAATCAAAAGTTTATAAATCATTTACATTAAAATTGATTATTAAAATTATAGATTTTTTTGTCTATCTGCCAATCTCATAACTTCACTTCTTTTTAAAAATTTTGTTTAAAAATAGAACAAAACTAATTCATAAATCAACGATTAAAAGAATTACTTAAAAATCTTATCTTTATTCGAACCTCTCCCACTAGAATTAGGAACAAAAAATGATCGAATTGGACCATGGTATTGTATGGCCCAAGCCTAACTTAAATTTTTTTTAAAATTGAAACTCAAACAAGATTGGACAATATTGTCCGAAATAGAACTTAAAAGTTTTTTATACAAAGAAGCAAATAGAATTCAATTCAATATAAAAGACTCACCGTATGAAACAAAGTATATAGCTAAGAAATTAGTAGGAAACATTAGTAATGAATGAACTTGGAATGAAAAAAAAAGGGTGAGACGATGGAGTAGAAGGATTTTGAGTTGCTAGCCTATTATTATTCAAGGAAAAGTTATTGCATGTCTAGGATACGCACTTGTGTAAAAATCCTACATGCCTATAGCTTAGCTTAAAACACTTATGTACAGTAAAAATTAACCCTAATATTTTCCACATGGGCTAAGTACACAGTTTTGTTACCGCCTGCGTCTGGTACAACCTTCTTCCTGGTATAAGTAATCATTTGTATGCTAATGTGCAAGGGATCACATTTAGGAGTCAAGATCTCCTGTCTAATATTATGGTGTCTTATTGTGTTCAATAATTTCAGCCATTTATTTATGTGGGTCCTATGTAGGTTCCATGTGGACCCCGTGTAGATCTCACAAAATAAATAGCTGAGATTTCATGAGACAGAATAAGACAGAGTAATATTAGACAGAGAATCTTGTCCTCCCATTTAGCCGTTAATACTTGTTTATGCTTCTGTTGTATATATATATATATAAATTTGTTATCGCCACTTTAAATCTGTTCACCTACCACCCAGAACTACTTTCTCTGTCAATCATTTCATCTAGGAGACAATGTCTCACTAATTATTCTGCAAAAAAAATCAAGAATTATTTTTCTTGATATTTCATTAATTTAAGGTATTCTTATTGCTTTATTTCATTTATTTTTTCATTTGTTTTCAAATTTTGGGTGATAGGTGCAGGTTTTGTTGAATGTTTTGTTTGAGATTAACCAAGTGATTGAAAGGGTTTTAAGGGCTTAGTTGAAACTATATATATTAAGCTATTTTGCATGATTAAATTCAAATTTATATAATTATTTTTTAGCTATTAAGGATATATTCTTGTGGACTTTACTCCTTAGGTTGTTGGATGATTTTCCATGAATTTGACTGTACAATTAATCATGTTTTGTATGTTTTACATTTTTATTGGACTTTTGTACTGTTAAACTATATGATATTTAGGCAGTTTTAATTTTGATAGGTTTTATTTGAATTTAATTAGAAAATTTAGTGAATTAATTGGAATTTTTGTGATTAATTGGTATTAAGGAGTATTATTGATTAATTTGAATGTTTCAGGGTTGCTAATACTATTATATTTTGATAATTATAGATTAAATAGTAGTTTGTTTTGGATGTTTTTGTGTTTTTTTGTTATTAATCTAGAACTAATTAATCATAGGATATTATTTTGCTGATTGTTTATTATGGTTTAATTAATGTATATTATTCCTTTATTTTGACAAATTTTGTTATTGTCATATGTTAAGGAATTATGACGAAGAGAGCTAATGCACCAAGCCGAAGGTAAGTAAAGGAGGTGCGAAGGAATAAGTAAATGGGTGAGGTAATTCAAAGCAACCACCTCAACAGCTAAAGCCTGCACATATGATGCTTTAATTCATAGTGCTATCTTATATTGCATGATTCAAGAAGCTAAGGCCTAGGCCTTAAAGCGTCAACCAAAGCATCAATTGGGCAGTGTTAAACCAATAAAACCTTACTCCTAAAAATTTGTGTATTTGTGTGAATAAGGGTCAATCCTACAAAGAGTACTTAGCCTTGATTTATGATTTATAAACATAAAAAAAGGGGAGTTTTGATTATGATAAATACAATTATAAATGCATGATTAGGAAATAATTCAAATTAAAATATAAAAAGGCAATAGAAAACAAACTTTGGTCTAAGTCCACACCCACTATTATAACTATATAGCAATCGTCGATATAATTATAAATCAGTTTGCACTTTAAATATTCACCTTTGGAATTATTGTCCTATCTGTGTTTATTCTTAGTTAATTAAAAATAATGTGATCCAATTAATCCTAAATATTGAATAACCTAACCCACGTGCTAAATATTTAGTTTAGTAGCAACTTGAGGAATTAGAAAATTCGATGAAACATAACAACATAAGCTCATGCATTTGAATTTAAGTCAGTCAATTTTCCTTCTTAAAATATAAAAATTTTAATGAAACAATCTATTAACCCTAGTTTCTTCATAGATTAAATGAATTAAACAATTTTTATTTAATATCTAATAATAAATAATAAACTAGTATGCATTCTATTAATTAAGTGACATAATCATAAAATGTAAACATAGATATTCAATTCCCAATTAATCAAATAATAAAAATAGTGTCTCATGGTTTAATACATCTTAAGGTTTTAATTTCCTTTGAACAAGTATAAAAGTTTAGCTATCCATGGTTATAGAGAAGTAAAAAGAATAAGAGAGAGAGAGAGAGACAGGAGAAAAGAGGTGCCTCTATATCCCAAAATATAGTAACAATTAATTCAAAAACTAATGTCAAAACATAGCACCATATAGTTTCTATAGTGAATATGGTTTATGATATGGACATATCCCAAGTCGTGTTCCATACTGTAGAATTCTTTATCCAATACTATAACTTTATTGATATATGATACAAGCCTTAACATACTCATATGTGATACTATATCTTCAAACCTTGATTCCATATAAGTATTTTCTCATTTGTGAGGTCTTATTTAACTTTCTCACTAATTTTCTCCATTTAAAGTATAATATGGGTTGTAATATGCTTATGTTTTGACACTATGTTTAGCTAGAATATGATGAGAATCAAGTTGTCTTTGATCTTTTAGGTTTGCCATATGGACCAATTATGTGAACAAGGAAGAAAATCCTTCAAGATGCACTTAATAGAGTGGTGAGAGAAGTGGCTACACTTGTAGAATCAAGATAAAGCAAAGGGAAAGTACTGATTAGCTTGATTTGAGCTAAGGTTAGAAAAAGAATTAGATGTGAACATAACCTCTAACATGATTAGATATCAGCCTAATGTAACTTACTAGACAAGTCAATAATGAAACACAGTCTCTAACAAACAATATTTTTCTTTATAAACATATCCATAGTTTATATCCACAAGAGTGTCCTAAATATGTACTAATATGCAAGGTTATGAATGATCCATACTTTATAACTATAGGTGTGTTCTAAATTTTGTGCAACTCTCTTGAGATACAAAAAGATCAATGGTCACTAGACATATGCATATTCCATATAGTTTCCCAATAGCGTTAAATTTTTATAATTAACACGGCCTGGACATAACCCATACTGTGCTTAATTGAAACTCTAATTTTGTGTTTTATTATTTAAGGATGTTTCTTTTCAAGAGTAGAAAAATCTTTAATCACTAATACAACTATGAGAGTTTTCTCTTGGTTTCTTTAAATAACTTTTTAAGTGATTAACCTAAAGTGTGTTAGTCAATATTTAATACCATAAGTGCATGGCATAGCTATAATGCCAAAAAATACAAGTTGATTACCATAAGTGCATGGCATAGCTACAATACCAAAAAAATACAAGTTGATTTCATGAGGATGTTAGTACTAGTAATTACTGTTGTTCTATTATCTAGTCTACAAATTGATTGTGGATTGATTTAAGAAACTAAAATTTAAACAACTAAACTAAACAAGCAGCACAAATTAGGCAAAGACTTGGTGACACTAGATTAATTACCAATATCAAATAATTAGTATCTAGGCATCGAATCCCTCTAAACCCTTAACTAGTTGATTATTTTTCACACAATTGTGTTGCTAATTCGTTAGATTGTGGAGGTTCCTAAGGTATGCTAATAACTAACCTTGAGTCCACTAATAACTAATTCTAAGGTTTCTAACTAAATTACTTTTGTTAAAACTTATAGAATTGCATTATCGTATTATGAATCCCTCTATTGTGTTTGACCCTATTAAAGAAAATTTATGTCAAGCTACCTCTAAGACTGCAATCAACTTTTTCCAATTATCTTATATCTATTCAACCTAGGATTTCTTAATCACTAAGTATGAAATCATATTAAGAATAAATCAGATAAATACAAATAATTGGATTGTAACAATCAATCAATTTAATTGTATTCATAAAATAATCAAAACATGTTAAAGTATTCAACTAGAGTTCATCTTGCCTAAATACTAACAGAAAAATTAGTTATACATTGGCAAACACGAAATCATATCCATATATATGAAGAAAAGAATAGAAAAAATCATAATCATAATTTTAAATCTCCCTGATTGTTCTCTATCGCATATTCTAACAATGTAGACATCTGATATTTTGTTTTGATGGATTTATCGATAAAAATCTCGCGTCTTCCACTCCTTAAGCTCCAAATTGCGTCTAGAATCACCTCTAAATGTCTTAGAATAGTGCCAGACACCTCCTCTTCTCATTTTCCTTCAAACATCGAATCCATATGAAAACCTATATTTATTAGTTATGCCTGGTCGTGCATAATTAGAATATGTCGAGTATCGCAAAACTGCACTATCATGTACTCCTTATACTTTGTTGATTTTCTATTTGACGTCGCATTTTCACCCGAAATTTTCTCATTTAAGTCCATGATGGCAATTATCACCTATTAATACACTTGAAGCACATTAAGTACCAAATATATCAAGCAAAATACATCAAATATGAGTGGTAAAATATAGTCAAAGATCCATCTATCATTGAGCTTATCAATTTATTTATTTATAACCTTTAAATCATCTTATAATCTTGGTTTAAATTCTTTACAATAATAGTCGAATATTCTTTTATACCTTTGGTTTGTGATTTTAGATAACTATTGGGTCAAGGTTCTATTTTCAAATATGATTTTAGCTTCCTTAAACTTGATTGAAATTGAATTATATTAGGTTTCAAGGTTTTTATCCTTAGGGTTTGCACCAATTTGGTATCAAAGCTTTAGTTTTGAAATCATGTTATATCTATATTTTATATATTCTTGCTTCTTGATTTTTTTTCCTACATTCTTTCTTTTTCTATCATCCATTGATTTCCTTTTTATTTATTTCTTATGTTCTTTTCTTTTCTTCCTTTTTTGTTCAATGTTTTTTGGATTATATAAATAAAGGGGAAAAAAAGCATTTATATGATAAAAATATCAACCAAATATTGTTATGGAAAAAATATTTATATCATTAACCTATTCTAGAGACATCTAATTTCATTATATAAATAATTGTAAATCCTACTGAAAATATTACTAACATATTTAAAATCCTAGAATTGTTTTTCCAAATACAAATCTCAATAGACTCCATAATCTAATCCCCAATAATACTTAAATCTCTTTATTCCTTTTTTATTTTCATTATTAGTTTCTTACTTATCCTTGCCTCCATCAAGATTTGAAAGTGATTGAATTATTTCTTAGTTTGTTTTGGTTAGTTCAATAAAGAGTTAAAAGGAAAAATAATTGTAAAACACAAGAGTGTGACTTCAGTAAAAAAAAAGAGCCAAAAGTCTGGAATGAAACAAGTGAAGTGAGAGATCTTAAACAATAGAAACATATGAAGGAGTGTTGTGAGGTATTTACTAATATTCTTTTAATGATTAAAACATGTCTAATTAGGATGGAGATAAAGGGGGGTAGGAAAGGTGATACATTCATGATAAAGGGGGATAGGAAAGGTGATACATTCATGCTATAAGCTATACAACATTAACCTGAATGGATGAATATTATATTTGACAACATAAGGATCAACTAGAAGATAAGATACTACATAGCCAATTTATATAATGGAGAATCACCAAAAATTCCTAATACAAGTTAGCGGTAAAGGGTAGTTATCTAAGATGATTTTGGAAATGATAAAGACAGAATGATGGCTAGCATGACAGTTATGAACCAATAAAAGATAATGTGGATAGATTTGCAAATCAAGGTGATTGGCAAGATAAAGGCTATGGAGAAGAGCTTAGGAGAGATGGCATCCTTGCGAACATCAAAATGAATATCCCTTAATTCTAAAGGAGAAATGATCTTGAGGCCTACTTTGGAGTGTGATGTGTGATATATATATATATAGGGTAAAAAATCACCCTAAACCCTTTATTATGCTTAAGTTTATCTTAATTCAATGATTAACCAAAATTTCTTAGATCAGTTGGAAGTCCATAGTTATAACCATGTTTTCTGTCCCTTATCCTTAAGTTGATTAATTAAAATCTCTTTTTAGTTAAAACTCCCTAAGAAAGCATTAACTCTCTCTGTGAATTCCTGTAATAGGTTTTCATCTAACTAAGAAAGATCTTAGGGTATTATTTCTAATATTCCATTTAACCATCAATATTCATGACATGATATATCCTTGTATAAGATCTTTTTCATTCGCTAATCTAATTCTATAATTATATCTAAATTTAATTTTTCTACATCCCCTACTTCAATTCAACACATTATAGACTTATGAATAATTCTAAAGAGAACTAGAATCTTTCATTAATCAAAGAGTTAATTTAAAAAATAAGTCCTAAGGTTCATCCACTTACATTTATCCCAATTTAGTTCATCATAAAGTAAATAAGTCCAATAATAAACTATAAAGAAACAGGACAAAAGATAACATACTCATAGTTCTTGAATTTAATCTTGATGATGCATCTTCTTTATCTATAAGATTAATTCCTTTTTTAAGTTAAACACTTTAATTTGATGTATTATTAATGTGTCTGTGGCTGTTAGATTTGTCCTCTCATCCTCTGACTGTCCTTGCTTTTAGGACTCCTCAAAAACTTCCCACAAACCATAAACAAAATGATGCTTATCCCATTACATGTTTGGCGCAAGTCTCATGTTGATTATAAAATTATACTTTCCAAATTCTTTATATATATATTTTAGGCTTGAATTGGTCTCCGATGCCTCTGAGAAAGTTGTTTTTTTTCATTGTATTAGCTTTTAATAAACTCTAATATATCCTTAATTGGACAACTATGGAGACATTTGCATCCGTATTATAAATGTTGCCTCCAACCAGACTTAAATTCATTCCTTCTTAACTGGAGAGTTATAATAAGACCTAAAACAAACATAAATCCAATTAAGTATCAAAATCCAATTAAAATCATCAAAAAAGCTAAACACTCTCAAAACCATGCTAAAAACATAAAGTAATTAGCACTTATCAAATTTTTCCCATACTTAAGCATTTGTTTATCCTCAAGTAAATAAATCTCGTCACTCTTAACTTACATAAGAAACAACCCATGAATGGATTTAACAAATCAATCATATCGATCAAGATTATCCATTATTCATCCAATTGCAAAGTTCATCATATTGTTAGGTATTTAGCTACTTGCACCAAGCCATAAATCAATTCAATTCACTTTTTAGTCCTTCAACCTTTAACTCAATCCATAAAACACAACCTAATGCATAAAATGAACATATTTGAGAAAGATTATTTGATTTTCAATTTTTATGACCCTTATTGAACACTAAATTCAAAATAGAATAAGAGCATTTAGAACTTCTTTGAAAAGTCACATAACCTTTTGACTCGAGAGTAAAACACTTCTCATAAATATTGATAGTTACTCAATTAACTCACTATTTCAAATAGATACTAGAACTACTTTTTAACTTCAAACTTTTTAGTTGCTTTGAAGCCAACAGACGAAATATATTATATGCTCACTCATATACGTTTTTTTAATAATATAAATGCTTAAATAGAATTCACTTCTAACTAAATTGTATGTACAACTTTAAAAAAGTATTATAACGCAAATAGAATAGCCATTCTCAAAATTAATGAACCAAATTGAAATTAACTTAATCATCAAAGCCCATAAATAATTACCTAAATAAATCAAATCACAATTGATATGTTCTTAATCGATTTACATTTATTCCATAACACTTAATGATTAATGCTATAAAATGCTTAATCATATTTTGGTTTTAGGTATAATTTAGAAGTGAAAGAGCTAAAGTGAGTCAAAAGCACAATATCTGAGTCTTCTGCTTGAGACTCACATTCACTTATCTTCATAGACCAGAAAGGAGAAGGATTAGAGAAAGAGAAGACAAGAAAATACATAAAATGAAGAACATATAAGGCATTCATCCCTCAGGGTCATGCATCATTTTATCATGCATAAGTTGTCTGCTTAAGACTCACACTTACTTGTCTTCATGGAGTAAGAATGAGAAGGATTATAGCAAGAGAAGATAAGAAAATACATAAAATGAAGAACTTGTAAGGCCTTCATCCCTCAGGATCATACATCATTTTGTCATGCATGACTATGTCACACCCATGCAACTACAACTCATGATCGTGAGCTTCAAAGAAGCCAATCACACCTGTGAGTTTTTGTCAACTTACCTGAACCCTAGTAAATGGGTGAGTTGTAATGGAAGAAGCCATATATCATTTAAGGAATCGCCTTTGGAGAGTGGAGTCTCAGGTTTTGAAGAAGAAAAAGGACAAAGTTCCATCTCTTTAGAGAATCATGGATAGTTGAGCTTCTTGACACCAGTGCGGAGGTGATATCGAGGCCTAAGAACTTGGTTAAACATTTCTCTCAATATGTTTGTTGTTTTTTCTCTCTTAGGCATTGATTATGTTATCCTATGTCTATTGTTTTTGTGTTATGTAAGAATGGTTGAATGCCCTGTTTTATTTTTTTATGTGTGAATTACCATAATTTCAATGTAATACGTAATTGTTATGTTGAGATTTGTTTGTGGCAACTTACAATTTTTATTCATTAGGGATAACATAAACTAGGTTAAATAACCCAAGCTTGTGTGGTTGTTGCCTTGATAAATCTGTTTTCCTAACTCATAATGCAACTATCTAATTTAAGCTAAAGAGTTTTCTCTGGGTTGTTCGATAGCTAGGTTTAATTAATGAGCTCTTCTTAATTAAACACTATCTAAGGGAAAATTAGGGTTAAAAGAGATTATTTTTATCCTACAATTAATAGTTGCTAGAAGAGGTACGAGAATAACAATTCAATGAGGTATGTTTAATTGCATGTAAGCCGAGATTAAACCGATGACCGGGTCCCTAACATATTCATCACTTTCATCATCTTTGAATGTTTTCTTTAATTTGCTTTTATTATTTTAGTTTCATTTTATTTTTATTTCAAATCTAACCAAACCCCCTAATAATCTAAACACCAATTATTTTCATTTCAAAAGCTTTACACATACTCTCTGTAGGATCGACCTAGACTTACCACTAGCTATAGTTTTAGGTCTAGTTATTTTGTTTAATATTATGAGCGCTACCAACAATAACAATCAAATTTACAATGAAACATTTTGATTAATATTCTAAAATTTTTTCAAATTTTCATTAAGCCAATTATAACAAAATTAATAAGTACAATGATTAATTCCCTTAATAGTAAGAAATCATCAGCCTTATCCAATGCTATCAATATCTATTTAATACTAGTAAAATATGATCTCCACTATAGCACTTTGGGTTAAGATTGCCTCTATAGCCTATAAAACTACATTATGTTTCATGTCAAGTAGAATAATCAAGATTTAATCATAAAAGAATATAAAAATAAAATTGAAACCATGAGTTTGAAACTAATAAGACAATTAAACATATTGTTAAAGATCCCAAAAGCTACTGAATTAAAAAAAAATAAAGATTCGATTGCCTCCCAACAAGCGCCTCTTTATGAGATTTCTTATTAGACTTCTTACTCAAGCCTTTTGCTCAACCTAGATCCATAATCAATGAGTTGCTTCCACTCTTATTTGGAATCTAAGGCTCGTTAGCTTCCTTATATTCCATATATACCAATAGAATATAGTCAGATAGCATTAAATTAATTTGAGCTCCTAACTTTTAATTCATAATTTATTAATAGCACAAGAAATAATGAAACTCATTAGATCTTTAATCTTCTAAGGCATTAAATTAATTTTAGTTCCTAAGTTTGCTAATTAATAAGTTATTAATAGTATAAGAAATAATGAAACTCATTGGATCTTTAATCTTCTAAGGCATTAAATTAATTTTAGCTCTTAAGTCTACTAATGCCCTTTTAATTAATAAGTTATTAATAGTACAAGAAATAATGAAACTCATTGGATCTTTAATCTTCTAAGGTAGCTTGTTTCATAAGACGGAGGAGCAATCTTCACTTAAGGTCATAATTGAAAAATCCTCGATCACTTCCTTTTTAGCTCCTCATCCTTTTCTTTCCCTTCCTCCTCTTCCTTCTTTGTAGAACAACCTTCTCCTTCCTTTTGATCTTTATTCTTTAACTTGTGGCTCCTTTCTACTCCTCAGTATTCATTTGCTTCTTTAGATTTGGTTCAATGTTACTAAGCAACTTACCTAACTTCCTTTCAAAGGAAAGCTTAGCAAGTTATCCAATATGAATTTCCATGCTTTAGATAGAGGCTTATTGATTTTAGAAGTGAGCCTTAGATGCAGTAATAAATTTTTTCATAAACTCCTCAAGGCTTAGGTCTCCCTATTGCTATTGTTTCTTTTGAAATATGAGTAACGCTTGATTGTTCCATAAAAAAAATAGAATGGTTTCTCTATCTCATCTTATAAGTGTTATTATAGAAATTATATTAATGTTAGTTTCCTAGAAAACCAACTTATATAGTCTAACGACCTACATTTTAAGTGGTTTGAAATTCATGATTGGAGTGTCCCCCACTATAAATTTCACATATTTCACTTATGTTAGTTGAGCTACCATTCATATACTATCATTCTTTATGCTCAAGGCTTCCAACTCCACCTTTAATGTTGTTTCCACCTTAATATTATAGATGCCACCTAATTTTTTCTTTAACATGTAGTTTCCCCACTAGTTGTTATTGATAGACATATTGTAAATCAACTATTCAAATTATTTGGGAGTTTTACAACTCATAGTCCCATCTAAAGATACATTGATTAGTTACTTAGTCAAGTAACTCAATCTGCTATAAAATATTTGCATCTGTAGTCCCAAGTTGAGTCTATGGTATAAGCACTTTCTTAGTAGCTCCTTCCATTCAACAAAATATAAACTTATGAATAATTATTAAGAGAACCAAAATTTTTATTAAATCAGAAAAGTCGACTTAAAAAATAAGTCTAAGGATTCATCCTACCTAGATTTGTCCCAATTTATTTCATGATAAAAGTAAATAAAGCCAACAATAAACAATTAAGAAAACAAGGTAAGAGATAATATGCTCATGGTTCTTGAATCTTGATTGAATCTTGATGAGGCTTCTTCTTTAACTACAAGATTGCACCCTTCTTATTGTCAAACACTTTAGTTTGATGTATTCTTGATATATTATTAGCTACTTGAGCTATCATGTCATCCTCTAGCAATCTTTGTTCTTAAGAGTCCTCCAAAATTTTCCCCTAATTAACCCCGAGTGGGGTATTAATAGTCTAAGGTCCAAATACAATGTTTAAAGGTCAAGAAAATTAGGTTTTTCCTATCATCAAAGTTTGTATCACAAGTTTGGTGCTTATGACACTTAAAGACCTGTTTCAGTTACATTTTAGAACTTTAATCCCATAAACTAGAAGAAAAATCAATGCATGATCAGTGTTAGTCTTATGTTGAAATTTAGGTAAGGTGCAATCATCATCTTCTTATTAAATTGACCTTACCATAAGCTTGAAATCCATCTAATTTCACTACTTTAATATATACATATATACATAAAAGAAAAAAATCAAAAGGTCTTTAACAAATTTTTAATAAGGCTAAAGACAACGAAAGTAAATCAAGAAGTTGATGAAAAATCTCCATCAAATCTTCACACCTTACATCAAACACACTATTCCTTCATTCTTTTCAAGTGTTATAAACTCATGCCAATTTATTTTCAACAATTTTTTTATTTATATCTAAAAGTATTTTCTTTTTTCTTCTTAATAGGCATGAATTCCCTTTTTTATATTGCCACTTCATACATATCACTATATTTCTTTGCATACCATGTCCAACAACCATATTAAATCATAAGTAAAAGCTCTACTAATCACGAATTATGAAGCAATTACAAGTTTTTTTAAGCTCATAATTCTATAGGAAAGCTTGTGGCATTGTTATCATCGACACCTATGTTAAATCCTAAATTCCTATAACAAAAATAAACATAATATAGTAAAGTAAGATCGTTCTCATAAGGAATTCTAGTTTATCAACCGTTACATAAGAAATATTTAACAAAATAGGTATTACGATGGTATGAAATTTTCTAATAAAGAATATAAATTAAATAATAAAAGCAATCAAGAGCAAAATTATTAGTGAAACTCGTTTCTCCTATTAGAACTATGATTGATTATCGATACAAAAATATTATTTTATTAATCACATATTCAATGCAGCATTAAATATATATCTTTCCTTAGGATTAGTTAATCAAAAACATGTAATTCAATTAACCCTAATGTTAACAACCTTAGAAACAATCCAAAACTTAATAAAAAATAGCTCTAAGAAAAGAATGATCATCGAAACAAGATAACACAACATTTGTAGTTGCATTTAATCTAGTTAAATGCTCTTCCTAAAATTTAATAATTTTTATACAACAAATTAATAACTACTAATCGTTACAAATACTAAAGGAATTGAACTTTCACATAATTAATATTTAATCTAGTTGTTCATTATTTCAATCAATAACTAATAATTTGTATTAGAAATTGATCAAAATAATCTTAAAAATAAAAGCACAAAAGAAAATTTCAATACAAGAATAGATAAAACACTTTTAATATAGCTCAACTATCTACTAATCTACAAAGTTTCAAGGGCTTTAACTCCCTTCAACTAAGATAAATGAAGTTAGCCAATAACGGCCTAGATACTACTAACATATAATAAAGAGAAACTATATTAACATTTACTGAAGAGAAGAAAGGAGAGTTTTGTTAGAAGCTGAAAATAGAGATTGAAAACTGGGGATGCCTTTACTTCTTCACTTAGGTCATATTTATAGCCACTTTATGCCCACATTATTAATGTTGGGGTCTTTTTCTTGTAATTATTTGACCTTAAAAGGTCAAATTTGACTCATTGTCATCCAGACTTGATCAAGATAAGGTCTAAATATGTTTTAATTGCATTTTCAAAATCTAAAAGTGGGGATTTCTATTGCATATGCCCACACCTAATCATCAGAAACACTATTTTCAATTCTATCACTCTAACTACATCTTATATTCTATCTTTTTTTTAGCTTTAGATATACCAAAATCATTTAAAAACAATTGATAAGTAAATAGTTAAAATAGAATCAACAATCACACATAACATAAGGGAATTCAGTTTCAAAATGATTATCTTTAATGGTTTTTATCAAATTCTCCTATACTTATCTTTTTCCCGTCTTAAAGTAAATCATGTTTAAAACAAAATTGTACCACTAACATGGTTTCATCAATCCAATTCTCATAAAATTGAAGAGTGCATATACATTAAGCAACAACACACATCTAATTAAACTTCACAAGAAAATATACATAAAGATTAACTAAGATAATCTCGTTCTAAATCATGTATGAAGTTTTAGTTATTTTCCTCACAATTATAACTCATTCCACTCATGTATTTAATGGTTCGATGTTGCTCTCAAAATCCTTTAATACAAATATTTTACCATATGCTTACTTTTACATCAAATCTCCACCACTTAGAGTATGCACATGTATAAGTCAAAAGGAATTTATTTTAGGTTGTAATGGGTTATGGTTAAAGGATTAAAGGTAAAAAAAAAACTCAAAACCATTAATATCAATAAGGCGTCTAAACATATATAGGGAATAAACTTATAAATTATAACTATAATATTCAACTCACTTGGAAATGCTTAATTACTTCATATGAAGATAAATGGATTGCATATTAAGTTTTCTTATTACTACCATTCTTACTTTTTCTTTGTTCAAATTTTTATGAGAATATATATGAATTAAAAAATAATTTGAACCTTAAAACAACATAATAGTGACAATATAAGATTTACATTTCATACTTCTAAAAGACTATATTCACATTCTTTCAAAAAAAATGAAAGAGATTTTTATCCAAATGCCAATGCCCTATTAACATTTATGGTTGGGTAAAGGTGTTGAAGTAAAGAATTTGGCTTATAACATAGTTATAACATAAAATAAAAAGGTTATACCTTGGAGGGGCTAATTAGGGATATTGAATTGTGTGGCTTTTTAAGCTAAAACAATAACAAAAACAATCAAGTAAAACTTCCACTAATACACAGGTTCTAAAGGTCTAATAATACATAGCCTTACCCCTAACTGGTGGAAATATTGTTTCTATGGACTTTTTAAGCTAAAGGATGTAAAAATTGAAGGACTTTTTCATTATTACGCATGCATATATTAATGTGGTCTTGACATGGTTCCAAACAAGTTATAAAGAAATATTCACTTAGAAGACGACATACTTTAAAGGAGAAACATATTAATATGAATATTTAAATCTTTTATGGCTCGAAATGTTAGCCACCGAATTTTTTTTCTCTAGTTAAGCATGATTTAAATGAATTATGGAGTTTTGATAGATTTATTTTTGGGAGTTTAATTATTATATCTATGTTAGTAGGATTTATTTCATTGGATTGTTGAATTAAAGTAGTAAGAATGTTCAAGGGCATTTTTGGCAAGTCATTTAAGGATAAAGAGCCATAAGGCATGAAGGAAGGGAAAATGGACATTTTAGACTCATTAAGGGTATAGGTAGAAGAAGAAATGTTTGTCTTGTATTTGAAGAAGAGAAGAACGTGAGTGAGGGGAAGAAGATAAGAAAAATACAAAGAGAAGAAGAGAAGGAGAGAGAAAAGAAGAGAAAGCTAAGCTGGGGTTTCAATTTTCTTAGCTTTCAAGAGAGAACTTGAAGAGTTTGAAGATCCTGAAGCTAAACAAGTAAGTATAACCATTAAACCTTATTG
Source organism: Erythroxylum panamense (assembly GCA_027123425.1). NCBI lineage: Eukaryota > Viridiplantae > Streptophyta > Magnoliopsida > Malpighiales > Erythroxylaceae > Erythroxylum > Erythroxylum panamense. The sequence goes on from JAOTIZ010000203.1 coordinate 36,770,485, forward strand.
ATTTGTTAAATGAGGCAAATTTGGTGATAGTTAGAAGTGAAATGAAAGTAAAAATGAAGTGAATATATGTAGGAAGTGATGATGAATGTGTATATATGTGTATATTCTGTTGTTAGTGTTCATGATCAATCATGGACTATAATTTGTTTATGGATGATATTGAGTTGAAATGAAGTTTAGAATGAAGAGGAAATGTTGGACCCCGATCTTTTAGTGAGAATTTGAATTATAAAATAGCATTAAGTGAGGAATTTGTGGTGAATTATTCATGTGCAAAGAAAAAGAAAAGTCAAGAATGTGAATTGTTATATGAGATTAAGATAGGT
>JAOTIZ010000203.1:36770910-36802392 GCA_027123425.1 Erythroxylum panamense
GGTGGACCATCGATGATGGTTTCTCGCTGAGTTCGCAAACTCACCCAACATTGCAATTAATTTTTCAGGACAGCGACCGTAGACTCTTAGCTCCAGATTTCGGGACGTTCCCTACTGTGTGAGTGCCGGCGAGTGACGCATGGCTCACAGGTTGGTCAGCTGGGGATCTTTTGGGGATGACTAGTTAGGAGCTATTGTAGTTTCTTTTGGAGATGTATGGGACGTTTTTGGACTGGATTGAGTATATACAGTTTTAAGAAATGAATGACAAATAGCTTTCGGTTTTAAATTTTAGTGATTGTTATTATTGCAATATTTAGCTATGTTGATGTCATGAGGATTTAGAATTGTTAGTTCGTAGTGAACCCTCATCGCAGTTTATGTATCGGAATGACCTACGGGTATTCCGGTACGTACTCTACGGTAAGGGGGCGCTACAGTGGCGGCTTCACCGCGGCAAACTATACGAACCATTTCCAAAGACCCTTCGGGAGAAGTTTGTCGCGACCAACCTCTGGCTTCGCCGTGATGAGGGTTCAAGGTCCATCCAAGGTACCCTTTTCGTAGCGGCGAAGTTGGAAAAATACACCGTGACGAAAGTTTGGCTTCACCACGGAGAAGTTACAAAAAAATCAAGAGAAATTATCCTTCAGGAAAGGTTTGTTGCAACCAAGGTGGGCTTCGCTGCGGTGAAACCTTCAGATCCGAAACCCATAATCCCAACATTCACAACAATTTTTTTTTGCACTTACACATAACCTTAATTCCAACAACAATACAATTCTATTTCCCCACAACAATTCACAACTCAACCAAAAGATAATATGAACATACACCAAAGATCTTCATCAAATCCAAATTTCATTACTAAATCAAAGTAAAATTTAAACTAAGCTTTAGTCCATATCAACAAACACATCAATAACTTAATACAAAATGCAATTGGATGCTCATGTTTGATATGCCTATAAAGCTATCCAAAATAAGTCGAACTAACTTAGTGATAAAAGAACTATCTTGGAGTTTGCCTAAATGCCTTTGCAAGGATCGCTAACCTTCTCATTCTGTACCTAAGGAGTGAAAAATAACAGGTTGAGCTACAAAGCTCAGTGGCTAATATATTTATACTCATTGGCAACGAGTCACGCAATCAAATATATATACATACCTCTATATCTCAATTTATTCTAGCAACTCAATCATTAACCAATTTAGCTCAAAAACTCATAATTAAGGAAGTTAACGCATAACACATAACATGGACATTTAGCCATCCAACATAACACTCAAATGCATCATACTTGATAATTCAAAGATGCAATGCACAAAAAAATGACTCGAAAGTTCCATGGATCGAAATGGCGAAATCGAAATTTACACCATGAATAAAATGAGTCCGTTCTTAGGATCTCATATGTCACAAGCGGGCAGCCGGGAGAAGCCTTTAGGTCAACGTGGATGTGACTAACGAAATGGTTTCTTTCTTGCCCAAACACAAGCAAATATTCATGCTCAATTCAATTCATCATACTTTCATGCTTTTTATGCTTTTCTCTCATTTCATTAATACAAAATGTCATAACATTTTTCAAGGTATAACATAATCATGAACTATCACGCATTTTCCAACTACCACAACAATTTAATTTCAAACAATTAAGCATATACACATACAAGCAATACAGTGCCCATTCACACAATAATTATAAACACGTTACCCACCTAATTTTGCTTGAAAATTCAAGCTCAAGATTGTCTTTCCTCTTGCTCTTGGGTAAAGTTTCCTTGATTCCCTTTAATTGAACTAAGTTTCCATTTAAACAACATTCAATGAAAATTCATAAAACTTCAACAATAAAAAATGATAAAATTAAGCTTACACTTAACCTACCTATAGTCTATCTAGGTTAGAAAAACTAAAACCTAGTTTAGAAATCCATGAAAAATCAACATGATTTCTCTTCTTTCTTCCAACACAAACCCATCCCTCTACTTCTTTCTCTACCTAAACAAGAAAGAAAGATAAAATTACCTTAACTTAGCTCAAATCTCCTCCTTTCTTCTTCCTTCCTAGCTTCCCGCGTTCTCTTCTTCTTCTTTCTTTCTTCCTTACGTTTTTCTCTTATCTTTTCTAACACTCACGCACACTTCTCTTCTTCTTCTTATTCAAGACACATTTTTGGTCTTGATCTTCCAAAAATACTCCTCTTCTTTGTTTGTCCTTCCAATTTTACCCTTCTTTCATTTAATCTAAAGACTACTTACTCCTTATGCTATTTAAATCTAATACATTAACTTAATTCTAACATTTCCATTCTAAATTCTAATTTCTATTTATGCTCACTAAATTAATGGACTCAATTCTAAAAATAAATAAACAATTAAATAAATAAATCATAATTAATTAATTAATTAATTAAAAAATTTGGGGTCTAACAACTCTCCTCTCCTTAAAGAATTTCGTCCTCGAAATTCTTACCTAAGTCTATTATGAGGTGTGGGTACTTCTCCTTCATTGCTTCCAAAGGCTCCCATGTTGCCTCCTCTTTTGCATGGTTCTTTCATAAGACTTTAACTAGCTTAACTATCTTATTTCTCAAGACCTTTTCCTTCGAATCTAGGATCTCCACTGGTTTTTCTTCATATGTCAAATCCTCCCTTAATTGAACCTCTGAAGGTTGAACTATGTGTGAAGGATTATTTCCTCAACATTGATACATAAAAGACATTGTGAATCTTAAATAATTCAAGTGGCAAAGCTAACTTATAGGCTAAAGGCCCAATTTTCTCAATGATCTCATAAGGGCCTGTGTATCTTGGACTAAGCTTGCCCTTCTTTCCAATTCTTAAAATCCCTTACACTTTGTCTCTAACTTCAATTTTTATCTCTCTTCTATGCGTATCTGTATAGCTCTTCATTCTGTCTTAAGCTGTTTTAAGTCTCTGTTTCACTAATTTAATCTTGTCAACTATAACTTGTACCAACTTAGGTCTTAAAAGTCTCCTTTCACCTTCCTCATCCTAACAAATACGAGTTCTGCACCTCTTACTATACAAAGCTTCATAAGGTGCCGTTTGAATTCTTGAGTGATAGGAATTATTGTAAGCAAACTCAATTAAAGGCAGACCATCATCCCATGAGCCTTTGAAATCCATAACACAAGCTCTTAGCATTGCCTCCAAAGTGTGTATTGTCCTCTTTTTTTAGCCATCAGTCTGTGGATGGAAAGCTGTGTTAAAATGCAACTTGGTTCCCAAAGCCTCTTGTAAGCTTTCCCAGAATTTGGAGGTGAACCCGAGATCTCTATCTAAGACTATAGGGCTTGGAATCCTACGAAGTCTAATTATTTCATCTATATATTTCTAGGCCAAAGCATTTAAAGAATCTACTTGTCTAATAGGTAGGAAATGTGCTGACTTGGTTAGCCTATCAATAATCACCCATATTGTATCATGCTTCCTGCTAGTTCTTAGCAATCCCATCAAGAAATCCATCGTAATCTTCTCCCACTTCCATTTAGGAATTGACAAAGGTTTAAGCATACCAATAGGTGCTTGATGTTCTGCTTTAACTTGCTAACACACTAAGCATTTTCTAGCATACTCTGTAACATCTTTCTTCATTCCTCTCCACCAAAAGTGCTCTTTCAGATCTTTATACGTTCTCTACTCCCTGGGTGCATTGCATAGGGAGCATTGTGTGCCTCATCAAGAATTTCATCCTTCAATTCTAACATATTGGGAATACATAGTTTGTTACCTACTACCATCAATCCATCTTCTCTTATCTCTATTTTAGTAGGTTTACTATTTTTAATCTCTTCTCTAAGCTTGCTCAAGTACTTATCTAGCTCCTGTAATTCCTTATTCTTCTCATTCATCACTGGCCTTACTCTAAAATTAGTCAATACACAACCAGATTCGATTGGCCTCAATGTCACCTTAAGTCTGGCTAATTCCTTCAACAAAGGAAGATACACTGTCTCCACATGTACCATAGTAGACTTTCTACTCAGTGCATCCGCTACTACATTGGCTTTCTCGGGTGGTAATCTATCATCAAATCATAATCTTTCATCAGTTCTAACCACTTTCTTTGCCTTAAATTTAACTCCTTTTGGCTCATCAGATACTTAAGACTCTTATGGTCTATAAATACCCTGGTGGTGACTCCATATAAGTAATGTCTCCAAATTTTTAAGGCAAAAATTATTGCAGCTAACTCCAAGTCATGTGTAGGATAATTCATCTCATAAGGTTTTCATTGATTAGAAGCATAGAAAATCACTTTATCTCCTTGTATCAACACACACCCTAATCCCTTCCTTGAGGCATAACTATACACTATATATCCATCACTACTAGAAGGCAAGGTCAAAATCGGTGCAGTTGTGAGCCTATTCTTCAATTCCTCAAAGATTTTCTGGCATTCTTCTGTCCATACAAACTTCTAATCTTCTGTAATAACCAGCTAAACCCATAAAACTCCTCACTTCTGCTATATTCTTAAGTGCTTCCCATTTAACCACACCTTCTATTTTCCTTGGGTCCACATGTACTCCTTTTCTTGAAATTATATGTCCAAGAAACATTACATCCCTTAGCCAAAATTCACATTCTTTGAATTTGGAATACAACTCTTTCTTCCTCAATGTCTCCAAGGTAATCCTTAAATGTCCCTCATGCTCCTCGTCACTCTTGTAATAAACCAATATGTCATCAGTAAAGACTATGACAAATTGGTCTAAGAAAGGCTTGAAGACTCTATTCATTAAGTTCATAAAAGTTGCAGGGACATTTGTTAACTCAAAAGGCATAACTAAGAACTCAAAACGCCTATATCGTGTTTTAAAAGTAGTCTTCGACACATCAGACTCCTTTAACCTTAACTGGTGATAACCTAATCTCAAATATATCTTGGAGAAGAATTTTGCCCTTTGCAATTGATCAAACAAATCATCTATGCGTGAAAGCATATATCTATTCTTGATAGTGACATGATTAAGCTTCTTGTAATCCACATACATTCTCAATGATCTACCTTTCTTCCTCACATAAAGAAACGGGCCTCCCCAAGGTGAAGAGCTAGGCCTAATATAACCTTTCTCCAACAACTCTTCTAACTGCTCTTTAAGCTCCTTCAACTTTGCCAAAGCCATTTAGTAAGGCAAAATTGAGATCGGTGCAGTACCTGAAAGAAGCTCGATAGGAAACTCAATTTCTCTAGGTGGTGGTAGTCCTAGTAATTCATCTGAAAAAAAACATGTGGGAATTCCATGACCACAGGTATGTTTTCTAACTTCTTTCCATCTACCTTCATGTCTACTGTATATACCAAAAATGCTTCACATCCTTTCCTTATCACTTTCTATACTGTCAGAGTCGAAATAATTTTAGGCGGGCTTCCTTTTCTATGCCCATAAACACCACCTTTCTACCTTCATCCAACTCAAACTCTACTATCTTCTATTTGCAATCTAAACTGGTATTATATTTTTTTAACGTATCCATACCCAAAATCGCATCTAATCCTCCCATATTCAATGGCATTAAATCCACTACTAATGTTTCTTCACCAATATATATTTCACAATCTCTATAAACTTGGCTAATAATAATACATTAGCCGATTGGAGTATTAACCGTCGAAGGAGTATCCAATGGGCTCAAATTTCTACCATGCACAATTCTACTTGACGAAATAAACAAATAGGTAGAACTGGAGTCAATCAAAATAACAATGTTAGCATCAAATAATTTAACCATAGTAGTCACAACTTTCGAAGCTATTTCTGCATCCTCCCGTGTCATTGCAAACACTTTAGCTGGTGCTTGCCCTCTTGGTCTTCCTGGAGGATTCACTTTCTTAGCTGCATCAGAACTGCCCACTTCAGTTTCAGTTTTATGTCCCACAGTCTTAGCCCTTTTCAACACTTTCATATGAGTTCCTTCTCGTCTTGCATACTGCGGGCACTTTCTAGCCATGCGCCCTTTTGCCCCACAGTTGAAACAAGCTCCAGTCAATCTGTAGCATTACCCCTTATGGATTTTACTGCAATGATCGCACTTGGGAATGGGTAGCTTATCTCCCTCCCCCTTTCTATTGCCTCCCGCCGATGAGGCTTGAAGAGAAACAGTTCTCATCTTTCTAGACCTGCTTGCACCACTGCTCCTATCCTCAGACTGTATAAGGAAAGTCCTGGTACTCCTCTCTAACATGGGAGTACCCCCTCCCCTCCTAAACTGTTCTCTCCCTTTTCTTTTTCTATTCACAACACTCTTTATGTTCTTCATATTCTCAACTCGCAATGTTGCTTTGACCAATTGTTGAAAATCATAAAAATTCTACGCCACCACTTTTTCCCTTATCTAAATGCAATCCCGATTCAAACCTACATCACTTAACTGCCTCTCTCATCATCATCTCAGTTGCATATCGGGACAGTTGTATAAATCTACACTCATACTCGCTCACTGTCATCTCCTTCTAGGTGAGACTTAAAATTTTCCTCTACTTCTGTTGAATATAAACCTCAGACAAGTACTGCTTCTTATAAGCAACTAGGAAATCCTTCCATATTAACACTGGCGAATTTATTTAACTTCCTAGCACACTCTCCCACCAATGCACAGCATCCCCCTATAGCAGGCTTACAGTATACTTAACCTTTTCATCATCCTCACAATCCATGTGTTCCAATATCCTTTCTATCTTCCTCAACCATATTTCAGCTTCTTCTAGATCGGTGGTTCCATAAAAGTCCACTGCCCCATACTTACGAAGCTTATCAATTTGCTTCCTTTTCTTAGCTAAGGTTGGAGCAGAAGTTTGCGACATATGGCACTTGGCCTGGACAAAAGCTTGAGCAAATGCCTGGAACAGGCTAGGATCCAAGGGATTAGGCACCTACTCTTGTGGAAGAGGTGACTTGTAATCCTATTTCCTACATGTATGCATGATATGCATATCACTTAATGCAACCAATCAATTCACCATGCAATCACTTATTCACACATCATATAATCTGTATCACTTTAAGATCTAAGCCTAGGAATCCTTAAAAAGCCTAAAGCTCTGATACCAAAAGATGTTGGGGCTGGGTCCCGTTACTATTCTTGAGGTGACCACTCGGGGCAGTCGGGTGAGGATCATGCTAAAGGAAGGTCAAAAGCATCAAGTTCACCGCGGCCAAATATAGTTCGCCGCAACGAAGATAAGGAAATATTTCCATAGACCTTTTGAGAGAAGTTCGTCGTGGCCAACTTTTGGCTTCGTCGCGGCGAAGTCTCAAGGTCAAGCGAAATCACCCTTCGGGGCAAATACGCCGTGGTGAAAGTTAGGCTTTGCTGCAACGAAGTCCCCAAATCTAATCCGAGTACCTCTTGGGACAAATATGCTGCGGTGAAAGGCTGGCTTCCTCACGGAGAAGTTATCAAAATCACAGACAAATACCATTTGGGAAAGGTTCGCCGTGGCTAAGATCTAGCTTCGCCACGGTGAAACCTTCAATTCTGAAACCCAGAAATCGAACATTCAATATAAAATTCTATACACACACATATACTATTTCCACAACCATCATAACTCAACCATAGGATAAAAATAAACATACATAAAGGAACTTCTTCAAGTCTCATTCTCATTACTAGAACAAAATAGAGTTTGAACAAATCTTTAGTACATATCAACAAATACATCATTAACTTAATACCAAAAATACAATTGGATGTTCATGTTTGATATGCTGCTAAAGCTACCCAAAAGTAATTGAACTAACTTGATTACTAAATGTAGTTATCTCGGAGTTTCCAAAGGCCATGCAAGGATCAACGATCTTCTCGTTCTGCACCTGAAGAGTGGAAAATAATAGGTTGAGCTACAAAGCTCAATGACTAATATATTTATAGTCATCGGTAATGAGCCACATAATCAAGCATATATATACATATATATTTATGCATCTATATCTCATCTTATTCTAGCAAGTCAATCACCCACAATTCTAGTTTAAAAACTCATAAATAAGGAAGTTAACACATAACACATAACCTGTACAATTAACTATCAAACATACCACTCAAATGCATCATACTTGACAAATCAAAGATGAAATGCACAAACAAATGGTTTGAGAGTTCCATGGATCGAAATGGCAAAATCGAAGTTTACACTATGAACACAATGATTCCATTCTTAGGAGCTCATATGTCGCAAGCGGGCAGTCGAGATAAAGCTTTAGGTCAACGTGCACGTGACTAACGAAATGGATTGTCTCTTGCCCAAACACAAGTAAATATTCATGCTCAATTCAACATATTCACATTTTCATGCTTTTCAAGCTATTTCCTCTTTTTCTTATACAAAATGTCATAACATCACTTATGACATAACACGGTAAGAATCATAATGCATTTTTTCAACAATCATAATAATTCAAATTCAAACAAGTAGGCATACACACATACAAGTAAGCAATTTGCTCATCATATAACAACTATAAATATATTACCCACCTAATTTTGCTTGAAAATCCAAACTCAGTTGTACCTTTCCTCTTACTCTCAGGTAAAGTTTTCTTAGTTTCCTAAAACAAACCAAATTCATTCAACACAACATTCAAATGTAAATTCATAAAACTCAAAAAATCAAAAATGATAAAATTAAGCTCTAACATAACCAACCCATAGTTCATCTAGGTTAAAAAAACCAAAACCTAATTTAGAAATCTACGAAAAAATCAACATGACTTCTCTTCTTTCTTCCAACACAGACCCATTTCTCTACCTCTTTCTCTTACTAAGCAAGAAGAAAAGATGAACTTACCTTACACAAGTTAATTCTTCCTCTTTACTAGCTTCCCTATGTTTTTCTCTTCTTCCTTCCCTAGCTCCTACGATTTTCTTCCCTTCCTTCTTTCTTTCTCAAGTTTTTCTCTTATCTTCTTTCTCTCTTTCACAATTCTTCCCTTCTTTCTCTTATTCAAGACAATAATTCTTGATCTTCTAAAAATACCCCTCTTCTTTATTTGTCCTTCTAATTTTACCCTTCTTTCATTTAATCTAAAGACTACTTACTCCTTAGGCTATTTAAATCTAATACCTTAACTTATCTAAATTCTAATTTCTACTTATGCTCACTAAATTAATGGACTCAATTCTAAAAATAAATAAACAAATAAATAAATAAATGAATCATAAAAAATTAAAAAATTAAAAAAGTTTTGGGGTCTAGCATTTGGATTCACTTTTTAGTTAAATTTAAAAAAGCTACTTACATGATAGTACAACTCACTTTTTATTTAAAAATAAAAATAATGCTACGTCAACATTAACGTGATATCAGTAGAGAGTTAATTTTATCAATTTTTCTGTCTACTTAAAATTTGTTATGAAAGTTTTGAAAACATTAAATTTTAATTTGAATGCATCAAAACGTTAGGTCAAGTTATATTTTAATGTAAACGTTGAGGTTTAAGATACACTTTTGACTAATATAAAATTGATGTTAAGAGGTTTTAACTTAGGGAAGAAGTTAAATCCTTTCGTTTGAAAATGGAAAAACCATAACCATACGTAACCAAAATAAGACATCATCAAACAATGGCTTTGATGTTTATGTTTTTTGGAGTTCTTTGATAACAAACTGATGAGGGAAGAAACCTTAAGTTGATGGGAGAGGAAGATAAATTTTGCAGTTTTAAAGATAAATAGAGAGGTAGAATCATCAATGCCTCTATTTTCTGATAAGTTTTCTTAGGTTTTCAATTTTCAAACTTTAAAAGGTTTGTCCATGGAAGTCGTTAAAAATGTCCCTTTCGCCCATTGATTCCATGTACATGAATGGAGCCATTTGGGCTACGAGGTTAACCAAGACGAAGAAAGAAAATGGGTTGTTATAACTTAAATGTAATTATAATAGTAAGCCTTCTTCTTCTTTTTTCTTTTTTTGTTTCAAAATAAGATTTAGATTTTTCATTTTTATTAAAGGAGGGGTTATGGAGGAAAATAGTTAGGTATTTTAGGTTTTTATTTCTAATTATGGAACCATTGAAAGGAAATTACCGCTAGTCGTTTAAGTCGATTATGCCTGGAGTTACTTCTTCGGAATATGGCAATATTGAACAAGCAAGGGAATTGATATTGAAGGGTAAAATTGTTGTGGTATTTGTAGAACCTATTCAGGGTGAAGGTGGTATTTATCGTGCAACAAAGGAATTTTTGAAATCATTGAAGAGTGTTGGTGATGAAGCTGGCGCTCTTCTGGTGTTTGATGAGGTTGGACCATTTTGAGCATATGTGAGGTGAGGCATTGGTTTAACTTATTTTTCCATCTATAACGGACACACCAAATGCAGTTCAGATATGAGACATGGGATCAAGGTTTTCACTGTATTTGAAGTGTTTTGTAGTAGGTTAAGGAAAAGATGGAGTCTTTAGAGGGAGAAAGATACAATCTTCAATTTTAAACTGAGAAACTGAGGCGTTGAATCTCCAGTAAGAGTAGATCTTTTTTGGGTTCACCACCAGCTATCCAGGTTTCATTTTTAACTCTTTCTTCCCCAATTTTGGGTGAGATCTTAGTGTTTGTTGACTGTGTAATATTCATGTTATAAACTTTATCTAGCCATCTTCATGCGTGGCTTCTGTCTTTTTGTGTCGAGGAAGGTTGGCAGTTCAAGACATCCTTATTGTGGATTTTTGTTATTTCCTTTACGTCCGTGCATTCTTTGTTTTTAGTCTGAAGTGTTGTTATCACTTTTAGTTGTAAGTCTGCTCTACTGTGTGGCTCTCGTGTTTACCCATCTTCTTTGAGGTTTGCTGTTATGATCAAATGAGTTTTCTATTTTATTGTTTGCCATGACCATTTCTTAATAATTATCTAGAAAGTTAGGTTTTGATCTCTTTTCATCAACCAAGTTGAGTGCGTTGCAACCGTTAACGGTGACATTTTTACGAACAAAGCTAGCTACGGATCATCTTCTAAGCTCTATATGGAGCTCCTGTTCAGACAAAACTAGCATGTTGGTAGGGGAAGGAGATGATTTGGCTACATGTACAGTAGTCAATAATTGTGCTTAAATTTTCGTACAGTTTTGGCACATCACCCGTCTTCTCACTTAGATTTCTTAGGTCTCCTAATCTCATTTAGATTTCTCATGTCTCCTAACATGGCGCTGCTGAGATTTAATTGATAGTTGCATACGGATCCATCAACCTTTTCTTTATGTGTTGTTGGTACTCCAATGGACGAGCTCTGATTTTAGGCAGATAGGTATGGGTCTTTTAGGATAGTTACTCTCTAATTTCATCCCATACGCTAAACCACCTACAGTGACGCTATCGCTAGATACTTCCACAACACTTATGCACTCCCTATCATTGTTGTTGTCCTTATTATTGCTTGCATGTGCGTGCATCCATCTATGGTTAGGTTTTTGGGCAACAGGATATAGAATTGGGGGAGCATATCTTTGCAAGTGTACAAAGTTCGCTATTGGGTTTTATTTCTGGACTCTCCACAATTTTCCTAAATCTTCGTCATCCTAGAATCCTCGTCAGGAGTTTCACTCAGGTTTCCAAAAGTTGGCAATGCTTTTTTTTTCCTTCACATATTTTCTTGTAGGTGGTGCAATGAAGTTTCCAATATCTACAAACGCCTCTACTTCTAGCCCTGTTACCCATATCCAGGTTCTGTATGTACAAAGGCTCTAGTCATGGTATCTCTACCACTGTTTAGTCGTCTCAACTTTCTTGCTACATGCGTTCTGACTATTGCTTTTAATTCTTTAATTCTTGAATGCCTCTTTACTCTGCCTGTTTATTAGATTTGAGTTGTATGTGATTCGCCTGTGTGCATCTCATTGACTATCTAGGCATCTTCTTGATTCAACTGGTCGGGTTTCTCTTCTTTTCTTACTGCTATTATCATTATTTTTATTATTTTTTATTTTATTTTTTTAATATTTGTCTTCTAAACTTGAAGATTTTTATTTTATTTTTATTTTTTGAAGTTATTATTTTTCTATTTTGTTTTTTTACTTTGTTCTAATTATTTATTTATTTTTATGTATCTAGTTATTTTATTTTTTAAAACTCTTCATGTCATATTTGCATGTGGATCTACAGAAAACAGTCTCTTTATTATGTAGGAATAAAGCTACGTATTATTACACTTCTCTCAAATCTCACATTGGTGCGAGATTAATCTGAATGTTATGATGATGATGGTGAAGCAGGATTTTGCTGACCAATAATTTTATTATTGATCGTAAATGAAAGTGGTATTGTATGTCTCCTATTGCAACTACTATTTTTAAGCAACTTCAAATAAGTGTTTCAATAGGGATGATAATTTGTCTAAATTTATGTATTTTTAATAAGTCGATTTATAGGCTAAATTAGGCTTAAATCAAGATGAGGTCTAATTTTTTAAGTAAAATAATATTATTTTATTTAGATAAGTTAAGATTTATGTTGGCGTTGGCTCAGACATTTCAAACATGAACGTAATTTTAAAAAAAAAGTGATGTTATTTTATAATTTTAAAAAATTAACAAAACCGGCCATAGGCCGGCACATTGGCATCATGTTTCAGTAAAAACATTCAAAATTGAGAGTAAGTCAACGAGCCTCTTTTGTTCCTGGTTTAGTTGTCCAGCCATTGTTTAAACTTTAGAGATATCTTTGTCTATCAGACGGACCGCAACTCTCTTGGTCTTGGTGAGCACTATTCAGAGGGAGAAACAATGGAGGTGGGGAAAAGCAAAGTGCTTGTAATTGGAGCTACGGGGAATTTGGGGTACCATTTGGCTGATTTTAGCCTTAAATTTTCTCACCCAACTTTTGTTCTTGTGAGGGAATCAACTTTCTCTGACCCTCTCAAAGAGCAGAAGTTAAACTCCCTTACCTCTGCTGGCGCAACGCTCCTCAAGGTCACTCCTTTTTCCAATGTTTTCCTCGGTACTATGTTTTGGTGTTCTTGTAATGTTTCTAGATTATTGAATGTTGTACCGGGTCCTTTTCGTTTTATGTTGGAGGTTCATTGTAGGGGTCACTGGAGGATGAGAAGAGCCTTGTTGATGCAGTGAAGCTGGTGGATGTGATTATATGTGCGGTTCCAGCAAAACAAGTTCTTCATCAGAGGCTCCTTATCAAAGTTATAAAAGAATCTGGATGCATCAAGGTTTTTCCCTTTTGTTCCTTTAAATCTCTGAGATGATTCTGGGCATTCATGAACTGGTTTTTCTTAGGTGCTTCTGTTTTCACTCTAAAACTTTCTTTATTTGTGGTTGTCACTGTGCCTTGGATGTGAAATGGCCAATGCAACTATTTAAGCATGAAGTGAAGTCCTGGTATACGATGGTAACTCTTAACTCTGAGCATCAGCTCTGCGTGAATCGATAAGCATACATGTTGCGTTGTGAGCTATAAAACTTGATATGGCAGTCAAAACCATGAAATTGGCATATTAGTAAATACACAATGCGTTTTTTCCTTTTAACTTCCAAAATTTTATAAGATACTTGATAATTTCAATTGTTCAGAGGTTTATTCCATCAGAATTTGGGCTAGATCCTGACAAAGTTCAACTATCTGGTATGGATTACAACTTCTATCCGCGGAAAGCTGAGATTAGGCATCTTGTGCAAGCTGAAGGCATTCCCTACACTTGTATCTGCTGCAGCTTGTTTATGAGCTTTTTGCTTCCATCACTAATTCAACCAGGTTTAAAAACTCCACCCAGAGACAGGGTCGAAGTGTTTGGAGATGGGAATGTTAAAGGTATGCAAATTATGCCACGCATGTGTTGTTTCTGCAGCCATACGGGATATTTTGTATTTGGTATATTACATAGTAATATGATGCTCCTTTTTGTGTTCTCTTTGCATTCTTTACACATTTCCATGTGAAGGAGCAAGATCTAACCATGTTTGCTGCTCTCTTTTTGTGTTTTGGACAGCTGTTTTTGTGAAGGAAATAGATGTGGCTGCATTTACCATATGTACATTGGATGATCCACGGACGTTAAACAAGGTGTTATATTTGAGACCTCATGGAAATGTTTATTCAATGAATGAGCTGATTGAGATTTGGGAGAGTAAGATTGGGAAGAAGCTTGAGAAGAGTTATATCACAGAGGACGAGCTTCTTATGAAAATAAAAGGTATTCCATTTTCTCGTGAATATCCTTGCTAGTGAAATCAATTGATAAGCCAATTATCACTATTAATTTATATTTAGGTGGTAAGTGACTGCAATAAGAATTAGAATCAATTAAATCACGTTCATAGCTCAGTACTGTGATGCAAATTTGTAGGTGGAAGTCTACTTATCTTGTTTGCCTTGGCCCTCTATTTGGTGTTGACATTGAGCAACAATTCTTTTGTGTTCCTTGTGCATGCATAGGTTTAGGACCTTTTAGAATAAGAGTTTGATCTTGATCTGGACCAGAACAACTCGTGCTTGTGTTCCTTTTTTCCTCAATTGGTTGTTCTCGTTACCTATTTCTTTTGTTTCTTGTTTGCGAGTAATTCGAAGCCAATTTTTAGTCTATGTGACAATTATTTCCTAAAAAGCAACAACGTGCTGATGTTATTTCATTGCAGAGACTCCATATCCAGACAACATGCCGTTGATATTCATATATTCAGCTTTCATTAAAGGTGATCATACATACTTTGATATTAAGTCCGTAGGTGGGGTTGAAGGGACAGAGTTGTATCCTAACGTCAAATACACCACAATCAGCGAGTATTTGGATACTTTGGTGTCAGAATAAGTAGATGCTAGCGCGTTCACAATTTTCTCCCGCATTGTTTAGTGACTGAGAAAAGATGTTATGCCGAATGGAAAGACAAAGTTAATGAGATGGGATTTTATAAATTATCTTATAATTTTAAAATAAATTTATAATTATTTTGTAAATTTAAAAAATTATTATTAACCGAAACCCAATATAATATTTAGTCTGGTACCATATTCGTTGTAATCGTAAGTTGCCAATAAAGAACCGCCCGCTCCAAAAATAAAAACACAAAAGGGTACAAAAGTAATTTCCTTCTCATCACTCGCTTCGCTCAACTCCTGCCTTGTTAACGGTAAGCACAAGGCATAAAAGCTCCTCCGCGGTTTGCTTCCCCCAATTCCTCTGTTTCTCTCGCCGGGAAAAGTAAGTTGTAGCGATCGATGGCCGAGAAAAGTAATATTCTGGTCATCGGGGGAACGGGGTACATCGGAAAATTCATTGTCGAGGCGAGCGCTAAGGCCGGTCACCCTACATATGCTCTAGTGAGAGACTCCACTCTGTCTAGCCCAGATAAATCCCAAATCGTCTCCAATTTCAAGAGCCGTGGTGTTAAACTCGTCATTGTATTCTTCACTCTCTCTCTTTTCGAGTTTTACGGTCGAATTGGAGGATTTTTATACAATTTCTTTTCTCGGTTTTGTTTGGTTACCGAGGAAAGGAAAATTGTAGGAAGATTTTGATTTTTAAAACGAAGTACGAACAACATAGTTTCTTTTGGGAGTTTTTTGTTAGTGTTTCTTTTAATTGAATTTGCAGGGAGATTTATTTGATCATGAGAGTTTGGTAAAAGCTATAAAGCAAGTGGATGTGGTAATCTCTACCGTTGGTCATTCCCTACTAGGCCATCAGTATAAGATCATCGTCGCCATTAAAGAAGCTGGAAACGTTAAGGTAATGACAAGATTTTCCTCTCTTTTTTTCCATTTGCATTACTGGGATTATATTTACGGACTTATTGGTTTGTGTTTGATGATTTATTTAATCTAATTCAGAGATTTTTTCCTTCGGAGTTTGGGAATGATGTGGATCGTGTATATGCTGTTGAGCCAATAAAATCAGCCTATGCCTCTAAGGTCAAAATCAGGCGAGTTATAGAAGCTGAAGGAATACCATACACTTTTGTGTCTGCAAACTTCTTTGCCGAGTACTTCCTCGCCACGTTAGATCAACCTGGTGCTACTGCTCCTCCAAGAGAAAACGTTGTGATCTTGGGCGATGGAAATCCAAAGGGTAGGAACTTTTGTTGATTTGAATTCTGCTTAAATCTTGAAAACAATGTTTGTTCATCTTTTGGCGATGGAAATCCAAAGGGGGGAACTTTTGTTGATTAGAATTCTGCCCACATCTTCAAAACAATGTTTGTTTATCTTTTGGCGATGGAAATCCGAACTGTAGGAACTTTTGTTGATTTGAATTCTGCCCACGTCTTGAAAACAATGTTTGTTCATCTTTTGGTGATTTACAGCAATCTTTAACAAGGAAGAGGACGTTGGCACGTATACAATTAGAGCTGTTGATGATCCAAGAACTTTGAACAAAATCCTCTACCTTAGGCCTCCTGGCAATATATACTCGTTTAATGATCTTGTTTCTTTGTGGGAGAAAAAGATTGGGACAACCCTTCAAAGGGTCTACCTCCCAGAGGAGCAAGTGCTGAAAAATATCCAAGGTTTGTTTATCAGTTCTTTGAATACAAATGCATGACGACATTAACAATTTGACATGACTTATGGGTCTTGCAGAAGCTGCATATCCACTCAATTTGCTTCTATCAATCGGTCACGCTGTATATGTGAGGGGCGGACACACTAGCTTCGAGATTGAACCTTCTTTTGGAGTGGAGGCTTCACAGCTTTATCCTGATGTCAAATACACTACCGTAGATGAGTACCTTTCTAAGCTGTCTACTTTGACATTGAGAAGCACTTGAGCTGCGATGAAATTGTCATTTATCCAGGGGTTTTTTTATATTCGGTATAAACTGCTGTTAATCATGGGATATTAAGAAACTGCTTGTGCTAATGAAATGTCTGACACAATGATATTTGACAAGAGTTTACACAACTCGGGCTTCCATACCTGCCTAAAATGATAAGTTATGTATTTTTTACCGAGGTACTGTAGTAAATAATTAATTGAAGCACCACCCACTAATGAATTACCCTGAAAGCACGTTGAAGCTCCTCATCTTTCTATTTGCATATCGTCAATATAACACCAGAAAGCACACGACATAGTATTCTGAAATGAAGCCAATGAATCCATTGAATTGAAACCGGGCGAGGAACTGTGTTACAGAAGGCTTCGTAAAGTAAGGAAAAATAAGACCAAAATAAATAGCTATGCCACTTTGAAGATAAATGACGACACAATTACTTAAAAATCTTGCCCGGCCTAGCAATTTTTTTTATTTGCCTTTATTTTGCCTTTTCCCCTTCCCACTGGACACTTTAGCAGCTCCTTTACCTCTCTGAGATTTCACCTTCTTACTACCACCTTTTCCTCCCTTACCCATGCCGTGCACCCGACTGTCCTTTTTCATCCTTCTATCAACTAAGACCTTACCTTTCCCAGCCCTCACCGAAACTCCTTTCTTTGCAACTACAAATTCCTTCTTAGGCTTCTTTGGCGCAGCTTTTTTGTAAAGTTGTTCAATTAACTTCCTCTTGGACCGATCAGAGATGTCTGCCTGGTCCGAGATTGAGTTTGCCTTCTTGCGAACCTTCTCAAGCCTCTTCACGGCTACCCGTTTCTTTCGGGCCTTGGCTTCTGCGACTTTCTTAGCAGGTCGAGCATTTATTTCTTTAAATTGTGCTCTCATTGCAGCAATCTCCTCTTTCGTGACTGGTTTTATTGGTTGGCGGTGCCTCCTCTCTTCCTCCAAAAACCAGCCAGGCAAACCCTCATCATCAAACATATACCTGTTGTAGGCATCATCAAGCATCTGCTCCCTCTGCTTTTTCCTCAGCATCTTTTTTGCATAGGCCAATACCTCGGCCTTTGTTTCAGCATCATCCTCGGATGAATCTGAGGATGAATCATCACTAGAATCGGTAGCTGGAGCAGGAACTACCTCAAAATCATCTTCTACCTTGGAAGCCTGGGGTAGAGATTTCGATAGAGTACGAGCAGAGACTGCAGTATTTTCCATTGCCTTTTTTGGAACAAGAAGCTTATTATCCTGCCTGTCTACCAGCATTTCATCATCACTATCATCATAATTCCCCAATTCCCCCTCTTCCACAGCTTTGGCAAAGATATCCTGACTGAACCATTTGTTGGTTATCTCCTCTTGAGTTGGTGCTTCTCCATCATCAAGACGTACCATTAGAGGATTTGCCTCATGATCACTCTGTTCTTTATCTGAATCATAATCAGAGTGAATAGCATTGTTGTCCTCATCACCCTGCTCAGCCACAAAGAACATTAAGTATATCACACTTAAAACTCTTAAACACTGTGAACTGGCCACACTGCCACAGTAAAACAGCCGCAAAAAGAGATACCACCACAAAACGACAAAAGGAAAATAGATAATCATGAAATTACAAGTGCCTATTAGGTATAAGAAGCCTCAAAAATGCCAATTCTCTTAAAATTTGCGAGTAAACTCCAAATCATAGATGCCCTTTACCTCTAGAAGTTGCTCAAAATGGGCTTGTTTTGCCCGTTTCCGTTTAGTACTTCCTTCCTTTTTAGCAACAATACGTTCGCAAAGCTGTTCCAGAATATCTTCCATTTGTTGATCATATCTAACAAAACAAAGAATGCATTAATGAAAAGGATAAATTTGCATATTAAATCCTGAAAGCAATTAAATTCCTCAAAATATTTCTAACAGCAATGCTGAAACACTAAACAAAACCTTCTTCGCTCTTCATCAGAGTCTAGATCAGATGAATGCTCTTCAGTTTCCTTCTGGTCTTCCTCATCTTCACTACCTTGGACGTCATCATTCTCATCATATTGACCAGAATCAACAGCAACAAGACTTTTCTTTCCCTGAAAGAAATTGATAGGAGAAAGTTGAAGATTTTGCATTACTTCAAGCATAAGAACAATCTCAAGTTAAAGGGGGAACTGACCATTAGTCAAAAAAAACATTTTGAAACAGTTTAATTCACCCTGATAAGCATAAGAAAGTGATACTCATTATCAGCATTTTGTTTCCCTTTTCCTCAAGTAACATAGGTATCTAATCCACATTTGTATCCATACTCACGCACTATGATATCAATCATAGATCTTAATAGTCCAACAGTATATGTATCTATCCCAATACATATGAACTTGACAAGATAAATCTTGGTAAATTCAGCTAATAGCCATTAATCACAAACTTCAAACGTTTATAGAAAAAAAAACAAAATATGAGGTGTGCGAAAGATGAAATGTTGACTTTAATAACTAGTGACCAAACACAAACAGAGAAATTTATTAAAGGAAAAGTGAAAGCAGACCTTGATAGCTGAAAGAGAAAACAACTCAGTGTCAATATAACCATCTTCTAGTGCATCTATTTGCATTCCAGTAGCCTTCCGTGCTTTATCCTTGAAAAACCACAGATCAGGTCAGAAATAATAATAAATTTGCTTGACTTAAAAGAGTCTTAATTCTCCGATACCACCATGGTAAACAGAATTTTCCAATCATATGACAGAAACAATGTTAAAAACTTTTTCAAACTTTTCACTTACATGAACCAATATGCAATTCACAATTTCAGAAGACAAAACGACTAATGCAGAAAACGAAGATTTCAAATAAGGACATCAAGTTACAAACCTTATCTCGTCTTTTTGCTTGAAGCTTCTTGGCTCGCTTCCTCTTCCGCTCTATGGCATATGTTAATTCCTCCATTTCATTGAGTAATTTATCATCTTCATCCTCCACTTTCTTACCTTCACCGTCCATGGAAGTCGCAGAAGTAGCTTGTTGAGAAGGAGATAGGGCCTTTCTCATGTGCATTCTCCACCTACATTGCATAACAAGATACACAAGAACTGATAATGATTCAGGAAAAACAAGGACAGTATTTTACTACCGAATTAGGAAGGATGGGTGAACATAAAATAATGGTCAAAGTATCTTACTTCAGCAGATGCTTGAAATCATATTTTCCTAAGACACGCAGATCATCACAAAGAGTTTTAACCTGGCAACAGAAAGTCCATTTGTTACATCTTAAATTAAAACCTTGGTATAATCCAAAGAACCAAATGAAAAATGTCAAAGGAGATTACCTCTTCTGTTGTTAAATCATGATTCTTAATGGGCAAAGAAGTCGGATCTTCGAAGGAAATGGAAGTAACAGAACCAAGGATCTCAAGGGGAGCATCTGACCAAATGAAGTCAGCAGCTGAAGAAACTTTCCTGACGACACTCTCTCCATCCTCATATCTACAGTTAGACCACAACAGAACACAAATCTAAATCATTTCAATTATAAAGCATTATTTAACTTCTTTCACATAACTGTTCAATCAGAAATGAAGAAGGTGCAGCATGGACCATATAAAGGAATTCACAACCAAATAAGACGCCTTACCCATCACGATGTCGCTTTTGCTTTGTTCCCCTCAGAACATCAACAACCTACATAAACAAATCACACAGAAGATACCAAGAAAAGTTATATTTGAAGGAAAAATAACTGCACAAAATAAAATAACTTTCTTTTGATTGAGCCATTACCTTCCTTTGAGGTTCTACAGATCCCTGAAATAAATGTCTCACGTCAAGAAGACGTGGATCAATCTTTGCAGGAGCCTTGTATTTTAAACCCACCAGAAAAATTTCTGCAGAAGCTGACCGACTAGCTGCAGGCTTATCCACCTCAACATTTTCAAATAACTGCAAGTTCACAATTTAACAATATCATTCACATAAGACATCCGTCAAAATATTAGAAGATACTGAAATTACCTGATTGAGGCAGTAGATAACAGAACTATAATCTTGTGATCTGAACACCTAATGCAAAAAAAAAATAGGGAAAAAAAATTAAAGACTCTATCAAAATGTAGAAAACACTTTTGATAAGACAAAATACACAATGAACAATGTAAGTAAATCCTAATGTATAGTTAGATTGAATGGATTCGTTATTCCTTTATCGTTCATCAACAAGAAATAAGCTCAATTCTGAAGATACTTTAACACAAATATCAGTATCCGTACAATTTGGCCTCATCAAGCAACAACCGGAACAACAGAAGGATAGGTGAACATTATCTCAGGTCTCTCGTTTATCAGGAAAGAAGTAGAAAATAAGTTGAAAACCAATGAACTGACTATCAGGTAATTAGTTCCAAAGTAAATATAAATTAAATCTTAAAATTAACTAGTCTTCTTAAGCTTCCAACTCCGGTATTCTACCTCATAAAAAACCAAATGAAACCGAATAAAGTCATACTTCTCTCCTTTTGCATATCCAATCATGAATGAATAGCCTAACTCAGCTTGTAACAACCTCTTCCTTCCTCCAATTTCTTGGTAATCAAACAAAAGAAATTTATCAAATTAAACAAATGAAAGTAAAAATCCTTACTTTAGTAATAAAACTGCCTTTAGGAGCTAAGAATTGAGTAGCCAACTTCACAGCATCAATCACGAGCGCGTTCTGAGTCATTGCCTCCTGAGCCCACGCGCCACCAATATTCGGAGAACCATCGTGCAAAACCAAATCAAAGGCCTTAACACCATTCTCTCCCATAATCTTTTTAACCCTAGCTCTACACTCTGGCTTCGTGATATCCTGTTCAATAGACACCGCACCGCGAATTGGCGCAATCTTCACCAAATCTATGCCGAGAACGAGGCTTCCGACGGGAGCTCGTTGAACCGCCACCTGCATCCAACCGCCAGGAGCGGCGCAGAGGTCGAGGACAGCGCGTGAGGTGTGAAGGAACTTGAATTTGTTGTCGAGTTGTACAAGTTTCCATGAGGCACGAGAACGGTAACCGTGTTCTTTGGCAAGACGGTAGTACTTGTCCAAACGATGCTTGCCCTTCACTTTGCCCATAGAAGGTTGTTTAGGTTTGAAGGGATTTTCAAGTTCGATCCGAATTCAGTCAAATAAGTGAGTTTAAAAAATGGGCTCCAATGGCGGTGGGTTTTGCTAGGGTTTTGTGAGACCTAAGGATGGAAGAAAAGGCGAAGTAGCGGGAGGAAACAAAACGGTATAAAAATGGCGTCCGAATTGCCTTTGTAATTAGTAATTTTTAATTACCCAAAAGCTATAAAAAAAAAAAACCCACCGAGGGAGATTAGGGGTTTTTGTGTAATTTCAGTAACCAAAGGCCTTGTTTCGAAATTAACGGGGGTCTAATTTTATTTTCATTTTTTTATTATAATTCTTATTTTTATTTTTATTTAAAATAAAAATATATTTAATTGATATTTGAAATAGAAAAACGAAAAACAAAAATATATTTAGTTGAGATTTATAGATTTCTTGAATCAAATCAAATTCATCAAGTCAATGTCAATGTTAATGTCAATTGCAAATTTATAAATTTTTCTAAAAATAAAAATTTCAATATTTTACAAAAGAAATTAATTGTCTGTATTGATAAATTAGTCACAACCAACGTTATGCTTTGTTAGCTTGGCAAGTGACACTTTTTGGCTATTGAAAATAAGTTGTAGAATAACATGTTTAAGCTCCTTCCTATTAATCAATTCGTGAATTTCAGCTTTGAGGAGTAAAGGGTTTTTACTAATCAAGTCTTATAATGGGAAGTTCTTCCTTTGCACCAATATAGTCTGATTCTGCAACTTTCAAACATGGAATTCTTTTGTTCCCTTCCTAAAAAACGAAGGTTGGATTCTTTCTATATCTAACGCTACCAAAATTCTTAAAACATAATTAATCAAATAGTTTCTAAAATATATTATTAATTATCAAATTCTTCATTTCTTTTAGAAAGGATTGTTTGTAATATACAAAAGCATTCTACATAACACGACTACTGGAGTTATCACATTCAAAAATATATACAATTCGAAAGCTTTACACAAGTAATTTGTTGGCCCTACCTAAACTCTACCTGATCCGTCCTATACTTTAGAGTTATCAGTAATTACTCGATCCCCTAAAAAAATAACAAGGGATGAATTGCCTACTCAGTAAGGATAACCGATCATACTCTTAAAATCAAATAATTCCATAAATAATTATAAAACTTAGCCAACCAATTAAATCATTCATACATATAATATGTATATACACAACATCACTCAATTTAATCCAAACAATTAATAAACATTTCAAAAATTTTGCTAAATTATGATTAATACAAATATTAATTTTAACTGTTATTTATATTTTATTCCAATATTTAACTGAATTGTCTGAGCCCAACTTAACCTAGTAGACGTATATCCAATGGTCTATCGGCTTATCTCATTATAATCTCTCATCGGTAGAAACGTAATCAAATTTATAAATATCGGCAGAGGGTACCTCGATTTCTCATTCTTGACCCCGATACTACTCCAGTATCTAGCCATCGACATAGGATATCTCAGTACCACTTTGGTACCTAGTCATCGACACAAGACATCTCCAAGACACAAGATGCCCCGATATCTGCTCCACAGAAAGATACCTAGCTACTACTCATTCATATTAACTCATCATATTCATCTAAAACCATTGAATGTAGCCTATCCTAGGTAAGCTACTAATTCTAAATTTTCACCAATTGTTCACAATTTATTATCCACCAATCTTTACTTAATTAACACATTTTTTGTCAATTTAATAAGCAATACACCTCAAAAAACGTAACAAAATATACAATGAAACACCTTATACTACGTTAATTATTTGATAAATAAAGTAAATAAAATTCATATATGTTATTATTAATCATTAATTAAATTAATGACTAATTCAAAATAAAATTTATTAATAACAAAACGATTCTTAATTTTAAAAGTAAGGTCTAAGATTATTCTTACCTCGATATTGGACTCAACTAATTGATAATCTCAATTTGTCCTCAATCGGACTTTCAGACCTAGAATTTACAATATTTTATTTGGCTAATTTACCAAAAATTCCTTACCCAATTACACTATTAATCCAACATTATTCTCTCTTCCAATTTATTCTTAATTATAAAAGTAATATCCTTACTAATCTAACCCCTATAATTACTAAAATACTCATAACTAATTAAAAGTCCATTTTACCCTCCTCCATTTCAATTAATACCAAAAATACCCTTCTTACAACAAAATTCCATATTTATCCTTAACATTTTGCACTTCCCATTTTACCCTTACATCCAACTTAAATTCCAAATTCATCTTTAACTTTCTGCACTTTCCATTCTGCCCCTACATACAACTTAAATTTTCAAAACAAAGTCATCAACTTCTCCCTCCCCTCTTCTTCTCTCTCTTCTTCTTTCATTATTTTCTAGCCACATTTTCTCCTTTTTTATCCCTTCATGAAACTTCAATTATTGTCCCAATAAGCTACAACATGCAAACCTACTACAACCTTGTGTAGGATGATCAAAATCACACAAAAGACATAAAAATGTTGCTAGAATTTTACCTAAATGTTAGGACTTTTGATGTTGTTAACCACTATAATTCCTTCCAATTTTTCTGCAAAACAAACACATTGAGAGAAACCTATGAAGGAAGTGTTACATGCAAGAGAAAGAGTGGTGATATAGACACTTACCAGTTAGAAAATTTGAGAGAAAGATGAAGAAAAAAAAGTGATTTTCATATGTTATCATCCAATTTCCAGATTATGGTTCTTTTATATATGTTTAAAGGACGTGGGTTGGGCTGGGTTGTGGATAAGTTATATTAATGATTGAGCTTTACAGATCTCCTCTACTTAAAAGAATTTCACACTCGAAATTAAATTACATACTTGAGGATCTAAACAAATGAGGATATTGATGTCAAACTTCATCCTCTAACTCCCAAGTCGCCTCTCTTAGAGAACGATGATGACTCCACAAAACTCACACCATCAAAATCTCCCTCCTCCTTAATCTTCTAATTTGTCTATCTAATATCTCCACAGGCTCCTCCTTATAAGTCAAGTTATTTGTAACTTCAATCTTAGGCCTCAATATAACATAGCTAGGATCTAATTGGTACCGTCTCAACATTGACACAAGGAATACATCATGAATATGTGATAACTCTGGTAGTAATGCTAATCTGTAAGCTAACAGCCCCACACACTATACAATTTCATATGGCCCAAGATATCTCAGACTCAACTTCCCTCTCTTACCAAACCTCATAATTCCCCTCTAAGGTGATACCCGAAGAACTATCATATCTCTAACATTGTACTCCATCTCCCGACAATGTCGATCAACATATTTCTTTTACCGATCCTGAGCTACCTTTAAGCATTTCCTTACCACTTTTATTTTCTCCATCATCTCTTGAACTAACTTTGGCCCCTCTAATAATTTGACTCCCTCCATATCCTAACATATTGGATCTCTACCCCTGCCATATAATGCCTCAAATAGTGCCATACCAATGCTAGAGTGATAACTATTCTTATACGCAAAGTCCATCAAAGGTAAATATATATCTCAATCACAATCAAAGTTTAGTACCCAAGCTCTCATCATATCCTCCAATGTCTGAATCGTACACTCCGATTATCCATCCGATTGATGGTGAAATGTAATACTCAAATTTAACCTAGTCCTCAAAGTTGTCTGTAAACTTCTCCAAAATTGAGAAGTAAACTGTGGATCTTGATTTGATACAATAGACTTTGAAACCTCATGTAATCTCATAATCTCACCAACATAGAACTTGGCAACCTTGTCCAATGAGTCTGTCTATTGTATAGGTAAGAAATGAGTTTATTTAGTCAACCCCATCCATAATCACCCAAACTGAGTCATATCTACGTCTAGTCCTCGGTAACTCTTCCACGAAATCCATCGAAATTTTCTCATACTTCTACAACGGAATGACAAAGGGTCTTAATTTTCCCACTGGGGTCTGATGTTCTTCCTTAACCTGCTGACAAATCAAGCACCTTGACACAAACTTTGCTACATCTTTCTTCATTATTGGCCACCAGTAATAAGGTCTTTAGTTCCAATACATTTTTGTAGTACCCAGATGCATCGTATATGGTGCATTGTGAGCTTCCTTCAAAATATCCTCTCGTAATACATCTACATGCGGTACACAAACTCACCTCCCAATCACCAATGCTCCATCTACTCTTATTGAAAAGTTAGTCCTCCTATTATGTTGCACTTTCTCCCTCATCCGCATCAGATAGGAATCTCGAACTCGTGCCTCTCTAATATTATCTCCAAAATATGGTTAGACCTGTAGTGTTGCCATTAAACCACTCAAATGATCAATCTCCAATTTCACATCTACTGCCCTCAACTCCACCAATGGCATCATATTGTGTCTACTCAAACTAGCCATTACGCTAGAGCTTTTCCTACTTAAATCGTCTACCATTACATTAGCCTTCCCCCGGATGGTAATCAATAGTACAAGTATAATCCTTCAATAGGCCTATCCATCTTCTCTTCTTTAAGATTTACTCCCTCTGAGTTAAAATATACTTGAGGCTCTTGTGATTTGTAAGGATTCGGAATGTCTCTTTATACAAATAATGTCTTCAAATCTTAAAAGCATGGACAATCGCTACTAACTCTAGATCATAGGTGGGATAATTTCACTCATGCGATCTCAACTGATGAGAGGCGTAAGCTATCACCTTTTCATGTTACATTTGTACACACCCCAAACCTACCCTCGAAGCATCAGTATCTACCTCAAAACCTCCACCACCTAATGGTAACACCAAAATTAAGCTGGAAGTTAATCTCTACTTAAGCTCCTCAAAACTCTCCTAACACTGATCGGTCTACTCAAACTGAACTCCTTTGTTCAATAGTTTGGTTAACGAGCTAGTTATTATCGAAAATCTCTCTACAAATCTCCTATAATACCTAACAAGTCCTAGCAAACTTTATCTCTGATATATTTCTAGGCAGTTCCCACTCCATAATTGTCTTTGCCTTAGCAGGATCAGGCATCACTTCCTCTCGAGACACTACATGTCCAAGGAAAACTACTCGCTCCATCCAAAGCTCATACTTACTCAACTTCGCATACAACTATCTCTCCTTCAGAATATGTAACACAATCCTTAAATATTTCTCATGCTCTTCTTTACTCCTTGAATACACCACTATATCATCAATTAATACTCATAAATTGATCCAGATACTCTTAAAACATCTTGTTCATCATTGCTATAAATGCAGCAGGTGCATTAGTTAACCAGAAAGGCATCACTAGGAATTCATAATGGTCATATCGAGTACGAAAAGCTATCTTGGGAATATTTGACTCAGTTATCCTCAACTGCCAGTATGTAACGTCCCGTTTTCATACAAAGGGTTATAACGCTAGATTTTTGTAAATGAGAAATGGCAATGAGAGATAAGAAAAATGCATTTCATACTCATGCATAACAGTAGCATACACACACATGTGAATAGATTTTCATACACATTGTAATGACTGTTTATGTACTAATTTGGCATTTTTTGGGTATAAATATTTTTTTTATTAAAGTGATTATGATGTGGATAGCGAATACCTTGGCTTGAAAATTGATTTGGTATATTTTATTGATGAATTAGAATTTTTAGGTGAAATTTGGGAAAACTCTAAAATTTTGAGTAATTTTTTGATTAGGAAAAAATGTCAAATGGCAAGACA
The DNA here is from genome assembly GCA_027123425.1 of Erythroxylum panamense. Classification (NCBI taxonomy): domain Eukaryota; kingdom Viridiplantae; phylum Streptophyta; class Magnoliopsida; order Malpighiales; family Erythroxylaceae; genus Erythroxylum; species Erythroxylum panamense. Next base: position 36,798,479 of record JAOTIZ010000203.1, read on the forward strand.
ATTGATAAATGGTGATAGAATTAAATGCCAAATTGCAGTAGAAATTGTTGATAAATGACATTAGGATTTAATGACGAATATCATAGAAAATTGAGAGACAATTGGATTAGAAATTGGAGACAAATGGACTGGTTGAGAAAGAAGACCCATTAGAAACTATAAGGTGGCGACATGTATGCCACACACCCACCCATGATATTTCCTTTCATTTGAAAGACCATCCTTTGTCTTTCATTTTCATTTGATGCTTTCTTCTTCTCTCTTCATTTTCGATCATCATCTTCTATATTTCTTCTTCTTCATTTCCACAATACCTTCAACTCTCACCATCATGAACTTTGCCATCATTTTTCACATATTTCTTCAAGATCATGTGTTTTCTTCTTAAAGAAGAATCTAACCTACTTCAGCTTCTATAATGATGGTCGTATGGTTCAAGGAAAGCTAGGGTTAAGTGATATTTTGAAGATCTTGAAGTTATACAAGTAAGTATCATATTTTTCGTCATGATTTGTTGAATGAAACATGAATGATGATAGTTAGAGGTTAAATGATCATAAAATGGTGTTTTATGTATGTTGGAACGTAGGTAAAGAAATGAACACATTGATGTCTAGTTTTTGTGTTTATGATGATCAATATTTCATAAGTTGTTATAGAGATGAGTTTGAAATAGAAAGATCATTAAAAATGGTGTAGACAAAAGTGCAAAAAAATTTGATAGATAAATGGATGCTTCATGTTCTATTTTCAATGTATACTAACGTGGATATCTTTGGGTATTTTGGAGATGAACTAAAAAGAGTTTAGAGCTAAATAAAGGAAGTAATGTGGTGTCTTGAAATGGGAAAAAATTAAGGTGATAGTTAGAAGTGAAATGAATGTGAGATTAGAGTTGAGCATGTGCAGAAAGTTGGTGATGAATGTATATATATATATATAGATGTTTTGTTTTTGGTGTTATGATCAAGCATAGAATATGATTTGTTTGTGATTGAAATTGAGCTGAAATGGAAGTAGAAATAAAGAGGAAATAATGAGGATATAAGTTAGAAATGATAGACTAAGCAAAAGAGATGAACTAGGGTGAAAATGATGATGAAGTGCTGGAATATGTTAAATGGAGTGTTTTCACTAAACAAACATTTTTATTTTAGCCATATATTGATTTGTATAGATCCAAATGGGATTATTTTAATTTTATATTAAACTACAGACATATGACTATATTTTTCATGAAGGAATCAAATTTGAATTCTGTCTCTAAAAGTTTCAAAATTTGGCTTGAACTTGAGTATTGTGTGCTATCATGGTGTGAGAATAGTCTGTAGTAGTTTGAGTATAACTTATAGAATACTGAACCAAACTGTATGAACTTGATGTATTTAGAAACTTAAGACATATAGGAAAATTGTTTTAGAAGAATGTATTGCTTAAATACCTCATTTTCTATGTCAAAATGGCTATGCAAAATTGACCCAAATATATGTCTTGGGAAAAAACTGGAAAGGCCATCAACGTGAGTTATTCTTCTTTTATGTGATGTTTGAAACAACAAATGGTAAGGTACTTTCCTATGATGCATTTAGACTTGAATGGTACTTGAAATGAACCTAGTTTGAGGTTGAAGAAGTTGATAAAATGTTGGATATGTATAGGTTGTAATTGAGGATATAACTTAGTGAAGGGATTGTTGATACTAAGTGTATAAAATCTAGAAATTTATGAGTGTCATAAGAATAAAAGTGTTCTTAGAAATGCTAATATGATTGTAAGGAAATGAGTAATGTGTATCAAGTAAGAATGAATGAGAGTTTGGATATTGTGTGATCATATAATGTTAGAATCACATTAGTGAATGATTGATTGATGATATTATAATAATCAAGTATATTGAGCTATAAACCTAAGTGCATGAATGAGTGATGAACGTAGAATAATTATGTATAATTGTGGTGTAAACCTAAGTTCAAATTAGACATATATGAGTTTTGAAGTATGAATGATCATGAGATGTGAATAAAGGAAACATACCCAGAATAGTCAAATTGAGCATGCATTATACATAACACATATACATATGTGTACGGTTGAATGCTTATACGATTGATCAATTAGTAATGTGGGTACAATATGAGTATATTGCTTAAACATAGATACATAAGATTGAACATCTCCGTCCAGATATTTCCAGATCATGAAGGCAATAGCTAAATCTAGAGTATACTGTGAGTCAACCTAGATATGTAAACTCAATTATATATGTGTTTTTGGTTGAGTTATATGTGCAGTGAATATCATAGATGTTCTCACAAAGATTCTCTATCTTTGAATAAATATCAATTACTGAATTATTATTGATGTGAACGTGATAATTATGGACTTGGATAGTCCGAGACGTTTGATGCATAAGAATCACATTAGAAGTGCTCATTGTATGTGAATCGGGCAAAAATAAGCGTACTCAACATAATTGTTGAATGTCAGACTTAGGTCCAATGAAAATGTGTAAATGATTACTAGTCTACTCGAGATGTGTTATTGCTTGAGACAACAATTTTATAATAAGTTGATGTGATTGTCCTAACATGTCGTTTTCCTAAAGCATGTGCTCGAGTGTCCTTGGGATGTATAGAAATAGGCTCGGTGGAAGTGGAAGGTTACACAGTATCCTGATCTCAAGTCAATCTTGGAAAATATAACGACTACTTTTAGATGATTCAAAAGATCATCTATTCTCGGCAACGGATACTCATTCTTCATTGTCACCTTGTTTAACTACCAGTAATCCATGTATAGTCTCATACTGCCATTCTTTTTCTTCATAGACAACACTGGAGCTCCTGATGGTGATGTGTTCAGTCCAATAAAACCCCTTTCCAACAACTCCTCTAACTGCCTTTTCAACTTATTTAACTCAATAGTAGCCATCCTGTAAGGTGTAATAGAAATCGATACCACTCCAGGTATATTCTCAATGGTGAATTCTATCTCTCGTTGAGGTGGTAAGCCTAGTAAATCATCTAAGAATGCGTCCAAAAATTCCCTTACCATAGGAACATCCTCTAATCCAGGACTCACCTCCCTTGTATTTATAATATGAGCCAGGTATGCCTCACATCCATCCAATATCAATCATCTAGCAGTCATAGCCGAGATCAAACATGTTGGAACCCCTCTACGATCCCCCCAACTATCACTTTAGAGTTACCCGAAGACTATATCATCACCTTCTTCGTATAACAAGCTATTATAGCTCGATGTTGTGTTAACCAATCTATCCCAATAATCACATCAAAATCCCTTAAATCCATTACTATTAAATCAGTTGGTAGTTCCACTCCACCAATCCTCACTGGCATTGTCCTTTTTACACTATTTACTACCACATAATCTCTTACTAGTAACGATACCCTTAGGTCATATTCCAAAGAACTAACCTCCCCTAAAACTCTAGAGGCAAACTCTAAAGAAATGTAAGAGTGAGTAGGTCCTAGGTCTACTAGCACATAAGTGTTAACATCAAATAATGAAATCATACCAGAAAAAACATCATTGGCTACAGGTGCCTACTCCCTCGTCATATGGTATATCCTCACCTGAGTTTGGTTCTGAGCTGAGAATGTCCCACCATAACCTATACCCACTGCTGATCTACATCCAACTCCTCTACCTCCACCTCTATTACTAGTTTTACCTGAACCTCTACTCGAACCACCACGCTGACCCTGTACTGTCTCCTCTGCCCTCACTCCTGGACTCCTCCCTATTGACGGACAACTCCACTATAAATGCCCCATCTCTCCACAAATATAAGATGCCTAACTTGTAACATCCCGTTACTGCTATCAAGGGTATTATGGTAATTTGGGACAGACTGATAGGATTGCACTGCATTCACTGACTGAACATGT
>JAOTIZ010000203.1:36858768-36868834 GCA_027123425.1 Erythroxylum panamense
CACCTTTATCGTGGGTTATGCGTCGGAGCGTACCTACGGGTATCCCGATGCGTACCCTACGGTGAGGGGGCGCTACAACATTGTCATTATTTTATTAGGAATGGCTATGGTTGCCTATGGGAGGGGAAAGAATAAGCAGTATTAGAAAGATTAAGAGGTTGAAGCTTTGCTTGACGTTTTGCAAAAACTAGCTTGCGATCCTTTATGAAAAGTAGATAGGGGATTTAAGAACAATTACATGATTGAAGTGTACAAGATGTTGCTTAGCAAGATTCCCATTTTTGATAAGGATGTCGATCCCCACATTGACTCTAAGATTAAATAGTTAAGAAATAAGTACAACCTAATTTCTGAAATGTGTATGTAAAGTGGTTGTCAGTGGGATGATGTTGAGTAGAAGATCAATTGTGAGAAACAATGGTTTGATGAATGGTGCTTGGTAAGGACATCTAACTCAAAAGTTGATTGACTCTTATTTTAGTAATTTCTTTTCTCATAATTATAACATTTTCTTGTTATTACGTTTTTAATCTTCTTCTTCTTGTAATTCTTTTTTACAGAATCACAAGAATGTAATTGGAATGTAGAACTTTAAATTCCCATATTTGTGAAAACTGGACATGGTGTGGGGTAAAGAAGAGCGACGAGACTAAAGCTAAGGATATAGCTTAAGCAAGTGCTAAGGCTAATAGCCCAAAAAATATGACAGTGTGTTCTTCATCGAACAGTGAAAATGAACTTGTTATGATATCTAATATACAAGGATCCTCGGCTATTCCTTCAAGCAGCCATGGAATAAAAAGGAAAAAAAATCTGTTACCAAGAAAAGAAAGTTCTTACAAGAAAAAAAGACCAACACTTTATAATACTATTGAGTCAAGGTTAGACAGTTTCATTTTTAAGTTTGAGTCTATTTGTGAACAAATGGCCTCACAATATGCAACTGTTTCAAATGCTTTGATTGAGGAGTCTAAATCTGATTCCCTAACTAATGAGAACATAAAAGAGCTCATCAGTGAGCTTCTTAATATTGGAATATCTCAAAAGGATGTTGGTAATGGTGCTGTATTATTCTGTAATGATCTTACTAAAGTTCAGGTTTTGTTCACTTTGTTAAGTCATTTAAAAAAGTCTTTTGTACTTGGATTCCTCTATCCATCTTCCAGTATATGAATCATTCGAGGAAGCATATTAATATTTTTGTAAGTATTATGAACTTATGATGCAATTAATGTTGCCTAACTAGGTTATTTTGTATTAGTTGAGTCTTTTGTAGTTGTGATGCAAACAATGTTTGTAGTGTTAACCTGGTTATTTTGCATCAATTGAAGAATTTTGGTTAAGGTATTATGTATACAACAGATATTTTACATCATTTGCATTATCTGAAGAATGTAAATTGTATTAAACTATGTTACTGAATTTTACTATAGCTATGGAATGGTGGATATTATAGTTATGTCGATTAATTGTTCAATATTTTGGATTATTAATTTATATTTTGGAGCAAAAAAATACTAGAGTATTTTTTTCTTCAAGAGCTATTGAAAATGAAATACCATAATATACTTTATTTTAAACGTTATGTCATTATAAATAGGGTAAAAAATATAATTAATTAAAATATATTTAAAATTTAATATAAAATAAAATTTTATTTTTTAAAATTTTTAATAAATCAACTACCATCAATAGTAGTAATCATTTCTTTATCTTAACCAACTATTATAATTATGATGATTATATTCATTCTCATTCTCATAATTATAATAATTATATTCATTCTCATTTTTATTCTCGTTATTATCTGTTAATCAAATGCCCCTAAACGTATCTGAGGTCCTGATTAATTGTAAATTTCATTGGAGCTTTCATGTCTCGTAATTATAAATAGGCATTTGGTAAAACGAGGAACTCAAGCCGCGGTCTAGTGGTTATGCGTTTGTATCAGAACCAAACGCTCAACAACGACAAGATAATGGAGAAGCTTTCTTCTCATTGCCGTGTAAAATTCTGCGGCCATTGGCCTTACGGGCCACCAAATTGCTCTACCGTCGTAATGCCTTACACATCTAGAGCTTCAAGTTATCCATTTATTAGTATTGAAAGTGATAATAGTAATACAAGCACGCAGTACCATCTGATACTTCATACACAGTTTTGTTGATACAAACTCTCCTCAGATGTGTAATCTACAAAAACACGAAACGGCTAGCTTTTTTCATTTATTTTAACCAAGGAGAGACAGACAGAACTACCATGGGTAGGACTCTTATCTCTACCAAAAAAAAAATATCTTTAGGTCCAGGATGATGCCATGGCCATCCTACCAGAAGCTCAAGAGGCACTGAGAACCTGCTTCAAAATGGGCCCCTTAGCATTCTCCCAGAATTCAATTTTCCTAGGCACATGTCATCCATTTATATAACCGTGCCATCCTCTATTATGGCCTTCTCCAATATGATGGTGATCCCAGAGCGAATGTAGAATCCCTCTTCTGGCCTATCTCCTTCTTGCACCTCCTATAGAGAACATACGTTAGATTAACATGAATGTTTCCATACAGAAACTTGATGGAGGCTGCAAGTCCTCTTTTCTATAGTAGGTTGTATGTGAGCATATTTGCACACATAACTTACATCTTTATTCCTGATAATCACATCTTTGCCTATTCGTGCATTCTTGTCAACTATGCAGTTCCTGCAGCCAAATATATATATATATTCCTCTCAAAACTCACATTTGATTAGTAAAATCCAGTTTAGTTTGATTAAATTAAAATAGGGGAAATGGAGAGAAAATGGTATATGATTACCTGATTTTTGTGTTCTTGCCAACACCGATTGGGACCTGTCCCTCAGCAAGAAGAGACGCAATCTCAGCTTCAGTTTCATAGTAATCTGCCCCCAACATCATGGTATCCTGAAAATGGTCAACAAAACAGTTGCATTACAGTTACTATATTCTAACTGTTCTTGTAGAAAATTCCAAGTGATTGGGACAACTATTGCGGTTCACCTTTAGCTCAACACCGTAATCTAAACGTGACCGTTCCCCAACCACCGAGTGTTCAATTGAGCATTCACGCAGGAAACATCCGTGGGAAATGATTGCATTTACGATCTGCAAAAGGAAACCAAGTTGTAAGAATCAAGACACTTGATGAAGCTTTCACTGCAAGTCTCCAAGCTTAAAGAATTTCAAGCATACGCGGCATTTGTCAATTTTGGTTGGTGGTAAGAAACGGGGAGATGTGTAGACAGATGTCTTTGGATCATAGAACTCAAACTTTGGAGGCTGCACAGAAGACACAGTAAAATTTCAGATATTAACATAGTCTTGAAGCAGAGGTAGAGTCTCAGCCATGATCTTGAATTGATCTTACCTAGGATCGCAAATCCCAAGTTTGTCTATAAAGAGCAGATCTAATTATATCAGTGTCCATAATTGATTTCTTCATCATTAATAAAAAAGAAATGCACTTTCTGCAGCAATTACAATGGTTGAACAAGTGTAGCAAAGTCCACTTGTAGATTGGTTTTGAGAAGAAACATCAAACTGATCTGTCTATCCTCTCATGAATTACGGTTGCAAGGTGCTAAAAAGTGCAATATTTCTTTAGGCATGCGTTTTTCTTTAAAGAAAGGTCACATAAGCCACGTGGTGGAACCATATATTATCTTTGGTGACATAAAATGAGACACTGTGTGCAAATAGTACTTTAGGCATTCTAATAATGCAATGGATCATAATGCGTATTCCAAAAATTCATTGTCGCTATTCCTAAGACAAACCTCTTCAGTGAGGGCCAAGTTAGCTTCATAAAATGTCTTGATTGTTCCTATGTCCTCCCAGTAGTCTCTAAAAGTATATGCCTGTCAATGAAGAAGAAGATACAAAGTCTTTCAACCATTGAAGAGATTTACGAACTGACTTAATACTCAATGGTTCAATTGAACACAGTGTTATTATTCATTTAGCCTTCATATAAAGGAAAATGTTGCCTTGCAGAACAGAGGAACTAACAGAAATAATGGAGTTTCCTTACATGTACATTATGTTCCAAAATTGCTGCAGGAATGATTTCAGAACCAAAGTCATTTGCTGTAGGGTATCTCCATTTGAGAAGCTTCAATAAAAAATCAGTCTTAAATGCATAGACTCCCATTGATGCAATATAGGGGGATTTCATGGCATCTTCTTGAGACAATCCGAGACGAGTGGTGTCTACGTGCTGCAGAGATTTCCGCAGAGAAAAAGTAGTTAAATCTTAACCAGAGTGCTTTGCTAATTATTATTATTATTATTATTATTATTACATGCTGTTAACACAATGGACCAAAAACAGGCATAAGAAATGTGCTGCGCTTGCCATTGCTCTCAGTTCAGCACCCTTGGGTTTTTCAGCAAAGTGGACAACATGCCCTCTGTTGTCTATCTTAACTAATCCATAATCTGATGCACGACTGAAAATATGTAAAAATATCAGATGTATTTGTAGAACAAAAGGTACAAGTGAAGCAAATATAGTGAGGACAAAAACCTTCTGCCTACTGCTGCACATGAAATTGTGATATCAGCATCAGTGTCTACATGATGCTGTTAAATCATAGCAAATAAGTAAGCTTCATCCAAAACATGCCCATTCCAATAACAAGTGCCAGAATTGCTTGCCTGCACAAAGTCCATATAGTCCATTCGGTAAAGATGGTCTCCACACAGAATCAGTATATTTTCAACATTTCTGTTCTTTGCATCCTACAAGAATCAGCACCACCTAAAGTCAGTAAATTTCAAGATCTAAGCAGGCTTCTTCTTTTTTTTCATAAATTTTTATCCATCCTATAAATGACACAGCCAAGCGAACAAACAAATGTTTTCATATTCACCTCAAAAACCCATACAAATTGCCTCACAGCATCTGCTGTCCCTTGGAACCATTTATTTCCTGCTTCCCCGGGTGTTTGAGTTGCTGCCAGAACCTGAATAAGTTCCAGTTTGAAATCAGTGACCGTGTGATGAAGACTACAACACAAACCACTGCGAGACTCTTTTTTTCTAATCAAAATGAAAGAACTGCAAGAAAAATAAACAACAAAATTCCTTTCCAATTACCAAATAACATTTATAAGAATCAACTTTTTAGCTGGGCTTGAAGGTGCGAACATTATTTTAAGTCCAACAGTTGCAATGAGAAGTAGGACACAAATACAAATCAAATACAAATCATACCTCCACATATCCATCCCCGAAGTTGATACCATTTCCAAAATAGGTCCGTGCCAGGTGTCGGTTAAGGGAAGCCGAGTTGAATTGCGTCAGCACAAAGATCTTGTTAATACCACTGTTTAAGCAGTTGCTCATTGGAATGTCTATAAGTTTGTAGCATCCACCAACTGGTACCTGCAAAATACCATGTAACCATAGTGAATCCACATATCTTCAAACAGAAGTATACTATTAAATCACAACTAGAGCTGGACTAGACCATTAGTTTGATGGAACATTGGATTCCTCAAGAATCATTTCTCTCCTAGTCTTGTGTACATAATATAAGAGCACAAGAAAGATTTCTCTCCTAATCTTTGCAAAGATTACAACAAAACTATGTTCCTGGCGGCATAATCAATTATAGTCGAGTAATTACATACTGCTGGTGTCGCAGCCCTTCTGGTAAGAGGGAAGAGTTGAGTCCCTGCACCTCCTCCCAATATGATGGATGCCACGTTTTTCATGTCCACTCTTTGTCTTTCAATTCGAGGAGGCTGAATGGTCTGATCCACAGGATGAACACGATCACCATTCCAACTTATATGAGAACATCAAGTACGGAGGACATTACAGGATCATTAATCAAATATACATACCATGGCTTCCTTGGCATTGTTTGATGTTAAAACCGCGAGGGCAACGTCAGGTTTGAACTTATTGGCCATTTTCTTAGCTCTCAACCCTTTTCCCAACTGATTGTTCCAGGGATTGATGTTTAAACTCCTTCTGATCCTCTCACCCCAGAACTCTTTATGTCCCTTGTCGAATCCATTATTTCTAGCTTTTGCCAGATGGTTACTGGCATTCAACGGCACACAGCAGGAATCCATTGGTAGTCTCCCAGATGATCGGTCCCTATTTCAAGAGTTTCCTCACACAAACTAGCCTGACACCAATCCATAGAAAGCAGGATCAAAAGCTAGTTTATCATATAAAGGTATGCATGGGATCAAAAGGTAGAGAAAGAAATGCAGTTGTTTCACATGCTCAAACAAACTTAACAATTGAATATGCAAATCTAAGGCACCCCAGAAGTGTTATTGAAGATTGTATAGACTACCCAGATCGAGGGAGAATCTAAAACACCGCGAACATCCTTGAAGAAACAAACTTTTTCATCAAAACATAAAATATTAAACAAAACACACTCAAAGGTGAAATTTTTAACCTTTTAAAGAAATCTGAGCACGCGACCAAGAGAGGCTTTAGATGCTTGAAAATGGCAATCGAAACTAAGAGTGGACGCGTGGAATGGTGAAGGTGGTGGCTATAGCTTTATTTCCTCGTGAGCTCTCACAAGAAATCCTCCAATGTTAGATGCATAGCAAGTGCAGACATAACATAACAATATTTGTGCGTCTGTGACCCCTCTCCACTCTGCCTCCGCGTGTCCACCGTCTTACTGATTTAGTCTAGTGCCAGCTTCTAGCTTGCTCTCAGGTGTATTCTATAAACTAAACACCTGTCTAAAGGTCTATAAACTAAACACCTGTCTATGTCAAGAAACAACATGTATTCTTCCAACAGTGTCATCTTGGCACAAGAGAGAGTAAAATCTTGATATGAGTGTACTTAATTTATAGCTGCTGTGGAACTTGACCACTTTATGTAGAACAGTTCCTGTTGCATGATGCAAATCAGCGTGACTGTATTGATGATCACGAATCTAAATTGTAAGGTTAGCAATTTTTTTTTTTTGGTCAGATAAGGTTAGCAATTGACATTCCTAAATTTTGAATAGATCATGGTGTGTGTGTATATATTTACAAAATAACCTGTAAATTGGTATACTAATAAAAAACTTTACAATGTTTAAATTTAGTGTTAAGTCTTCCCGATGGTCCACGTGAATAATGAAAACATAATATAGAGCGGTCCAGCGGCCTCTGAACAACTGTTCAATTATACCCCAAAAATCGACAGGCTTTTTAGCGGGTACCATGAGTCCAAAAGCAACCATACCAAAAGGGGAAAGGAAAAGCTTTATGATTGATGGCGTTTGGAAGAAAAGAAAGAATGTACAGACTCTTCACTCATGTGTTGGAAGTTGAGGTTAATCCAAACTTGAATGAGTTTTTTTTACGGTCTGTTTATTTTATTGTTAATAAACTAGAGGATTAGTTGTGATTATCTATTTGTTATCTTTCGTAATTCATAGTTAGGTTGGTAAGAGTCAGTGACGGAACCAGAAATTTAATATAGAAAGGCCCGAATACTAATTTTTTTAAATTTTGAGGGGCCTAGTACACTACTGACCCTTAAATAACTCCGTTTTTATATATATTTATATATACATATATATTAAAAATAATTTTTTTTAAAATCTTGGGGGGCCCAATGCACCACTGGGCCCCATGTAGCTCCGTCGTTGGTAAGAGTCCGTAGCTTAGGTTCCCCTTTTTCGGTAGTGTCAGTTTTATGTAAAATCTATTTAACAGGCTTCTATTCATATGAAATAATACACACGAGCAATAGCTTCGTATATTTTGATATCAATAGCTTCATATGTTTTTTTAATCTAATTTCCTCCGGCAATTCTAGTATTAGAGCTAGGTTCCATCTGAATTGGGCATTCAAATGTGTTCTCCTTTGTTTTCTTTTTTTAAAAAAATTGGTAAGAAATAGAAGTTAGGTCAGCCTATCTCAACCTCATATTCCAATTTTCAAAAGGGACTCCTATGAGTTTTGGAGCATCAAGATGGAGACGTTTTTTAAGTCTTAAGACCTCTGGGACTTGGTGGATAACAAGTATGCAGAAACAAGCGATGATGAGACAAAGCTGAAAGAAAATCAGAAACATGATGCCAAAGCATTATCCTTTATCCAACAAATAGTGGATGAATCAATATTCTCACGGATAGCAGCTGCAACCACAGCCCAACAAGCACAGGCCATTTTGAGAACATAATTTTAGGGTTCAACAAAGGTAATTATTGTTAAACTTCAATATTTTCAATGTGAGTTTGAAACTTCCTCCATGAAGGAAAATGAATCAATTCAGGAATATTTGGCACTTGTCTCGTCTATCGTAAGTCAAATGCGTTCTTATGGTGAAATAATTGCCGATGAAATGGTTGTTGCCAAAGTTATAAGAAGCTTAACACCTAAATTTGATCATGTAGTAGCAACGATTGAGGAATCTAAAGATCTTTATGTTTTTTCTTTTGATGAATTAATGGGTTCTTTGCAAGCACACGAGGTCAGGATAAATAGGACAGTGACGAAAGAAGAAAGAAAAGCTTTTCAAACCAAAGGTGAAATAGAATCTTCAAACCAACGAGGAAGAGGCAGAGGAAGAGGAGGCTTTCAAGGAAGGGGACAAGGTCGCCACAGTTCTATATAATGCTTTTATTGCAAGAAATATGGACACTTAGAAAAGTTATGTTGGTCAAAGTCTGATGAAGCCACTTATGCAGAAGAGGATGAGAATCAAGAAGACTACTTGATCGTGGCAGACACAACCATTAGAAGGGCAAAGAATGAGGTCTGGTATCTTGACAACGGTTGCTTGCTTCACATCACGGGAGATAAATCCAAGTTCAAAGAATTGGACGAATCCATCAAATCACAGGTTCGTCTAGGTGATAATCAAAAACTTCAAATTGAAGGATGTGATATGACCATAGTTATGATAGGTAATCAACAAAAGCTTATTAAGGATGTGGATTATACTCTTCGGTTGGCACATAACTTGATAAGTGTAGGTCAGTTAATTGAATGTAGTTATTCTGTGGTATTTGATGGATTAAAGTGTGTGATAAAGAACAAGAACTCAGGAAAAGTGCTTGCTCAAACTGATATGCCTTCCAGAGAATGTTCCCTCTTGATTTCATTAGAAACATAGAAGTTAAGTTGGTTAACAAAGAAATGGAGGATAGCGAGTTATAGCATATAAGGTATAGTCATCTCAACTATAAAGGTCTACAATTGTTAAAAAACAGATAAATGGTTACCAGGCTTCCCTCTATTTCTGAGCAAAAGAAGGTATGTGAAGGGTGTATGCTTGAAAAAAAAACCATTTCCTGTTGGAAAAGTCAAACGAGCAACAAAGGTCCTTGAGCTGATACACGTTGATTTGTGTGGATCGATGAAGAGTGAATCACTTACGGGAAGTAAGTGTTTTTTTTAATTTACAGATGATTTTTGTATAATGAATTGGGTTTTCTTTCTGCATATGAAGTCAGAAACTTTTGATCATTTTAAGAAATTTAAAGCCATGGTAGAAAAGTAAAGTGGGAAAATTTTAAAGGTACTCTATATAGATCAAGGTGGTGAATTCCTCTCGAAGAAGTTCATTACATTTTGTGATGAATAGGGCATCAAAAGAGAACTCACCGTGTCATATACTCAAGAGCAAAATGGCGTGGTTGAACGAAAGAATCATATAATGGTGGAGATGACTCGTTCAATGATGAAAGCCAAAGGTTAACTCCTTCTGGGCAGAAGGCGTTGCTATAGTTGTCTACATCCTCGATCTATCTCCCATAAAAGCTGTCAGAATCAAACCCCTTATGAAGCTTGGAACAATAGTAAACCATCTGTGATCCATTTACGCATTTTTGGTTGTGTATGTTATGATTTTCGAACTACGAATAAACATAAGTTAGAAGACAAATTAATTTTTGTGGGCTATAGTTCCAATTCTAAAGCATATCATCTTTATGATCCGATAAAGAATTGTATTGTTGTTAGTAGAGATGTGGTATTTAATGAGCAAGTTATTGGGTCCCAGACCCTCCACAATCGGTATTGTCCGCTTTGGTATTTTCTGGGAATCGAGCCCTCAACCTAACGG
>JAOTIZ010000203.1:36883946-36904149 GCA_027123425.1 Erythroxylum panamense
TTTTATCGATAATTTATTAATAAATATTATATAAGAGATTAAAATAAATTTAACTAATTAAAAATAATTATTTTTAAATTTTATTTAGTATATTATTATTATTAGTAATAAAATATAACTATTTAACGTTAATAATCAAATATGATTTAAAAAATATAAATAGAGAATAAAAACTAAAAATTAAAACCCCACGCTAAAAAACCAAAGGTAGAATTAAACGGATTGCTGTTTTTTCTTTTGTAAAGTGAAACTTATCCAAGTGCCTCCCTCGTTTCACGTTACCTAAATCACAGACGAATTACACTCGCCTGTGATTTGTTCTATTGTCGGTAATACTTATACAGACTTCTGATTCATTCACTTTTCCATCCAATAGTCAAAATCCAATTTTGCCCTCTCAAAGAACTACCAGATCCAAAATTTCCAAACAATTTCTCTCCCTTTCTTTCCGTGTCCAACGCTTGACACCCTCTAGTCCTTTTAAGGTCAGTTTTTTTTTTCCTTTCCCTTTTTGCTCTTGCCTTCATTTCTTTCTTGTGTTATATTTCATGATGCACTTGACAGCTTAATCCCTGCACACATGTGGATTACGTATGTATCTGCTGTGGTTGTGTTTCTTATTAGACTTATTGAGTTTTGGGATTTGTTGGGTTCCGGCTGGTTTTAGATCTGGTGCTTGGATTTTTCCTTGTTTCTCTCGAATGATACGTCTTGTCTTTGTGTTGTCAAAGCCTTGGTTTCTCCTTTCAGATCTTGTGTTCGTTTTGGGTATTTGTTTAATTGGATAGCTTTTCTGGATATAAGCTTGTTATGTGCATCGAGGTTCTCTGAAACAATGGGGGAAAGTGATTTTTACTGGATTTTTCAAAGGATTCTTGGTTATTCTTTAACTGGTTTCTTTTGTTTACGATGTATCTGGACTGACATGGGCTTATCTTTTGTAGTTTTTGGCTCATTTGACCTAGGACATGGAAATGAGATTAAATGCTGGGTTGGGTTGGGAAATGGAAATGTCGTATCTCAGCTTCGTGATTGCAAAGCTTTAATTTAGTGGCACTTGTAATGATTTTTCCGTTAATTGAATGTAACCATTAGGTGATACATACGAATTTGTGTTTCTAGCTTTTTACTCAAATATGAGTATTGGTCGTTTATTTATAGTATAGCCACCCTCCTTTTCCGTTCCAGTTTATCTAGTACAGGGTAATGCTTTGTGCTTTACCAACCTTTATATATTCAGATTAGATATCTGCAAGTTATGTTATGAGGATTTTTTAATGCTTTTATGGGGTTTTCTTCGACAGAAACATAACAATATATTCATGGGTTGGTTGTATGTTAGGAACAGAGTATCCTTTATTGGTTTCTAAATTATTTTTAAAATCCACAGGGTTTTAATACCTGAATCAAATGGAGGGAGTTGGGGGTGGCAGTGACTCAGTAGCTTCTCCTGTAGCTCAATGGGGACATGATGCTTGGAGGATGTATCAGTACTATTTGGATAAGACAACACCTCATACACTTTATAGGTGGATTGGAACCCTTGTTGTCATGGCTATTTACTCTATGCGGGTTTACTATGTTCAGGGATTTTACATCATTTCCTATGGACTTGGTATCTATATACTCAACTTGTTGATTGGATTTTTGTCACCTCTGGTTGATCCTGAGCTTGAACCTTCAAATGGGCCTCTGCTGCCAACAAAAGGTTCTGATGAATTCAAACCATTTATTCGTCGCCTTCCAGAGTTCAAATTTTGGTGAGCAAACATTTCTTCTTTTTCCCCTTTTCATGTTTTTTCTTGGTAGTTGAGACTTCTCACAAGTTATTGGCTTTGATTTTGCGTGTGACTTTACTTTGCTGTATATTTGGCGGGGAATAGCAAAGTTCATATTCATAAAACCCATTATGGTATAAATTAGTGGGAATTCAGATACATGGAACTATGATGTTTCCCATACAGATATTTATACAGACTTGGTACTTTTCAAACAGCTTATTAAACTGTTTGGATCTAGACTTCTAATTCTGAAGTAAAAATTATTGATTATCAAATATGATGGTCAGCTTAGTAGAAATACAGACATTATCAAGTTGGAAGGAATTTAGTTCTTAAAGATTTGCGTGAAATTGCTAATTTCATATACCAGTTAATGAGGTTGCTGATGATTATCGCATATACCATTAATTTGTTTGTTCAGTTCTCCATTTGGACGCAGGAGAACCTGTCTGAGATGTAAGCTACTTGTTGATGTGGCAAGTTACAGCCTTCTTTTAACCAATATTTTTCTCAAAGTTAATTTCCGAACGTAGGTTCCTATATATTTTAGGAGACTAACAGAAAAGAAACTTTAGTAGCCTGTGCACCCAAAAAAAAAAAAATGCCAGCGCAAATGTTTAGAACTAGGATATGATGTTTATAATTGGTTTATTAATGTTTGGCAATGTGTTTGAAAATTAGAACTGGAATTGCAACTGTTAGTAGGTAGGTCCATTGAGATTCTTGTTTTGAATAAATTTCTAACTACTTGGGGTTGATTTCAAGAAGAGGTTATGCCCGTGTGTATGAGTATGACTAATTTCCACCTGTTGTGCTTCCAGGTACTCCTTCACGAAGGCATTCTGCATAGCATTTGTGATGAGTTTCTTTTCTATATTTGATGTTCCTGTGTTTTGGCCCATATTACTTGTCTACTGGATTGTTCTTTTTATCCTTACCATGAGGCGCCAAATTGCACACATGATCAAGTACAAGTACATCCCATTCAATGTAGGGAAGCAGGTGAGTTGCTTGTATCTTTTAAGAAAGTGTCCCTCTATTATGTGATTACCACGAGGGCTCCTCCTACCTTCTATTTATCATTGTGCTTATTGGAGCAACTCAACGTAGAACTTTAGGCTTCTGATAGGTAACAGTGGGTTATTTTGTCTTCCACAGAAGTATGGTCGTAAGAATTCTTCCGCAAGTAGCAGTGGTTCTCGCACAGACTAAAGCTCGGTTGGTTCATAAGCACCTTAGAGAAGGAGCAAGTGGAAATGGAACCGCAGACTTGGAGATTCATGATTGCTTTTCTGGGTTTTTCCGAGAGCAATGCATTGATGTTATGATGGTTTTGAATGTGCTAGGAACCACAGCCTAAAAGAATTAGTCGTACTTCGCAATTAAAATGATAGCACGAGTGCTGATGTTTGGAGAAGTGAAACTTTCATGTCGTACAGTTATTAAGATGATTGAGTTAAGCATTTGATCAAACTTTCGTAGCCCGCAAACTGTCAGCAATTGTCATTCATGGGAAGAAGTATTTGTTCCGCATTCAAAAATTTTCTGCAGAAAGTTGGAGGAGAACACAGTTCCCCCAACTTTCCTTAGGTATGCAGAAATCAAGTAATAAACACTGACTTGCATCCTTATATGTTCAGATTTCTCATTTAATACTTAATAGATTTGGTTTGTATAGGCTCAGGTGTTTCCTTTTTAAAAGAAAAAATTAGTAGGTAAAAGCTTTGGAAAATTGAAAATTGAAACTTCTCTCATGCGACTTTTGGGGGTTGAAACGAATCTAAATAAATCAATTGAAATTGGGACATAAAGGCATGTTCTTGGGCTTGTCTGGCTGGTTCTTAAAGGAATAGAGTAAAACATATCAATGTTCATTATAATTGGTTTTGGAAAAATTAAAAAAAACGCAACTTAATAAACATATAAAAATGATAATTGATTTGACATTAACAAGTATTTGTATCAATAACGATAATACAAAACCATCAATAAATTTGGATGAATTGTTGAAAAAATACAAATAAATAAAAAAATTTCTCAATTTTAAAATAAAAAACTAGAAGAAATATAAAATGTTTTAATAATACATTTTATGAGAACAAACAATTGAGAAATGAGTTAATAATAATAATCTCAAAATAAAACATGTAGGTTGATAAAATTAAATTAATAACAAACTTTTAAAATTAAAATCCAAAAATATAATTATTAAAAAGTGTATGAGAAGATTAGAATTTAATAAATTTGTCACAGCAACAAATGGTTGGATTAAGAAACTAATTTTTATTAATAAAAATATTCTGACAAATTTTTTGTCTGTCTTCAGTTTGGTATCCTACATATTTTCCAGTCTGGGAATTTTGTATCTGTGAAGCGAGAAGTGAGAACGAATGTGTCTGTGAAGGGTGGAGAGGGAACTTTATTTACTGATACCCAAGGTTTACATGGAAATTCCAAAGCTACAGAATCTAGAACCATTTTTGATAGGCTTCACCCTCCAAAAGTTTCCCCCTTTTGGATAAATTAAAATCTCCTCCCTGTTTTTATTTTGTTTGCTTTAAACCCTACTTCTAAAACCCTAAACAGAAGCTGCCAAGATTTTTTTTAAAAAAGAAGCAAGTTTTCTTGCTCTATTCTCATCAATGAGGCAAATTTCCAATGACCCAGGTTCAAATACTTATTGACTGCTCTTTTTTTTTTCTTTTTCAATGATACGTTGGTTAGAAACCGTTGCAAAAGGGATTTTTTTTCCTGATAATTGTTTATTTTTATACGGCAGCTGTATTGGAAGATGATGATGAAGGCGAGAAAGTTGCCAGCTTCGGTTTCGAAACAACATATGAGGCTAAGCTTAGAGAAATACTGCATAAGATCAATTCTGTGGAGATTAAGTTGTGTTCAGATGCTACGAAAGAGTTCATTAAGTTACTCCGAGGTAATGCTGGCCGTGCTTTGCTCTATCAATATGTACAAATGTCTTCAAATTTCTCTGAACTTATGGGGCCTTGGAAGCTTCTTCTTGGGAAACCTGGCATGTCATATATTCAGTCATTAGTTTCTGCTATTCTTAGTCATTCTGATGGAAAGTATCAGCCAGATGATAAGAAGAGAATTGCTGTAAGTCGGGTACTAGATAAATTCGCTCGGATGCTTGTTGCAGAGAAGCTGGAGGACATTTATAAGGAATTGAGTAGTAAAGAAGGAAAGCGTCAAAATGCAGCTCTTTTGTTGATGACTTCTATTGTAAGACGTGGTTCAGGCTTGGCTTCTGAGGTTGCTAAAAATTTCAATTTCAAGCTCCAGGGATTCTCCAAGCTTGCAGAACACAAAAGGAGGCAGAACGAGAAAGAAAGGAAGCATTCCACTAGAAAGGCTTTTGTTGGGTTTGCAATGTCATTTTTGGAGGTGGGGAAACCAGGACTGTTGAAGTGGATCTTACAGCAGAAGGAAATTTATTCTGGTGTCCTTCGTGGGCTTGGTAGTGATGATGAAGAGACAGTTATTTATGTCTTATCAACACTGAAAGAGAAGGTTCTTACTCCAGAGTCCCTTGTGCCCCCTGGTCTTCGGAGTGTTCTGTTTGGGAGTATTACTTTGGAACAGTTAGTTGGCATTTCTGCGTGGGAGAATGGTGGACCAGCGGCCGAGTTGGCACATTCTGTACTAAAAGTTGCGTGTACTGATCCTTGCAATGGATTGATGCCAGATTTGAAAAGACCTTCAAATCCATTGAAGGGTAATGCAAAGAGACTTTTAGTGTTGATGAAGAAACTAAAAGCAACAGAAATAGCTTATCACAGAGACTTGCTCTCAGCAATCATTGTGGGCAGACCTTCTTTTGGCTCTGCATACATGGAGGAGTTCCCTTACAACCTTGAAGACTATGCCTCCCCTAACTGGTAAGATTATTTAAAATTCAAGTTGTTTGTTATTTGTCCTTTTCTTTTTGTTTGTCAATTTGCTTCTGTATATATGTGTGGCAATTGAATTATTTGCAGGTTTGCTACTATTTCTTTGGCAGCATATCTGGTGTCCTCAGTAGGTGTAGGTCTACCTATTAATTTCCTCTCTTCTGAAACCCACGAGTCACCTTCCGTAGATGATATAGAAGTGCAGAATGTGATCAATTGCATATCGCCTTGCCCATTCGGTCGATCAGTAATCAATAGGGGATTGCTTCATTCACACTTTCTTGTGAAAAATGGAATGTTAAGGCTTCTTTTGGAGATGCTTAATTTGTTTGCGTCCTTCTTGAGGGCAATAGACCTTTCTTGTTCCAGGGAACAAAGAAAAGAAAAATGGAGATATCTTAAGCAGGAAATCCAGAATGAAATTCGGACTCGATTACCTGATCCACAAGTTTTATTGAATCTACTTTCTTCATTAAGTAGCCATAACAGAACCTATTATCCATGCCTGAAAAGAATGGCAGATAAAGAGAATCTTAATGACTACCACAGCAACACGTCAAAGAGATTGAAATCAAGCTTTATAAATAGTAGCACTGACATTGTTGTAGGTGGGATGTGCTCAGAATTAGACAGCGGTTGGCCTGGGGACACTGAAAAGATTGTGGACACAAATATGACTGATGAGATGGATGTGGAAAAGGACTTTACAAATTCCATGTCAGATATCTGGGATTCTGACTTGACTTCTGTGCCTGTTTCTACTCTAAAGGATGCAGAGATGTTCTTTCATTCAAAGCTGCTTGATGCTCTCAAGATCTATCGTGTAAGTTCTAGTTTATTCTATTCTAATCACGATGATGGATGTGATTGCAGGATTAATTTTCAAAAGAAATAGTGGGATACAGTGTACTACTAAGCTTTGGTACTTTATGTTATTATTTTATTTGAATTGGGAATCAGTTAGAGAAACAGTTTCTCATGCTTGACTCTTATGTAGCTTTGGTTGCTTATTCTGCAGTTGACAATGCCTTTTGTCTTGGAGGGATCATTTGATTTTTTCATAAATCTTCTCAACAATCCTCTAGCATTTCCAATTTATCTGCAGGATTCTCTACTATCCCTTCTTGTTGAGTACATTAAATGGTCTCCAAGCAGTGGTCAAGCCATTAGAATCCCACTGTCGATGTACAAGCATCTACAGCCATTTATTAAATTGTTAATTTTTTCATCAATAGATGACATAAAAGTGAAAGCTTATGATCTAGCACGAGCAGCTATGTTGAGTACTGGTGCCTTTGACAGAAACTTTCATGAAATTGGTGCCTGGCTGCTATATTTGCCTGGCTATGATGCGGTTAAGTCATCCTTGGAGGCTCAGGAAACAGAAGTTCTGTTGAACTTTTCACCAGTTGCTATCTCATTTTTATGTGATGCAGTTTCTACAATTGGGAACAACTTATTCAAATATTGGAATATTCTTAGGAATCATGTGTACAATTTGGAGGACTTTAAAGGTATGTGGTAGGCATGTGCTGTTTGATATTCAGAACTGAAATTGAGCTGCTGATGTCCAACTATTTAGTTGTGCTATTCTTGCCCCTTTCTGCATTTTCATGTTAGGTACATTGTTTATCAATCCCCTAAGCTTTTCATTGATTATTAGATATATTAATGGCGTTTGCATTAATATAAGGCAAATTTCAATCTTGTGTGGGGTCAGAAGATGATTTTCCCAATTGCATCCTTTTTATTGCATCATTGTCTTTTCCTTGCAGATGTATCGCCTGAGTTCAGTCCTCTCATTATATGTGTCTTACAGAAGTGTTTAAGGTTACTCAAGTCTGAATCTGGAACCTTTACCTTACCTGAAAAGTCGATGATATCACTTTATGTTAGTAATACCTTGATGTACTTGTTGCAAATCCAGGTACATATATTTACTTTTATTTTCAAAAACAACCGACTGCACATGATATTAACTTAAAACTATTTTTTTTATTCACAGAAAGATGCAGGCTTACTAGCTGCTTTAGTTAGAATGATTTTGTTTGAGGAGCTTAAGCAGCAGTTTTCCCGAGCTAATGGCTCAATTGGTCTATTGTGTGAGTGGAAACCATTGCAGAATTTATTGCTCTTTGCTGAGAGAATATTGGATAAAAAAACTTGGAGCTTTGTCCTTGTGGAACAGCAAGCTACGACTGTTGGTAGTTCTTTTAAGCTGATGCTTGGTGAAGTAAAAAGAAATATAGAGTGTGATTATGATGGTGAAAGGACCGGAATAACAAAAGCTTTTTGTTCAGCCTTGATATGTGCCACATCTGATGAGGTTTTAGAAAATTTTCCTTTAGTTATGGAAATTTATCTACAACTTCGAGTTCCTATATCCTTATCATCAATAGTCTCTTATGACCAAAATTTTCTTGCTGGTGTTTTGAGGTTGTGGCCTAAAGTTTTCTTTTCCGGCCTGGAAATGGCTGTTTCTATGTACAATCCTCAAGGGAAAAATGTTGATATTTTAGCTAAGGACGAAGACCCTAATACCCAGTTTGAAGTAGGTGAATCTGCAGCTGCAGCTGCATTTGGTGTCTTTCTGAGGCAGGTTCCTTTTCATGTACTGTTTCCTGGAATTGTAGGCACATATATTCCTACTCCATCGGAAGGCTCAAAAATAAGAGACTTGCTTGTGGCTAAATTATCTGAGTGCAAAAGTGATATTCTCATAGCTTATCTGCACCTTATTCTATTTTGGTTTCATCAGATACGTTCGAATTATGAATGTAAGCAATTGGCCGAACCAAGTCAGCTTGCTGAAATTTGCTATATTTTTGTGAAGGTTCTACTTGCTCGGCTATTAGCTGCAAATCCTGATTCTGAACTTCCCATGAGTACCAACTTTCATCCTTCTGCAGGAAGTATTCTGCCAGTGGTTGAAACTATATTTTGTCACCCCACAGTGACAGCTTCTTTGGCCTTTCCTTTGAGCTGCGATAAGGTTTTTAAACAGGAAAATTTTTGGGACAGTTTGAAGAAAATTATTGGTGTTGCAAGGCAGAGAGTTCACAGGATTGATGATCTTCTGTTGAATATGTTGAAAGTATCTTTTGACCACTTGCTGTCTTCATCTAATGAGACACTTTCGATACTTGAGGTGAAAAATAATGCCAACAAGCAACTTTTAACAGCCATCAACTCCTTTACTGAAAAGTTGATTCTGATATTAAAGGAGAAGATTAACCTATGCTTTAGGACTGACGACTTATCACCCCTTCTTCCATCATTTAATGCTTTGCATACATTGATTCAATTCGTATCTCCATTTGACCTTCTTGAACTAGTGCATTGGATTTTTGGTAAAGTTGATTTGAATGAGTTAACAGATCGGGAATCTTGCTGGCTACCACTTCTCTCTGTTGGATTTTGCATTGCTGGTGATGCTTTCAAGAATTTGTGTACTTTTTTGCAGCAGTCTGTGACAAAGAAAGTGCCATTTTATTGGACAATGGAAGAACAGTCTTTCAATTTTGATCTTGTAGAGGAGATTTATCTTTTTGTGTGCAAGTTAGCTGTCAAATTTGAGCTGGATTCTGCTTATAGTTGTTTGCTAGATGCCATTAATGCTGTTTATATACTGAAAGTTATGCAACAAGGGATGCTTCATCCTTTAAGCTTGGTGTTGTCACGAGTCATTACAGGCACACCTTTGGAGATTCTTTCTTACTGCATGTCCAGGACTAGCATGACAAAAGCTAAATTATTGTTTCTTCTTGTTGAATCAAGTCCCCTGCATTTGTCAGTCTTTGGAAAGATTTATCTAAACTGTTTAAACAAAGATTCTCAGCTTAAGAGCAAGGTGGTCGAAGAGCATTGTGCTTTAACTCTATCACATGAGGACTTTATGATGCTTCTGCCTGCTGCTTTGTCATACATGAATTCTATTTTCACATCATGGGAAAAGGAACAATACCTGCATTTTGAGGTTATTCCTTCATTTTATTCAAAACTGATCTTAAGTAGTTTCCATCACTGGGAGAGTTTTGGCTCTAAATTTGTACTTCAGGAAGTTGGTGACAGGTTTTTTCCATCTTCTGTTGAAGAGCTTACTGTTCTTGTGAATAATAGTCTTCTTGGAAAGGCAGTTCGTATGTTAAAGTATCATTTTGTCTTTAATGGACACAAAAAAGTGAAGCAGCGATTGAAGCTTTTTAATTCCATTTTTGAGTGTTTTCTTGTACAGGATAATCTTCTAGATTGTGACAGTGAGATGGAAAATTATTCAGTTAACCAGTCAATGGAACTCATTAACAGAGTTATTGCCAAAATATCTTTCTGTCTGCTACTTTTGTTCCCGGAGACCGACCAGGTTCTTTCTGTTCCAAAAGAAACAGATCGGAAACTGGAGTTTTCTTTTGAAGAACTTTCTGATAAGGAGATTCAATGTCGATTGCACCTTATAAATGTTTTAGTTGGAACTTGGCAATCTGTGGTTAAGAAATTCTTATATACCTTGGAAGATCATAGATCTGAAAAGAACTGCAGTTGTTTGCAACTTTACAGATACTTTGAATTATTCATTTTGAGAACCATTCTTGAATTAGTCACAAAGATTCGTGATGGGTTAACTGAATCCCACTCCATTTCCTTCCTGGAACAATTGATAAGATCATCCCTTCTTTACAGGTTTGATGATCCTGAAACATTGAAAATCCTTCGGACTATTGTGGCTTCACTTTCAGATGGAAAATTTCCATTTTCTCTATATCTTCATTTGTTAATTGCCCACTCTCAGTTTGCCTCTACCATTCGTGCAATTGCCAAACCATTTACGTCTCAGACTGGTGCTTTTGTCAGACCTATGTCCAGCATCCTTAGGTCATTGGCCACCTGTCATCCTGGGAACAATCTGCAAATGTGTGAGTTGGACTTGAAACTGCTGGAAATTGTTAAGTTACTCAGATTACTCCTTCATCTAACCTTCAACCAAAGTGGTTCTAGTTCTGGAAGAGATGTTGACATAAATCTCAAAGAGTTGTATTTGTTGCTTTTATCTTCTTATGGTGGAACACTTACTGAAATTGACTTGGAGCTATACCATGTTATGCTTGAGATTGAATCTATTGATACGTCAATCAATGAAGTTCTTGCTGACATGGATTACCTTTGGGGAACTGCTGCTTGGAAAATAAGGCAAGAATGGGCTTTGGATCGAGATACATCTGATATTATGACTGATACAGAAGCAGTTGAAGAACGACGAAGAATTCAGTTTAGAGATAACTTCCCAATTGATCCAAAAGTGTGTGTGAGAACAATGCTAAATTTTCCTTATGATAGAACTGTGAATGGAGACCTTCCATTCTTGAATGGGCCTCAGCATCATGAATTTGGAAAATGTTGTGAGGTATGGTCTTAATTGTCCTTTCATGTTGATCTGCATTTTTTCATTTGCCATAGTCATGATCCTCTTGGGGCTTCAATAGTTATGATGTACTTAATTGTTTTTTCATGCAGAGACACGGACATCTATATGATCCTGTTTTCATCTTGCGCTTTGCTATTCATACTTTACCAAAGAACTATGTTGAAGCTGTGGAGTATGCTGCTTTGGGTGTTCTTGCACTTGCATTCATCAGCATATCTTCACTTGATGTTGGGATGAGAAAACTGGGATATGAATTTCTTAGTAGATATAAGGATGCAATTGAGGTAAAAGTGTCAAATACCATAGCCTTTTATATTAATGCAATTTTCTTAGTAGATATAAGGATGCAATAGCGGTAAAGTGTCAAATGCAATATCCTTTTATATTGAATGCAAGTCATTAAATAAGTCCTGAAGTTTAATAAATGTCATCAAATAAACAACAATAAATTTGAAGATGTTATTTCTCAGCAGTTTACTCAATTTATATGTATTTCACTGACAAGGTGACCTGGTCATTTGTCCTTGATCAGCAGAATTTGTCGTAATTCGTGGTTAGTCTGGAAGTTTGTGATTTGGTTTTGATGAAACATGTTACTATTGCTCACGTGGCATATGCATTTCTTTTATTTAATTATTGTTTACTGTTATTTAATATGTTTAATGCAGAAGGGCCCAAAGAAAAAGGATATAATGCGACTTAGCCTTCTGTTAACATATGTGCAAAATGGTATAGAAGAGCCATGGCAAAGAATTCCTTCCGTTATGACTATTTTTGCTGCCGAGTCATCTTTCATACTGTTGGATCCTTCACACGATCATTATGCAACCTTAAATAAACATTTGTTGCATTCTTATAGGATGAGCTTAAAGGTAAATCACGTAAATCTTTGTTTTATATTTCTTAGTTGTATTCTCTTCTTTGATAGTGGTTCTGAATTTGCATTCCATGTATTGCTTTTGTAATGAACAAATCTTAACTTTGCTTCATTTGGTGTTGCAGGGCATACCCTTGTTTCACACAATCCTTAAAAGCAACTCCATTAACTTTAAAACAGAGTCATTATGGATGTTACGCCTAGCATGTGCAGGGTTAAATCTAGATGACGACGCTCGGATATATATCAGAAACTCTGCTGTTGAGACCCTTTTAAGTTTTTATTCTTCCTTCCTTTCAGATAATGAGTCAAAGGAACTAATTCTTGAGGTAAATAACTGTGCACCATTGTAGATCTATGGATATTGTTATTGTGTTTCCCTATGATGCTATCCAATCTAATGAAGCTTTGAGTGTATACTAAAGAACCAAAAAATCTGACATTGTGTGCTAAAATTACCGGCTTTGGCTTCCTGAGATATGGATTTTGCTTTCCTCATGCTTATGATTTGATGAACCTCTATTTTTAATTTGTGTTTTTATTTGTGCTTGTTTATAATTTGATGAACCATGCCTACCCCTCTATTTATTGTGCTCTACGTAATGGTATACAAATAGGGCGTACTTTTGACCAAGTGATTTTATTGGTCTCCCCTTCTGTACTGTGCTAATTGTAACAGATATTAGCATTTGTTGCACTCCTCTTGGTAATCTTTTTGTGTCCTACCCTTTTTGTTTTTCAGCCATCACTCCTCACCAACTGAATCTTGTTCTTGTTTATGTTTATGATGCATTCTTCTATCTAGGCATTTTATTTTAAAAATTCCTTGTGAAGAAGTGAAGTGGTATTGTTGTAGAAGAGCGTGAAAAGCTTCAATGATTGTTTAATGTTGTTCTAAACCGTGAATTATTCACCTTTTCTTTAAAGGTTTTTCTAAGGATATGAAATCTTCCTGCCATCATTGTTTGATGGAGAATCCTCCTTCCTTGAGAATGAGAAAACCAGTGATGAGCTGGATATAAGGGTAGCTAGTACCCTGAGGAGTACATTACATTGCTATGGTTGTGGCTTTTGGACAGACATCCAAAGCTTAACCTTCACATGGGAGGAGGCATGTTGCAATTGTCACAACAGCTGCAAATTCACTTCTTTTGGGCACTATATTTATCAATATGTATGTGTTTGTGTTTGTGTTTGTGATACGACACCTCCACCCCTGCAGTAGTCACATCCCATTATTTTAGCTATTATTTTACAGATTAGGTATTATCTTTATTTTAGCTATTATTTTACAGATTAGTTATTATCTTTTATTTCGAATCTTTAGGAATAGATTACGAGTTATCCTTAGGAATAGATTATGAGTTATCCTTAGGAGTAGATTATGAGTTGTTAGGAGTTTAGCATTATAAATATCTGATAGTTAGAGCAAGTGAGGAGGGGGGAGAAATTAATATCTTTGTTTTGGAGTTTAGTCCTCTCCATACGGACTGACTTGGGAGTTTAAGATTCTTGCTCTCAAATTTATAAATAAAATTCTATTATTCAGTTACTTCTATTTTCCTTCTTTTTTGGTTCCTATCAGTTTGTGTATGTGTGTATATATAGCATTGCTAGTCTAATTACTGTATTAAGGTTTAATGGTGGAATCTGAATGCAAACAAGGGCTTAGATGGTATAGAATTACAAATGAGAGATTATCGTATAGCCCATCTTTGGTTGGCATGAGAATGAAGCCGAGTTCCTTGCCATTTGCTTTATTGCAAATTCTGTAACTTCCTATGAAAGAATAATTATGAGGGCCTTAGTGGATGATTTAGACATTCTTTGTATTTGAACCGTTGAAATGTAAACCTCTATTTGAGCTTAGATAGTTGATCTCATGTTTATATAATCAACTCATCTGCTAGGATCTTGATGTGATAACATGATTAATGATTTTATTCTTTCTCTTGAACATTTTTACCTAATGGTGTTTCTTGCATGATACTGTTGCTTAACAGCTTCTTCTGAAGCATAACGATATTCTCGTTTGCCTTTTAGACAGTGCAAAAGTCAGTTAAATTGCATAAGATGGCTCGTTATCTAGTTGAAAAGTGTGGCCTGTTCCAATGGTTGGCCTCTGTTATATCAATGAGCAGCAAGATGCTCAATGGAAGTGAAAATATATTTTATTCACAGCATTTGGCTGTTGCCATAAAGGTACTTTTTGTTGGAATGCTAATAGAACTAAAAAGATTTCTGTATTTTCTCGTTCTGTACTTATATATTCCTTCCTCATTTTTTTTATTGGATTTAGGTTGTTGCTGATGTTGTGTCATCGAGAAACATCAATGAGTGGTTGCAAAGTTATGCACTTGAGCAGCTAATGGGACTCGTGTCTCATCTCTTCAGGCTTTTATTTGATGGCTTAAAGTTGTCGAATGAAGATGTTGGATTGGCTGATGTGCTTCTACAGATAATCATGTCAACACTAAAGATATCTCAAAAGAGGAAAATATACCAATCGCATTATACTGTATCAATTGCTGGCTTATTTAAAATTTATCAGGCTTGTGATGTACCCAACGCTGCAAGTTCTTATTTTAGTGCAGAGTCTGGACTTAAAACCATACTTATGAGCACACCCCCAGTTGACATTTTATGCGAGGTCTCTCTCTCTTGTCTTCATAGACATGCATGTGCAGGAAGTTAAAATAGTACAGCTCCAAAAAAATAGATGGATGAAGCAGACTAATATTAGATTTTATGATTATCTTCTACTGCTAATTATTCGAGAATAATGACTTTTCTCAAAAGATTGAGAACAGTGATGAAACACAATGGAAGTCATGTGAAAATAATGCATGCATGTATTGGTCTTTCTTGGGAACTTTTAATTCTCTAATGCTGTCCTATAGGTAGGAATTTGTCTTTCAACTGTCGATACCTGATTAAGGAAATATTTTTTTTTTAATTTTGCAGAATGAAGAAAAACTTTCAAGTTTTCTCACGTGGTCTGTTTCTACTGCCTTGGTGTCAGACTCCAGACTAGAATCTCGCATTGATTCCCTTTTCTTACAGGAATCAGCAGCTGAGGAGTCTTTGAAATCAAAACTTTTACGTTGGCTTGTTGCTTCTGTAATTCTTGGAATGCTTTCTTCAAACGTTGGTAGTGTAAATGTCAAGATTTCAAAGGGATCAAACGTGAGACATTTGGACTTCTTATTGGAGAATTTGGAAGTAGGCAGAGAAAGCAGTGAGAGTAGGTCTCATGGTGAAGGAGTTCTAGCTTGTACAATCCTTTACATTCAACAGCTTCTTGGAATGGGTCATCCTGTGGTTCCTTCAGCTGTATCTGCATTATGTCTTCTTCTCTTTTCTGATGCTTCCAAATACCCAGGTGTGCCACTCTCTTTAATTCTTGTTCAAGAAAAGTTGTTCTCATCTTCACCGGACTAAAAAGTGTTTGTCAACAAGTAATTAGGTTTCTAGTCATGAGAGCATTCACTTTGCTTCTTTTGGGGAGGGTGGCTATGCTCCAACTAACTTTGACAAACTATATGTGTCAGATTTCAAGCCTTGTTATCGAAATCTCATGGTGTCACTGTCATCAAAAGTTGGTTATCCTCCTGAAGCCAATCCTGGGTGGAGATGGTAAGGCTGAGCTGAATTATTGGAGTTTTGATTTGGTTATACGTAACTATGACATGGCAAGACCCATGAGAACGTAGTGTTATCTTGTCTGATGGAATTGAATTGTTCTGCTGCTCATTATGCAGGTCATTTTACCAGCCCTGGAAGGATCTGTCATCTAACTTCATTGATTCAGAGAAGTTGGATCAACGCCATGCGTGTGAAACCCTTTTGGTTCTAATTGCAAATATTCTTGGAAGTAAACCATTAGATTCACAACTCTTGACACCCCAAGATATAGAGAAATCTGGTATATTCGAATGGGAAAGAAGTATAACAGAATCTGGATCATAAGGGGGATAAAATTTGATCTTTCTAGTCTAAATACAAATAGAGTTTTGTCTGCATTATTCTTGTATTACAGGTTTAGTTTAATTAGACCAAAAATGCAACAAATGGGATTTGTAGAAATCTATAGGAGCTGCGGCGAGATGTTAGAAATGTGGAATGGTCGAATAATTCCCAAAATTGGGGCAATTTTGTATTATTCATTGTACATTATTTGAGTTTGACCTTGATGGTGTTATGGCACAGGGATGATTCTTATTGTCAAGCTTTTTTTGTCTCCAATCACATGAATTAAGTCTGTTAGAAAATTTACGCTTATGAAGTGAGATATCAAATGTACAAAGTCGGATGCAAATCTATGAGGGTGGGTCTAGCTACAGTCACGTGTTATGCCTATTAATATAAATGAAAAAGCCTTGCGCTTCCTGGCCTCCAAAGCTCTTTGCAAGTCCATAATCGTCCAGTGGCAAGCCACATGATGCATTAGGTACGTTGAGACACAACGACAGTAGGTAGGTAGAGGTTTTTGGTTTTGGAACCAAATTTAAGTATAAAACTTAGGATTTAATCAACAAGAGAAAGATACTATCCCTCAAGAAAATTTCTTGTAGAAGGTTTATTAAAATAATATTTTCTGCTCTCAAAACATCTGTTAACCTTCCTTTGGTACATAAGAGTCCTAATTCTAGTGTGAAAATGATTGACTGAAATCCTTTTCTAAAGCTAACTTATTTCTTTAGACGTTAGACAAGAAAACCTTCATAACTAGAAAACTTAAAATAAAATAAAATACAAATTTATGACAACATAACAAATCTTTATCCTAATAGGTATATGACAACATAACAAATCCTTATGGGTTTAATCCATTATTACTTCTGCATTATTAATGGTAAGGTGTGCAACTTAATTGTAGACAATTGCAACGATAAGAATTTAGTGGCAAGAAAGATGGTGGATTATATGAAGTTTTCTGCTGAGAAACATCCTCATCTCTACATCATTGGTTGGCTTACTAATGGGCCAACATTAAAAGTAACTGAAGTATGTCAAGTTTCTATTTCTATAAGAAAGTCTTACAAGACTATTGTTTACTGTGATGTAGTGGACATAAATGCAAGCCACATACTCCTAGGAAGGCTATAACAATTTGACATAGATATTACTTATAGAGAAAGAGATAACACCGTTTCATTCCAATGGAAAGGCAAGAAAGTAACCATGCTACCCACAAATGCAGCCTTTGAATGGCCAAAGACATTTAGAGAGGAGGGAAAGAAATTGCTAACCTTTAGTGGGGAAGATTTTGAGAAAAAAGTTAAAGAGACTCGAGAGGTTCATATCCTGGTGGTAAAGAACCAATTATTTGAGGAGAAAAAGGAGGAGAATGGAGCTAATTCAGATATGGTCCAGTCGCTTTTAGAGGAGATTTCAAATCTGATCCAATCCGAATTGCCTAATGAATTGCCTCTTATAAGAGATATTTAACATTGATCTAGTACCTGGAGCTAAGCTTCC
This sequence comes from Erythroxylum panamense, assembly GCA_027123425.1. Classification (NCBI taxonomy): domain Eukaryota; kingdom Viridiplantae; phylum Streptophyta; class Magnoliopsida; order Malpighiales; family Erythroxylaceae; genus Erythroxylum; species Erythroxylum panamense. The sequence goes on from JAOTIZ010000203.1 coordinate 36,901,416, forward strand.
TAATCTGCCCTATTATAGAATGAACCCTAAAGAAGCTGATATTCTAAAAGAACTAGTGGAAGAATTGATGAAAAAGGGCTTGATCCGAGAAAGCATGAGTTCTTGTGCTGTTCCTACACTTTTGACACCCAAGAAGGATGGATCGTGGATAATGTGTGTTGACAGTAGGGCCATTAACAAAATCATCACGAGATATCAGTTTCCTATTCTTAGATTGAATGACATGCTTGATCAACTCTGTGGTTTTTAGGTATTCTCTAAACTTGACTTAAAAAGTGGTTATCACCAAATACGGATCAGACCTGGGGATAAGTGGAAGACTGCATTTAAAATGAATGAGGGGTTGTATGAGTGACTAGTCATGCCCTTTGGGTTGTCCAATGCCCTTAACACTTTTATGAGACTCATGAACCAAGTGCTTAGACCTTTTAATAAAAAGTTCGTGGTTGTTTATTTTGATGATATCCTTGTCTATAGCAAAACAATTAAAGAGCATCTAGTACATTTGAGGAGAGTCTTGTCTACTTTACAACATAATAATCTTTACCTAAGCTTGAAGATATGCAGTTTCTTAACTACCAAACTACTATTTTTGTGGTATGTGATTAGTTTTGAAGGAATTTATGTTGATGAAGAAAAGGTGAAAGCAATTTGTGAATGGTCTACCCCTAAGAATGTTAGTGAGGTACAATCTTTCCATGGGCTAGCTACTTTCTATAAGAGGTTCATTAGAAACTTCAGTTCAATTATGGCCCCTATAACATAATGCATGAAGAATGGAAAGTTTGATTGGAATGATGAAGCTAAGAAAATTATTGTTTTGATTAAGGAAAAACTCAGCACTACTCCTATCCTAGCCTTACCAAACTTTGACAAGCTTTTTAAGGTTGAGTGTGATGCATGTGGAGTAGGTATTGGAGCTGTTTTATCTCAAGAAGGCCGACCTATAGCTTTCTTTAGTGAGAAGTTTAACGATACAAGGAAAAGATGGAGTATTTATGATCAGGAATTTTATGCAGTTGTAAGAACATTGAAACATTGGGAACATTATCTGATTCAAAGAGAATTCATTCTTTACACTGATCATCAAGCTTTAAAGTTTCTGCATAGTTAAAAGCACTTGAGTAATAGGCATACCAGATGCACTACTTTCTTATAAAAATTTCCTTTTGTTATTAAACATAAATTTGGTGTGACTAACAAGATGGCTAATGAACTTAGTAGGAGGGCATTATTGCTTTCTACTGTATCCCAAGAGGTAGTTGGATTTGAAGTTTTAAAAGAGCTTTATGAAGATTATGAAGACTTTAAGGACATGTGGTTAAAGTGTATTCAGAAGCAGCCTAGTGGTAAGTTCCATATTACTGATGGTTTTCTTTTTCACGGTAACCAACTTTGTGTTCCTCACACTTCTCTTAGAGAAAAGATGATTCGTGATGTGCATAGTGGGGGATTAGCCAGTCACATGGGAAGGGACAAGACTATTACTAGTCAAGGTTCTACTAGCCTCAGTTGAATAAAGATGTTAGAAACTTTTTGACAAGGTATTATGTTTGTCAGACTGATAAGGGAAGATCCCAGAATACTTGGTTCTATATGCCACTCTCTATCTCGAAAGATATTTAGGAAGACTTGTTTATGGACTTTGCCCTTGGACTACCTAGAACATAAACGGGAGTTGATTTTATTTTTGTAGTAGTTGATAGATTTTCCGAGAAGCCACATTTCATTGCATGTATGAAGACTGCCGATGCATCTTATGTGCTTAGATTATTCTTTAAAGAAGTGGTAAGATTGCACGGAATTCCTAAATCCATTACATCTAACCAAGATTCAAAGTTTCTTAGTCACTTTTAGAGAACTTTGTGGAGGATGTTTAATACTTCTTTAAACTTTAGTAGCATTGCTCATCCACAAATAGACTGTTAGACTGAGTCACTTAATAGGACGCTTGGAAATATATTGAGGAGTAGTTGTGGAGATAAGCCTAAGCAATGGGATAGTGTTATCCATAGTGCTATTAGTAGATCACCATTTTCCTTGGTACACTTGAAAGTTCCAAAGAGTACTATTGATTTGATAAAACTTCCAAAGTTACCAAACTTAAGCATAACAGTTGAAAATATGGCCAATCAAGTGAAGAGTGTGCAAGAGGAGGTTCGAGAGAGACTTGAAAGGACTAATGCCAAATATAAAGAACAAGCTAACAAACATAGGAAGTCTAAAACTTTCCAAGAAGGTGACAAAGTGATGATTTTTTAAAGAAAGAAAGTTTCTATGTTGGAACCTACAACAAATTGAAGCTGAAGAAATATGGTTCTTATGAGATACTACATAAAATCAACGACAATGCTTATGTTATTAATTTGCCTGAGGAGATGGTTACTTCAAAGACTTTTAATGTTGTTGATATCTATGATTTTCATGGAGAATAAAAGCTCTATCCTAATTGTAGCGCCCCCTCACCGTAGGGTACGCATCGGGATACCCGTAGGTACGCTCCAACGCATAACCCACGATAAAGGTGCACTACCAAAAACAATTCACTAATATCTGCATGGCATCGCAACAATATAATTCACAATATCGAAAATCACTAAATATTAAAACCCAAAATATCAATCTGATACAGTCATCCAGCAGTAGAATAGACAGGCCTATCAGTCCCCTAAACAAAACCAAAAAGGAAACTGATACAAACGTCTATCCTAAGCCAACCCCAAAATCCAATCAA
>JAOTIZ010000203.1:36912107-36925874 GCA_027123425.1 Erythroxylum panamense
ATTTCTGCACTCATCTCATGCATGTTTTCATTGATCTTTTAACTCCAAAAATCATTTTGACACTATCTTATAACATTTGGATCCTTAAACACATAAACAAAAATATCAATATTATCATCCTTCATCTACGGTGTTCATGAAAAATATCTATTTTTCTCTTGTTCATGAAATGTCAATAAAACACCAAAGTTATCTTATATATCAACAACTCATAAGGATTTACATGTACTTACTTGTTAAAGATCTAAAATTTTCAAAATATCAAGAAGCCCTAACTTCTCATACACCCATGTACAACATCTTGAAGGTGGATTAGGTTAGGTTTTCTTTAGGCAAAAAAAATTGATAACAAAGTAGGAGTAGCAATGGATAGCTAGAAGCAAGGAGTAACTTGGCTGAAGTTTGGTGAATTAAATCATGAAGAAGAAGCTTAAAGAAGAACAATAAGGCAAGAACATTCATCATAACTTAGTCTTTCAAAGTTAAAAGAAAGTAGACTTAGCAAGATTTGGCTTGGCTTGGTTTGGCAAGTGACACTTTTCACTTGTCCATTTGTCCAATTTCCAAGACTCTAACTAAGTTCTCATTATTCAACTAGTTCTTTCTTCTTTTTCTCCAATCGTCTCTAAATTTTCAATATCATTTTCTCACAAATTTAAAAGTCATCTCTAAAATTCCTTCATTATCATTTATTCTTATTTCTAATTCCATTTATCACTTGACTTGCCATATGGCAAATTTTCCTAGTTTAGTAATGCTCAACATTTTCAGAATTTCCTAAAGTTCACCAAAATTCTAAATCAACACTTTATACTCTCCAATTCAGTTTTCAACATATAACTAAACCACAATTCTCAATAAAATCATTTATCACATATGGAAATCAATTATATCCAAAAATGTCAATGAATGCATGTACTTTTATTTTAATATGCAAAATTTCAACAATCACGTGTATGTGTATAACATAATATGTATGAACATGAAATGCACTTTCTAATCTCTCAGTAACTCTCATATATGCTATTCTAGCCTCAACATGAGTAACAGGATGTTACACTCATATTGCATATGTACTACACATATTTGACTATGTCAGATGCAGTCCGTTGTAGGGCTCCATCGTTTTCCAAAAACTAGGTTTTTGGGTTCTGTGCTGCCTCTGTGATTTCTTCTGCATCCTATTGTTGCACTTTCGCCTCCAACCTCGTCTGCAAGCTTCTCCTCCACCTGGGTTTGGTGCTCCATTGTTGATGCCTCACTTCCTCCTCTCCCTATTAGTTTGATTTTCGCCGTAGAGATGCCTTGGCCAAGGTTGAGTTTCACCCTAGCAATGCCCTCACTAAAGGCTAGTTTTGCCTTAAATAGCAGTTGGATTGCCGCTGGCTTTGTCACCCTCCACTAATGGCTATCCTACTTTCCAGCATAACCCAAAAACTTATTCATAGACACAAATCAAATAATAGAAATGACCAAGATCTATGAATTTAAATCAAGTTTCCAAAAATCACAACCAACCAGAAATTAAACTCAAGTATATGCATAAATTATTTTTCAGAAACATAACATAGTGATGGAGCATGTGATGGTGTTTTAGAACAAGAAACCATGTTTTACATAAACAAATTGAATATATGTTGGTTTTTAAGATTTTAAATCCATGAAATATGTGAGAGGCGTATTCTGTTTCCAAAATCAACAAACATATTATAGGCAAAATATTTAGAATAATTACGAAATAGGAGCAGGACATATGTAAGGCATGTTATTTGTGTTCTAGAAAGCTTAAACAAAAATATGGGAGGTGTGGTTTTCCAAAAAACTCAAAACAAAGTAATTATTTTTAATTTTCAAACAACGTAAACTAATCGATATTTTAAAGCTTAATTTCATCAAACTATAACAATCAAGCAAATTTAATCAAATTATATAACTAAAAATTGACTATAGTTGTACTATTGAAAAATCAAGGTAGCATCCATTCTCGCATATAGCAGGATAATTATAAAACTTTTTCATAAGATTTCTTAAAGACAAGATCACTTAAATTTTATAGAATGATTAACATATAAATTAAAGCAAAGCAAGAATCATGATTCGTACCTTATTATAAAGTTTGATCCTTTTCTTTTCATTTCTTTCGAACCGTTTCTAAAACTGATTTTTCTCAATTAACGTAGTTATACAAGTGTCCAATATCAAATGACATTCACATAACGTGTTGAGAGAACTCTTCAATTATGACATAGAAGGTTAGGCACGGAATACTAACTCCCTTATAACTTTAGCTTATTTATAATATATTTTGGATATTTTAGTAATTTAATTGAAATTAAATTCTGATTTCAATTATATTTTAATTAGAAATACAATTAATTCTAATTAAATACCAATTATGCTCAAATAAGATTCAATATCTTATATTGATCCTTATTTACGAAATATCTTATATTTAATCATAAAATTTTTCAAACTTTACAATCAAGTCCAACTTGATTAAAAGATCTTTTTCTCTTCAACTCATTACTTGTGTGTGACATGTTAGATTTTGGAATATAATGGCCATGGATGTAAAGTATAACCCTAAATCAAATTGATGATTAGATAAATTAAACTCCTTTAATTTATCCTTAATTCTCTATTTAAGTAATCTATATTCATAGATTAAGATTAGCATCTAGTGACATATTATAACCACCCAAATATTTAGAAATATCAAAGCGACTTTGACTAACCTTTCTATGTATAATTTTTTTGTATAATTCAATCTCTTCATCATACAATGTTTTGCTTAGACATAAAGTATATAATTAATGTTTACTTTATTTGAGTTCAGTCAAGCTAGTTCTCCACCATTAGTAATTGATTTAGTTAATGACATTTGCAAAATATTTTACAAAGTGTCATTCCACCTTAGCCACAGATTTTCCAATCAATAATAATAAAGAATAATGGAATATTCTTCCTAATCACTTTAGGTTTATGAATCTTATATTGATCACTCAGTTACCTCCATATAATTTATGTTATATTCAATGACTACCGACTGAGCTACCTTTGACTAGAATAGGTCATAAGTTTTAAAACATATTAAAATATTATATAACTTTGGAGATATTAAGTCCAATGATCACTGATCCAATCTTCACAATAATAATTTTCTTAAATATACAAGTAATGTTCCCAACAGATTTCTTATATATGGTTAGTTTGTCCTCTAACAAGTACTCACAAGTTTGTTTAAGTATCTCCACACTTTAGTTTATATGATCGACTACTTTCTTTATAAGGAATAAACATAACAAGTGATAGTGTTTTTATGCTCTATTAATGTCCAGTATCAACAGAATAATGATTATAAACTATTTAGGGATTATATATAAATGCAATATGAATCTCATAATTATGATCTTATCATAAATTTATTTGCAGTGTATATTTACCTCATTGACTTTATCATATACATCTAAACATTCATAAGATAAATAATGCCTTTAAATGTTAAGGTAGTGTTCTAAAGGCAATCGCTTTTAGCACTTTTGTACATACTTTATTTTGATTAATAAAGTGAAAAGCAATCTTCATTAATTTGATATTCATATTTATGAATTTATGTCAATCTTAAATCGAATTAATGAAGTCCATGATACAAAACATAACGTGAAGAAAATCATGATAATGAGATTCCTATCATGTGCAATTATGTTAGTATCTAAATTATCCCTAGTCATAGGATTAATGAGATAGGATATTATTAATTCGGATAGACTAGCACATGTTATACTCCTTAATTTAATCAAGAAGTGGATCTCATAAACTGTAAGCATGAGATGCTTAGAGTTAACATGTTGATGCTTACTAAGAGTAGTAAGTACAACGAATGACCCGCTATAAGATTATCATATGGATGATCTATCAAATGTCAGTTATTAATCTTATTATAGCAATGGTGCAATCCTTAGACTTGAGATACTCAAGGATATCTTTGATACTGATCATGTGCTTTGACACCATTGCTTGTTGCCTCAAGACAAGGTTGCTTATAGAATAGTGATTAGGTATAGTTATTAACATTCAAAGGTAACTGGTAGCCAATAAATGATTCACTACTCATGATAGAAGGAGATGATACCCACGACCTTTTATCAGGGTCATTACTCATGAATATCTGGCCAGAGTAGATGTGTCATAAAGAGAGTCTTCAATGACATAAAGAGTAATGAGATCCTCAAGATAAGAACTAATATTACTTGGACTAGCTGTGACGTAGTCAGTCTAGTGAGAGTTGACATGTGGCCCATATTCTAAACCAAGTAGGGTATAAAATGATAAAAGGATGAATTTCATGGTAATTACGTGTGAAAAGGTTCATAGGTCAGATAACTGACTATCAAAGAGTTCTCATGTCAATCAAGTTACTTTCTGGTAAATTGGTTTCATGAAATCATTTATGAATTGCTCGGATTAAAAGATAATTCAAGTGACCAAAAATTAGGAACCTAAAGGGTCACACGCTTAGGAGATTGAGGGAATGTTTCGGGATAATATCGCAATATGATCGTAGTAAGAAATGTTGAAAAGGAATGGATGAAACAAATGTTGCATGGATGTCCAAGGTGGAGTCACGATCATGACCCACCAATTCTAACAATATATATAAGTAATTTCTCGTCAGTTAAACATTGAGATTAATAACTAGGGAGTCTAGAAACGTTATGGACATTTAGAGGAAGTTAGAAGGAGAATTTCTTTACATGTCAAGCATGGGTTGCTTGATGTTTATTGCATGTGATATAATTCTCTTTTATCCTTCCTATTGAGTATCCTACTTATGTTTCCATCTTGTTTGATACTCAAGCCTTCCCTACACACTATAATTCTTCATTTCTGTGTGTTCTTCACTGGCTGTTGAATGTGTTTGGTATTTGCTACAATCTAAACAAGGAGAAGATTCAAGAAATGAGGATCATTTGCAAGTAACATATGCTGTAATTTCATGTTCTTACATACTGTTTATACATGCACATGGATTTTAGGTTTATGGGGATATCATGGGAGATGAAATTTTGATTTCGACACTTTCGCTAACTTGCCATGCATGTGATGCATGATCCCGTGCCTCTCCAACAATAAATAGTTATGTTACTAAATTACCCCAACGGTTGACTGTAGGGCATAAGTCAACATATACATGAGTCAAGTTTAATATAATTTCATAGTATTCTTTATTATATTATTCTTGTATGAAAATAATGGAGAAAAATATTTGTATGTATTTAAAAGTTTTATGAGTTTATTTAAAGTATAAAAACTTTAAAACTTTATGTTTTATGTGAGTTTATTAAATATATTATTTATAATGACTAATATAGATACATATTACTAGTTTTAAACATTTATAAGTAAATTTAGTTGTACATTTTGTATTATAATCTAACTTTTGAATATAAAAATCTTGTATCAATAAATTTTGGAATCAAATCTTTCTTTTGCTAATCTTTTATCAAAATTATTACTAATTAGAGCATATATAATATTGTTTTTCCATAATTATATTTCATATAGCAAATAGCTGTAATAAAAATATCAAATTAATTCATTAAATAACATCTTCTTTTTCTTGTAATTCTATTCCATAATCCTTTTTCCAGTTTTATTTCACCTAGGAAGTAACTCTAATAAACTATGACGGCCTGTTTTGTTCATAGAATGGAATAGATAAGGAATAGAATAGTTATTCTTTGGAATAGAAAAGACGAGGAATAGAATAGAATGTGTATTATTTTGTTTGGTTTAAGGAGTGGAATAGATAAAGAATTTCTATTCCATTGTTTGGTTTGAAAATATAAACTTGGAATAGGAAAGGAATAACTAACAAAAATATTTAAATATTATTATTATTATTATTATTATTAAACTTTTTTATTGTTATTATTATTATTATCATCATCGTCATCATCAACATTATTATTTGTTATTTATTTATTATTTGTTATTTATTTATTTATTATTATTTATTTCTTATTATTATTATTATTTTATTAATAGTTATTTATTATTATTATTATATTATTTATTTATTTATTTATTTATAGTTTTTTTATATTTATTTATTATTATTATTATTAACCTTATTATTATTATATTTATTATTACCATTATTATTATTATTTGTTGTTTTATGTATTTATTATTATTATTTGTTATTTATTTATTTATTATTATTATTATTAATCTTTTATTATTTATTTATTTAGGGTTTATTATTATTATATTAAGCTTATTATTATTATTACTATTATTATTATTACTATTATTATTATTATTATTATTATTATTATTATTATTATTATTATTATTATTATTATAATGATGATGATAATGATAATAATAATAATAAGAAGAAGAAGAAGAAGAAGATAGGTTTAGCTATTCATTGATTAGTTAAAGATAGGTTGGGGGTGAGGTTTTTGGGTGTTTTTAAAGATGTATTTAAAAACATGAGAATTTTTGGGTGTTTTTAAAGATGTATTAAAATGAGTTTAGAGTTAAAGAAAACATTTTGTAAGGTGATATCGTGGTTTAAAAAGGATTAAGGTGATAGAGAGTCGTGGAATGAAGGTGAAAATAACATGAAGAAATGCAGGAAAAAAAAGGAGGAAGTGCAGAAAACTTGAAGAACATGCGTGAATGTGTTCTGTTTTTTATGGTTCTCTTTAATCATGGATTTTGATTTCTTGTGAATGTGTTGAGCTGAAATGAGAGTAAAAAATGTAGAAGGAGAAAAGAAAGTTACAGTAGTGAGAGAAAGTCGTAGATGGTGAAATACGGGTAAGAGAAGTTAGAATGGGAGTGGATATGTAGTGAAAATAAATTAGAAATGGTGAGAAAATCTGGAAAAAAAATGAATGAAAGAAGGAAAGAAGAAGAGCTACAACTCGGTGAAGAAGAGAGAAGAAGCTTGGGAGGGAGGCTCGAAGCAGAAGACGTTAACGTAAAAGGTTAAAGTTGTCTTTAATTAGAATTCGTATTCGTCGAATAGATAAAGATAGGTAGTAAAGAGTTTTAGCTATTCCGTGAATTTAAAGAATACGTAATCTACGTATTACATATTCTGAGTTTAATTACAAACCAAACACAGGTTTAATATTCTGTTAGGAATAGGGAGGGAATAGAATAGCTATTCCCTCAAACCAAACATCCCGTAAAAGAATTCAAAAGTAGCACTAATAAGAGCTCAATATTCACCTTCTATACTATAACGAACTACAATTGTTTAGTTCTTTACTTCAATTACAAAACTTTTAAAGAATTAAAATTTTAAGTTTTATTTACTCTAATTAAACTTTAAAATATCTTAAAAAAAATTAAAATGGTTGAGCTTTTAAACTTGATTTAGTCTAAGTAAGCCTTAAACTAGCTATTTAATTAAAACCTGATTGGAGTCGAGTTCAGTCTAAACTATTAGATTTAATTGTATTTATCTATCAAATGATCAAACACCTTAAAAATGAAATAAATAAATAAATATAAAAACGTCAACACGTCGTTTAGTTGAGGCTGGCTTATGATACATATACTTCAAACCTTGGCTAGGGCTAGCTCTTAACGGCTTCTTCTTCCTTTTGCATCAAAATTCTCCAAGTCACCAAACAAAAATGATGGGCAATATGAATGCATAATGCCCTTGACCTTTGGTATCCTTTTAAATTAATGGCGGAGGCCAGTTAGATTTGATTATATGTGGTAGTGGCCAATAAAGATGATGAAAATACTCTAAAAATATTAATATAAAGTCCTCACTCTTATCTTATTCATAAAGAACTTCCCGATTAATATCGAGCTCTAAAAATATTAATATAAAGTCCTCACTCTAAAAATATTAGCTTGTCATTATGATGAGCGCATTCATCCATCGATGGTTCTCAAGTTTTGATGTACCATGTTTTGCTACTTGTAAGCTTGAAATAAATGGTACTTAAGGTTTGTGCTTGTAACATGAATTTGCAGCGTCGTTTGATTAATAGTCCTCTGATTTTATACAATTCACAAAATCAATCTATCAGTGAGTATATAATAAGTTTTTTCAAGAAAATTGAAATGCCACAAGGTCCAATTTCTAGAATAAGAATCCTAAGTGCATTTTCTTTTTTCTTTTTTCTACAAATATTTTATTCTCTATTTTCTGGCCCATTCTTTTGGAGACGAGACCAACCACCAGAACTAGACTTCATGTTAGGCCCAACTCTGTAATAAATTTACCAAAAGGTCCAAAAACCTTTAAAATGAAAATAAAAAAAATTACACACAAAACCATCGAATGACGTCGTTTACTGGTGGTTGGCCTCTATATAATATACACATCAACCCTAGCTAGGGCAAGCTTGGAGCGCTCTTTCTTCAGACTGCACAAATCGTGTCTGCAACACAAATCGCACCAAATGGTAATGCGAAGTAGTTGGTTTCATGTGACCTTGATTTCTTGAGATTCAGATTTTAGTATTTTGAATAATCGATTTGTTTGTATGTGGGTTTTTCTAGGCACCGAAGAAGGATAAGGCGCCGCCGCCGTCGTCGAAGCCGGCGAAGTCGGGTGGAGGAAAACAGAAGAAGAAGAAGTGGAGCAAGGGGAAGCAAAAGGAGAAAGTCAACAACATGGTGCTCTTTGACCAAGCCACATATGATAAGCTTCTCTCTGAGGCCCCCAAGTACAAGCTTATCACTCCCTCCATTCTCTCCGATCGTCTCAGGGTAATTGCCATTCACAATACTTCTACTTTCTATTTGTATTATTCTTTTGTCTTTGGCTTTTGCGTCGTGATTGTTTTCTTTTATTGGATTTCATTTTACATTGTGTGTTTTTAGGAAAATCGTTTGGTTGAGTTTATAAGTTCCATGAATAGGTAATACTACGTATTGTTTCAGATTTCTTGTTGTCATTATTTTCTGTATTGGACTTGAGTGGATCTTCAGTGGGTCTGTTTTCTTTATGTGATTATGTGCTTAGGAACGTCTTTTTGTTGAGTTTGCAAAGAGGTCTTAGCTTTCGCGATGTAATTCTTGTGGTTATAGGGAGTTTTAGTGTGCCAATAAGGCGAGGTTGTGCTGTTGAATGTTTCTGAGTTTGTGTTTAAGTTACAATATATATCCTTGTTTAGCAGTGAAAGACTTTGTGTTTAAGTTACACTATATATCCTTGTGTAGCAGTGAAGTGTTTTAGTTTTTAAGTTTTCAATCAGTTGTTAATGGCATTGGCTTTTAACATCTAGATATGGATATACTTTACACGTTACTGCCTTTCTATTAAAGATAAGATTTGTAATTGAACATGAATTTGGGGATTTCTATAACATGTTCTATGAATCATTTCTACTAACTAGCTCACTGTTACGTATTTTACTTTCTTTGTTGGAACTTCATATGTTCATGTTCTGTGATCAACAAGATGACTGGTTTCATATTATCACCCTCAATAACTTTTGATCTGAAAATGAATTTGCAGATTAGTGGTTCTCTTGCGAGGAGGGCCATCAGGGAACTGATGGCAAGAGGGTTGATCAGGATGGTCTCAGCCCATGCAAGCCAGCAAATTTACACCAGGGCAACAAATACTTGAAAGAATATGTTTAGTCTTTGTTGGATTTTATTGCTTTTACATTCTGTTTAACGAGATTGTCTACTAGTGTTGCTAAACTTGATAAATTACGATTCCAAGGCTATGACTTGTCATTTATGTTTAATGGATATTCTTCACCAGTTTTGTTTCCACAAATTTTCATTATAAAGGAATGCATTATAGTTTTTTCTTCTGGCAGGCATTGTGAATTGTGGCTATCGTGTAGAGAGATTATGTTGGGTAATACAATTGAGACCATGAGTTTATGATTATCTATTGAATGGGAAATGTATATTGTTAAAGAAGCTGTGAAAGAGTCATTGGAAACAATTGCATTAATTTTGCTCCTGAGCTCTTAGTCCTGATATGAAATGGGAGGCACCTGCCTAGTGCAAGTTCACAAAAAATCTGGATTAGTTAATTCGACGAGGGAGGCATGTTTGTTTGATTGGCAACAATAATCCAAGGCGAGGTTAGCGCCATTCTAAATTGAATCTGCTCTTAAATAATTTCTCTTGCAAACGAATAGACACTAACAAAGAGATGCAATTGGAACGATGTGAGGATTAATGTTTGTTTTGAGTTCATGGATAAGATGATCCTTTTACGATTACTATGGTTTGATGGATTCATCTTCCGAAACAAAATGTTACCTTGAAGGTATATTATCAATTATTCTTTACTCCCTATAATCTGAAAGAAGAGACACTTGATTTCAACTCGAGTCGATTAATTTTTGAGTCAAATTTTGATACTTTTTCTAAGTTTTGAGTTGGTTCATGCTATTGTCTAATATGATCTGATTTGAAATTTGAACATATGAAATAAAACAAAATTATTTTAAATAAAATAATATCATTTTTTAAAAAAATCAAAATTAATTTGGGCCTAATTGAGCTATAGGTTGTTCAAGCCTAATTGAACTTCAAGTTGGACCGGACTTATACATGAATTTTCATATTCAAGCTTAGTCGAGCCTAGTACCAAGCCGAACGGAGTATCCATTCATACTAGTTAATAAGTTAATTTTAATTTAAAGATCATGTTTATCAACTTAAGACTATTTTCTCGAATATGTGATCCAACATGTTACATGGCCCCTAACTGACCTCTGATTTTAGTTCTATGTTTATATAAGTCCAGTATTTATAGGAAGAAAAATTACATTAACAGCCCGACCTTAGCTCAGTTGGTGGAGGGCCTTACGTCGCTGGTTCGAATCCAGCAGGTTGCAAGACTATCAAATTTGGATTTAATGTAAATGTAAGCCAACCAACGTCACAAATGACTCGGTTAACTTAAAAAGCATCTTTTGAGATATTGTACAATGCTCTTTTTCATAGCACACTTTCATTGCTGAATCAATACTTTGAATTAAATATTAAATAACGCAGTATTATATAAATATTTACTTTTAGTTTGTTAGTTAGCAAAATCGAATAAATGCAATCTCAAAAATGGAGGAATCCAACGTGTTTGATTTTTTTTTTTTGGGGAAAGATGCAGACCAAAAAGTCACATATTTACTGTACAACAATTGACAACATATGGCACCAAGCGTTTTAGCCAATATGAACGAATATAAGATGAATCTATACGTCTCGTGTCATCTATTCAGCGTCCACTCCCAAGTCCCAAGACACTCAGAATATCTGAAAAGAAGTAGAGAAGAAAAAAGCTAACATTTGAGGTAGATGAAGGAAAATAAAAGGAAGTTTGATGTCCCATCAACTTAAAAAGATCATTTAACCAAATGGTTTTAACTTTTAAACCAAGCAGGTAGGTATTAGTCTCTTTCACCTCTTAATCTAGATTTTTAAAAGGTTAAAGTGCAAACTTTAATGTAGAAGGTACCTCAAGTCATCGATTATACATAACTCTTTTGCTTAAAAAAAAGCCCTAATTCAAGGCTAATATTTTCAGTGCATAAGATTCTTCATTTTACGGAAATCTAAAGAGAATTAAATTTATAATATATGTATTCTTCTTTTTGTATTTTTATAAAAAAATTATTTTCATAATTTAAATTTATTATAAAAGAGTAATTTTTTCAATTATCCCGAGACTCACCCTCAACCTTCCTTCTCTAAAAGGAATTGCTAACAAACATAAGTAATTTGCATCAATAACATTAGATTTAGCCAACTTGATGTTTTCTCGTATGATTAATTAAGGGTTTAAGGTAAACGGAAATGTTAGTACTTAACAATTTACCACCAAACCTAAACCCTAAAGTAAATGAATAAAATTTCATTCGTGCATTAAGCATGTCGTAATGTTCAATTAAGTTGTGCATACTAACCAAAAAGAACTCCATAAATGGATTTGAATAAAAAAGAAATTTGTATTGAAAAGCAGCGTCATTGTTATATATTATAATTTTGAATTTAGGCCCTTTTTCTCTTTTTTGTTTGGTCACAATCTACTTAGTAAAGTAAATGGAGCCCAGAGATCTAGGCCCCGTTTTGTGTTAAAAGCCCGTTCTGCTATTGCAATTGTCTCCATCGTTGCCAAGTTGATTGAACTTGAGTTCCTGTTTCTTTTCTTTTTTTTTGAACCCCTTTTCCATGAGAGTGCTCCTTTTGTTATTGCTGTTTTGAAGTGTCTATATTATAATACTTTAATTTGTGACTTTTGAACTTACTTATGTGACTCATTTTCATTTCTTGTGTATGCTAACTCTAGTTCTAATCTTTTTGTGGCATGTCCTTTCTTATTGTCCAAAGGCCACATATAGTATTGGAAAAAATGATAAATAGCCCACTAATTCAATCATCATTAGAAACTAAAAGAAGAAAATAACAAAATTTAATCAAGTGGTGCTCCTAAGGCTATCACAATCCCTCATGGCAAGTCTAATCTATCACTCGATGCTCGCATGAAGTTTCTTAATCAACAAAACATTGTCAAAAGGGGACAACAAGGAACCAGACCTCTCATCTCAGCAGGACTCTCACTGGTACTTCTTGTTGTTGTTTAGGAAGAGGATTACTCAAGGAAGATTTTCCTATCACACCTTAACCTAAGCTTTAAGTGAATATACTTGAGGTATCATATTCCAAATAACTATATCTAACTAATCAGTATCTGATGCCGATTCTTGAGTGGTTCAAATTCAGAATGTTTCATTGATTGAACTCTACGTTCACTAGAACAGTAAAATGCTTTTTCTTTTTTTTTTTTCCAAGTTTTGAAGCTAAAAGAAAATATGCCTGTTTTCAGAAATACTGTCAATATATCTACTTATTGTTATTTCACTCTTTATCTTTACATGTATTGTACGAATCAATGGACTTGAATCAAACAACTACATCTAAAACACAAGCTCCTTTCGAGTTGATAGAGACTAGTAGACAGAAACAGAGTGCCATGAAAGACAATGGAAGTAGCATCAGAAAAGCATAGTGAAGAAACAGAGAAAGGCTGGTCTATTATTGTTTTTGTTTGGTGATGGTGGGCCTACAGCTAACAGAAAGAAAAAGACTAAAATTGAGTAAGTGAAAAGAATGAACAAGTGGGTACATGGGATTTTCTTAGTGAGTAAGAAATGGGAATATTTCCATTGATAAGTATAATTTTGGATTTGCCACGGCATTAACGGTCTTGTATGGTAACTCTCTCAGGAACCCCACAAGATGACTTTTTAACTAAAGCAAGTTAGTAGTGTATGTTCCTGGCGATAAAACTGTTACAATTATTCAAAAAATGAAAGCTTCGGGAAAGGGTGAGGCTGTGGAACACTGAGAGCATTCACATGAAGAACAAGTGCTCTATTATTATATGGACAATGGATATTCTGAAAGAATGTAGGTATATTACAGTTGGTGGAATATTTACTCAACAAAGGTTGAGGATAACGCCCTGTTTGGAAAAGCCTGAATTGAATTCAATCGTGGGATTGAATTCAATTAAAGTGTTTGGTACTAAAAAAGTGCATGGGTTGAATTCAACATAGAATTCAAATGTATCATTATGGAGGGGTTGAATTCACGTTTAAAATCACGTGAATTCAACCCACGTCTGCTCTTCTCAATCGTTAGCAACAGACCCATCCACAAAACATGGATTGAACTCTTCTCCCACGCACAAACCCATAAACTTGGCTTTGTTTCTTACGATTTTCAATTCTTATAAAAATGGTGATCTTTACT
>JAOTIZ010000203.1:36946603-36973890 GCA_027123425.1 Erythroxylum panamense
TCTTCCCTCGCCATATACACCGGGAAGGCAATCGCTGCGCGGACTGGTTAGCATCCGCCGCAGTCAATTTCGATTTGGGGGTTACCACTTTTATATCTGCACCCTCCGGGTGCCTTTCAATCCTCCTCGAGGATATGGCTGGGTCTCGTTACCCACGACTTACGATGTAATTGTTTGTTCTCCTTTCCCTTTAATGCAAAAAAAAATGTCGACGTTTTAATAAAACTCAACTATTCAAGCTTCGCTCTAGCCTAATCCAAGTAGCAATCAATGCCCCCTCTCCCCTTTCATTTTGCTTCCCGCCTTTTCGTTATGCTCGGTTTCAATCATATTTGCTTAGATGTATCCCAAGAACTGAAATCCCACTTTGGCATTTGTCCCAGATAATTTTTTATCTTTAAACCTCATGTCTGTGATCATTTTTTTTGCTTTTATTTGAACCCCCTTTCTGGGCGATTATTTCTCTTGTGTCTCTGTGATTTTTGTAATGATATTGATCATCGGCAGCAGCAGGTAATGGCCTTCCCTTTCACATTATTAAACTGTATCCCTTAATCCTCCACTATAGTCCTCTACAAAAGCTCTTTTCTTTTGCATTCAAGCTCTCTCCTTTAGTTTTATGTTTGAAGTTACTGAAACATTGACAAGATTTTGAGATGAGTTATTATCCTAAAAAATGATCACTACAAATGTTAGCGAATTTTAGACTTCGATGAATTCTATAATATACTCATGGAGACAAGAAAAACCCATGTTTTGTGTGATTGAAAAGCGATTCTAATATGAAAGAAATGATCTGGCAAGCAATTTCGTGACTTAGAAGCAGAACCCAGTTGTGTTCGTGTCTCATTAATGAAGTGCTTGACTTTGTACTTGTTTGTTTATACGTTTTTCTTTGCTTTGAGTTTTAATTTAGAATTGGTATAAGAATTCTCTGTTTTTCTTTTGTTTGATCAATCGGCATTATACTTCGTCTTGTAAGAATAAGAAAGAAAGAATAATGGTTCCAGCAAAGAAAAGACTAACGGTTCCAACAAAGCTTCTATCTTTCACTACAACTCTATTTGGGACTAATTAGATTCCTTCCTCAAATTTTTTGTCTTCCTATTTGTCTCAATGTACCA
The DNA here is from genome assembly GCA_027123425.1 of Erythroxylum panamense. NCBI lineage: Eukaryota > Viridiplantae > Streptophyta > Magnoliopsida > Malpighiales > Erythroxylaceae > Erythroxylum > Erythroxylum panamense. The sequence goes on from JAOTIZ010000203.1 coordinate 36,947,728, forward strand.
ACGTCCTTATTTACTTTATCACTGGAAAAGTATTGAAATTTTTAAGTGAGTCTTTGTTCCTTCTAGTAATCGTTGTTGTATAGCTATTGTTCTAATGAGACCCACGTAGAGTTGAGTGACAGAACCCCACGATCGTGTACTAGCACAATCGTGACAGAACCCCTGATAAAATATTATTCTTGATATATTTTAGCTCTATTTTGTCATCGTTTTTGTATTGAATGATGTAAAATTGCCTTTAGTTTTTGTAAATCTGGTATTGCTCCTTTGTTCTTGGTATTTGCAGGTGTTTTGGGAAGATAATGAAGCAAACTCGAGGAATACATGGTTTATCCGTGTAAAGTAGAAGTTTAAAGTTGAAGACCTAAAAGAAACACAGTCAGACTGTGTAGATTCACAGGGACCATGTCTTTTGTAGTGAGAACGCACAGCCAGACCCGAAAGTTACACGGTCTGATGGTTTATATTCACACGGTCCGTGTATGACAGTTTTTCATGACAGTTTTCGGTGATCAAAAGGAGTTTTTGAGGGGAAAAAAGGGGGAACTTTGAGATAGAGATTTTTGGCTGAAAGAGTCGAACCTGAAGAACAAGAAGGAGGAGAAAAACAAAAAGCAATCAAAGAAAAAGGAAAGCTTGGAGATTGAGAAATCAAGATTCAAGAAGCAATTGGAGTTCTTTCTCCTCCTCTTTCCACTTATTATTTATCTTTAATTTTCATGTTTATGGTTTTACATTTTAGTTGAATTTAGTCATGATTCTGTAAATTCATTTATTATAGGATGTTTGTTTCAACTTGGAATTTATGTGTTAAACCTTATGCCTTTACTTCTTAATTCAATGTTGGCTTTAGTAAAGTGAATCCAATTTTGATTTGATCTATCTAATCTAGGGTTTCTAATTGAATAATGATAGATGTTTAATATCTGAATTACTATATTAGACTTAATTGAAAGAATATCTAGAAATAGAATTCTTCATTAAGACTACTTGAGATTAACCATTGAGTTCATTAGGTTGGATTCGATTTTTTTGGTATAGGAAACTAGTTTTAAAATTAGAATCAACATGTCAATTACTTCGAAAAAATTAATTGATAAAAGTGGGTTAATGTACTTGGATCAGTATTTCATTTCATAAGGATGACATAATTTCTTTGTTGGGATGAACTCTTAGAATATTAGTTCAAATTCTATTAATCGCTTATCGATATTTCCTTAACAAAACAACTTTCATATTGAATTGCTTAGCAAATTTAGAAGGTATGAATTTGGTTTTTTGACTTAGTCCTTGTAGATTGACACTTGATTGCTACAACTAAACTCGTATAATTGCAGAGCTCTATCAAGTTTTTGGCACCGTTGCTGCGGACTTGCGTCAAATATTAAAAATTTCTTAATAAAGTTGACTAAGCTTTCCTTAATTCAGTTTTATTTTGTATATAAGCTTGTTTACTCTCAATTGTGTTTCTCGTGTAGTGGAGAATTGAGATTTATATGCAATATACTTTCACAACCACATTTGATCCGGAGATTGACAGAATGTACCACAAGAGAAAGAGACAGAAGTTTGCGGAAAAGAAGAGGGTGACAACTCCCAACAGTAGCAATACGATGCCCAAAGGAGTAGGACAGCGACTCCGTGATTATACAGAGCCGACGGTTCAAGAAAATACTTAAGGGATTCATAATCCAAGCGTGGAAGCAAATAATTTCGAGTTGAAACCAGCCCTAATCTCTATGGTACAGCAATCGCAATTTGGAGGGTCACCTGTTGAGGATCCAAATACGCACTTAACAGTTTTCCTGGAAGTTTGTAACACTTTGAAGATGAATAGAGTCACCCCCGATATGATTCGTCTCCGCCTTTCCCATTCTTTTTAAGAGATAAGGCACAAGCATGGCTTCATTCGCTTCCAACTGGATCTATTACTACATGGGATCAACTCTCCAGGACGTTCTTAGCTAAGTAATTTCCTTTAAGCAAAACGACTAATCTCATAAATCAAACCTCGACATTCACACAAAAAGATGATGAGACGTTGTATGAAGCGTGGAAGCGTTATAAAGATTTACTTTGATTGTATCCACACCATAGCTTACCAAATTGGATGGTCCTTCATAACTTCTACAATGAATTACTCCAATCGATGAGGACATTAATCGATACTGGAACTTTTGAACAGGACTTATGCTGATGCATACAATCTCATTGAAGAGATGGCTCTCAACAATTACCAATGGTATAACGAACGAGGAGCAGCAAAATGTACTCTAGGTAAGTATGAAGTTGATGCACTTACTGTACTTTCTGCTAAAGTTGATGCCATGACTCACAGGCTAGATCGTTTGAATATTAATTATGTGAATATTAATAGTTCTACTGCTGCTTGTGAAATTTGTGATTCTGTTGATCATTTATCTGTTAATTGTCAAGTTGGTAGTCCTTTTGCCCAAGATCAGGATAGTGACCAAGTTCATGCCATTAACAATCTTAACCAAAGACCTCAATTTGACTCGCATTCAAACACTTACAACCCAAGTTGGAGGAATAATCCCAATTTCTCCTGGAGGAGGAATAACCAAAAACCCCCCGTTTCAGCCAAATGTTAAACCACCTCCTGGATTTCAAAGGTCTTCCAATCCACTAGGACCTCCAAAATCAAACCTGGAAAATATGATGGAATCCATGTTACTAGCCCAAAGACAACAAGAAGAAACAATCAAGCAATTGACCTCTAAGGTAGACCAATTAGCTACCCACAATAAGTTGCTTGAGAACCAAATCGCAAATCAGGCTAATTCATCAATCACACTATCAAGGAAATTACCTAGTAAACATTGAGAAGTGGAAAACATTTGGTAGGACCCCGTGAGCCTAGGAATGAAGTTGTAGAAGAGGGCGCTGATGAAACTCAGGACAGGGTTAGTAGTGAGATAGAAGGAGAGAAAGAAAAGACGAGTGAGGATGATCATCCTTCTAAGGAACTACAAAAGCCATACCAAAAACCTTACACTCCACTGATACCCTTTCCTCATAGAATGACCAAAGCCAAATTAGATGCTCAGTTTGGGAAATTCTTAGAAGTTCTCAAAAAGTTTTACATCAACATTCCTTTCACAAATGCACTTTCTCAAATTCCTTCTTATGCTAAGTTTTTTAAAAGAAATTTTGTCAAATAAAAGAAAGTTAGAAGAGCATGAAACTGTTGCTTTGACTGTTGAATGTAGTGCTGCCATTCAAAACAAGCTTCCTCCAAAACTCAAAGATCCTGGGAGTTTTTCAATCTATTGCCAAATTGGTAAGTTACAATTGAACGTGATTTATGTGATTTAGGATCAAGTGTGAGTCTAATACCACTTTCTTTATATAAGAAGCTTGATTTAGGAGAATTAACACCTACTACTATTGCATTGCAATTAGCATATTGATATGTTAAATATTATGTTGGTGTATTAGAAGATGTGTCAATCAAAGTAGGTGATTTGTATGTGCCTATTAATTTTGTTATTTTGGAAATGGAGGAAGACACCCGTACCCCAATCATTCTGGGGAGGCCATTTTTGGCTACAACGGGATGTTAGATAGATGTGAAAAATGGCAAATTATCTTTTGAGATTGGTGAGGATTGTGTTTAATTTGACCTGTCAAAGGCCACTAAATTCCTGAGCTTGTCTGATGATTGCTTTAGAATTGATGTAATTGATTCCATTGTAAATATCCATTTGTCTAAACAACATTCGGATGATTTTCTTGAGCATTGTTTGATTACTAATAGAACACCGAGTGATGGGATTCCAAAAGTGGTCATGATTGCTAAAGCTTTAGCAAATCTTCCTGTGGATTACAAGGCCAAAGACGAGCAGTTTGAAGTTTTGGAAGTGGATCAATCAATTGGAGTAAAAGCCCCTGAGGTAGAACTCAAACCCCTTCCCTCTAATTTAAGGTATGAATTTCTAGGTCCTGATTCTACCTATCTTATGGTTGTGAATGCTAAATTAGATGTTGTTGATACTGAAAAACTTGTTCGTGTCTTAAGAAAGCATAGAAAGGCCATAGGTTATTCTTTAGATGACTTTAAAGGAATTCATCCTTTTGTTTGCATGCATAAAATCTTAATGGAGGATGATCATAGGCCCACCAATGAACATCAAAGGAGATTAAACCCTAGTATGCAAGAAGTGGTCAAAAAAGAAAATTTGAAATTGCTTAAGGCTGACATAATTTATCCTATATCGGATAGTAAATAGGTTAGTCTAGTCTATGTAGTTTCTAAGAAAGGAGAGATGACAGTTGTCAAAAATGAAAAGAATGAACTAATTCCGACTACGACTGTCATCAGGTGGAGAATGTGCATAGATTATCGTAAGTTGAATTCTGCCACTAGGAAAGATCATTTTTCCCTTCCCTTCATTGACCAGATGTTAAAAAGAGTTAAGACTTGCTAGGAACTCTCATTTTTGTTATCTTGACCGGTATTCGAGTTTCTTCCAGATTCCCATTCACCCACAAGATTAGGACAAAACCACTTTTACATGTCCATATAGTACTTTTGCATATAGGAGAACACCTTTTGGTCTTTGTAATGCTCTTACCACTTTCCAATGTTGTATGATGGCCATATTTTCTGATTTCATTGAATACATAATGGAAGTGTTTATAGCCGATTTCTCTGTTTATGGCTTGTCATTTGTTGATTGTTTGAAAAATTTGACAAAAGTGTTGGAAAAATGTGAAGAAGCTAATTTAGTTTTGAATTGGGAAAAGTGCCATTTTATGGTTCAAAAGAGGATTTTATAGGATCATTTGGTTTCAAGTAAAAGTATTGAACTTGACAGAACAAAAGTGAAAGTAATTGAAAAATTGCCCCCACCTACTTCAGTAAAAGGTGTGAGAAGTTTTCTCGGACATGTTGGTTTTTACCGAAGGTTCATCAAATATTTTTCTAAAATAACAAAACCTCTAACACGTACACTTGTCAAGGATGTACCTTTTGAATTTAATGAGGATTGTTTGAGTGCTTATTACAGGTCGAAAGATGCTTTAGTTACAACTCCAATTATGCAAGCACCTAATTGGGATCTTCCATTTGAAGTAATGTACGATGGAAGTGATCATGCTTTGGGCGCTGTTTTGGGACAGAGAAAAGACAACAAGCTTTATGTTATCTATTATGCTAGTCGAACTTTAGATGAGGCTCAGATCAACTACGCAACCACAGAAAAAGAATTTTTAGCAGTTATTTTTGCTCTTGAAAAGTTTAGGTCTTACCTCATTAACTCTAAAGTTGTTGTCTTTATAGATCATACAGCTATACGACATTTATTGAAGAAGAAGGACTCCAAGACACATCTTATCCGATGGGTCTTATTACTGCAAGAATTTGATCTAGAAATTAAGGATAAAGCTACTGCTGAGAATGTGGTAGCCAATCATCTTTCTAGAATTACTGTTCCCAATGAAGACTATCCAATTGATGATTCCATTTCGAGAGAATAACTATTGGCTATATCATCTCTTGCAACACCATGGTATGTAGATTTGGTTAATTACATCATTTGTAGACTATTCTCGCCATAGATTACTTATCAGTAAAAGAAGAAACTCATCCCTGATGCCAAATATTATGTGTGGGAAGAACCATTACTGTATAAATATTGTGGAGATGGTATTTTGCTTACCTGAAGATGAAGTCCAGAGTGTTCTTCACCATTGTCATTTGACGGTTTACGGTGGTCATTTCAGTCCAGATAAGACAACCGTCAAGGTTCTCCAAATAGGATTTTTCTGTCCTACTTTGTTCAGTGATGTAAAGCATATATGGCCACATGTGATAATTTCCAGCAATTAGGAAATATATCAAAGAGAGCTGAGATGCCACAAACTGAAATTTTGGAGGTTGAATTGTTTGATATTTGGGGAATTGATTTTATGGGTTCGTTTCTTAATTTTCATAACAATCTCTACATTTTAGTGGCAGTGGATTATGTTTCGAAATGGGTAGAGGTAGTTGCAACTTCTATAAATGATGCTAAGGTGGTAATCAAGTTCTTGAAGAAACATATATTCACTTGTTTCGAACTTCCAAGAGCCCTTTTGGGCGACACTGATACCCACTTTTGTAATAAGCCCCTTGAGACTCTTTTGCGAAAATATGGTGTCTTTCACAGAATCGCTACACCTTATCACCCTCAAACAAGTGGGCAGGTTGAGATTTCTAATCGAGAAATCAAGGGTATTTTAGCAAAGACAGTTGATAAGTCAAGGAAAGATTGGTCTTTAAAACTTGACAATGCTCTTTGAGCCTACTGTACAGCTTTTAAAACACCTTTGGGTACCACACCATATAGGATTGTATTTGGCAAAGCATGTCATTTACTAGTGTAGTTAAAACACAAAGCCTATTGGGCTGTCAAAACTTTTAACTTTGACATGAAATCTGCTGGCGAAAAGAGGGCAATGCAATTGAATGAGTTGGATATTTTGAGATTGGAAGCTTATGAGAGTTCTTGCTTGTACAAGGAAAAGACCAAACTTTGGCATGATAAATATATTGCCAAGAAGCGGTTCAACGAAGGTGATTTAGTTTTGTTATTTAACCCTCGTCTTCGTCTTTTTCCAAGTAAACTCAAGTCCAGATGGTCTGGTCTATTTCGAGTTCTGCAAGTGTTTCCACATGGCGCAGTCGAGGTCTGGAGTGAAGTTTTGGGAGCTTTTAAGGTTAATGGCCAGAGCCTAAAACCTTATCTTGCAGGACATCCCTTAGGTGCCACATCGACTTTGGCACTTTCTGAATCACAACAATGCTGATATGCTTTACCGGTTTGCTCACATCATTTAATGAGCTTTGTTTATACACATTTTGCTTAAGTCATTTCTTTCACATTTGATTTGTTTATTTTAAGTTTGTACAGGTTTTAATAAAAAAAAAGAAAAAAGGGCGCTATGACTTCCATAGTCTACCCGTGTGAATTAACAAGGTCGTGTTCTACAACCAGGCAAAAAGCGATTTTCACTCGAAAGACACAAGGTCTACCCGTGTGAATTAACACGGCCGTGTGTCTCTCAGCTTTCCCATTTCACTTCCCGCTCGAAGGTCACACGGTCTAACTGTGTAGATTCACACGGACCGTGTGACGCTCTTCAACTTCCATCTTCATTCAAAAGCCCCTTATTTCTCTTTCTCTTCCAAATTTCGTTTCTCTTTCTTCCTTCTCTCCAAACCTCAACCCTAAAAATCACATTCTCCACTCTTCACTCCATTTTTATCTGCATTTTCACCATCTCTCTATTCCTTCCTTATTTTCCTTAATCATCCTTCTCTTTAACTCCCTCACCAATGGGACCTAAGAGGAGACGAATCACACTTGGCGGGTCAAGCTCCACCTATGCACAATCATCTCAACCACCACGGTGAATAGGTAATTCGAATCCTTTTGATTTATTTGATAACGATAATTGTGTTAGATATGAAAAGTTGAAAGATAGGCCTCTAATTGTAACTCGATATTATGATGAGGACACTTTGAGTGACTTATATTTATTAGCTGATATTTATATACTGTTTGGTGCTATTGGTTTGCGAAATTTTCAAGATGTTAGGTGCTCAACATATTCGAACATAACCTTGGAATTTTTTTGTACAATTTCTGTTGAAGTTACTCACAGGTGTGATTGTCTAGTAGGCAAGATTTCCTTTCAACTTTTAGGAAGTCGACACACTTTAACCCTAGATGAATTTAATGCCATTTAGTCCCTTCCAACCGACTTAGACTTCATCCATCGTAAGGTTCTCCCTGGCTTTGACCGATTTCGTTTTTGGTCTCGAATTGCTGATGACCCGTCCTATAACCCTAGCTCTTCCAAGGCCACTTGCATAAAAAATCCCTGCCTTTGCTATACTCATCGCATTTTATCTAGTGGGATTTTCGCTATAGGAGATCGCAAAAATGTTGTTCGATCCCCTTAATTGTATTTTTGTATGCTATGCACCAAGGTGAACCTGTTGATGCCAGTTCTTTCTTGGCCACTCAATTTTTACATGTTGCTATTCAACCTATCGGGGAAATTTCTATAGGGGGTTTAATTACCCTCATTGCTTTAGCTTTAGGCTTTGACCCCTTGCCAATAAAGACTTTCTTGTGCAAGGCTCTGAGCAACTTGATTACCAAGCTTTGGAAGCTATGTATAAGTGTAAATCGGTTAGGGGACACCGTTGTTGGGTTTACCCCAATAATGTCAAATTCTGTTTGCCATGTCTAGCCCGAACCACTCTTAATGACCCATCAAACATTGATTGGATGCCTTTACTCGATCACACCACTCCATATCTATTAGATGTTTACCCCCTCCTCCCACCCAATCTACGACAATGCCATCCTCCTCATTCCAACCCGCTTCTTCCACCTTTGATCTTAGTGCTCTCCAATCAACGCTCATCTCTATCCAAACTGAACAAGCTGCTTTCCGTGCCTTAGTTACAGATCAAGGTCACTATCTCCATTATTTAGGGGATACTCTTTCCACTCTTAATGCTAATCAGACCACTATGCAACAAATTGTTTGATTCAGTGAGATGCAACAAATTGTTGTGTTTGAACTTATGATCTTACTTTTATGACATTTGAGCTATATTTGTTCCCTTGATTTGCATTTAAGTTTGATTTGCTTGAGAACAGGCAAAAGTTTAGCATAGCGGGAGTTTGATAAGTTGTTGTTCTTGATATATTTTATCTCTATTTTGTCATCATTTTTGTATTGAATGATATTAAATTGCCTTTAGTTTTTGTGAATCTGGTACTACTTTTTTGTTCTTGGTATTTGCAGGTGTTTTGGGAAGATAATGAAGTAAACCCGAGGAATACACGATCTACTCGTGTAAAAACACACGGCCCGTGTAAAGTAGAAGTTTAAAGATGAAGACTTGAAAGAAACACGATCTGACTGTGTAGATTCACACGGACCGTGTCTTTCATAGCAAGAAAGCACAGCTAGACTCGAAAGTTACATGGTCTGACCGTGTATATTCATACGATCCGTATATGACAGTTTTTCATGACAACTTTTGGTAATCAAAAAGGAGTTTTTGAGGGAGAAAAGGGGGGAACTTTGAGATAGAGATTTTTGGCTGAGATTGAGATTGAGAAAGCTTGGAGATTTGAGAAATCAAGATTCAAGAAGCAATTGGAGTTCCTTCTCCTCCTCTTTCCACTTATTATTTACCTTTAATGTTCATGTTTATGGTTTTACATTTTAGTTGAATTTAGTCATGATTATGCAAATTCATTTATTTTAGGATGTTTGTTTGAACTTGGAATTTATATGTTAAACCTTATGCCTTTACTTCTTAATTCAATGTTGACTTTCGTAAAGTGATTTAATCCAATTTTGATTTGATCTATCTGATCTAGGGTTTCTAATTGAATAATGATAAATATTAAACTAGGTAATGAAAAGTGATGTTTAATATCTAAATTACTATATTAGACTTAATTAAAAGAATATTTAGAAATAAAATTCTTCATTAATAGTACTTGAGATTAACCATTGAGTTCATTGGGTAAGATTCGATTTTTTGGTCTAGGAAACTAGTTTAAAAATTGGAATCAACACATCAATTACTTCGAAAGAATTAATTGATAAAAGTGGGTTAATGTACTTGGATCAATATTTCATTTCATAAGGATGACTTGATTTCTTTGTAAGGATGAACTTCTAGAATATTGGTTCCAATTATGTTAATCGTGTGTCGATATTTCCTTAACAAAACAACTTTCATATTCAATTGCTTAGCAAATTTAGAAGGTATAAATTTGGTATTTTGACTTAGTCCTTGTGGATCGACACTTGATTGCTGCAACTAAACCCGTATACTTGCAAAGCCCTATCAACCCCTTACTCATAGGGGTGCACGATTGTGACAGAAACCCTTACTTAATTAGTCACCCTAGTGTGTGGCTAGTGACTTAACTAGTCACCCTGTCCAAATTCGTGGACACTAAAATGAAACAAAGAATTTGAAGTATGCTTGAAGTAAATGAAGTTATGTAACTTATATGTTTCTTTTTATAGTTTAACATAAACATAATTGCCATACTAAAATATTTTAAGAATTTTTTATGACTTGTTTCAATTGTTAATAACATCATTTATTCAATATTCAATTTGAAGTTCACTATAATTAAGTTAAGTTATAATATGCTATTCTAAAGAAGTTAAGTTATGCAGTAGTGGTTTACATCACAACATTTACTTATATGTTCATCTAATATCCCTTTACATATATACTACTATATGTACTGCTATATATATCCCTTTACTTATACTTGATACTATGTAATGCTATATATGTCTTACATTTATTTCTTTTCAACTTTAAGCCTCATTCTCAGTTTTCATATCTAAAAACCAACAACAATTTGTCAATGCTCCAACAAGTTTGTTGATGATGAAATTATATTAAAACCAGTAATAATCTTCTTTCTGAAAAATGATTAACAAATTTGCCTATTTTCCACAACATGAACATAATGCTGGAAACTAGTCTCTCCAACTACATTTATTTGTTTGTTTTGGGATTTTGTTTCAGGATCATACCTAAAAATTTTATGGCGGGTGTATCTTCGTCTTATTGGTAGTTAAATTTTGAAGATAGTAATAAAGTTGGCAGGAGTGAAGGTGAAGACGAGCTTATAGTTGTCATGAGTCTAAACAGTAATCAGGATTTACAAGCTATTCACTCATTTGCATCCAAAGAATTGATACCAAAAATTGGAATGAAATTTGAGACAAAAGAAGATGCTTAACAATTCTATTTGGCATATGCTAAAAAAGTCGAGTTTAGGATAAGGAAAAGTAGAAATCACAAGAGTAAATCTGGAAACTTCATTGATAGGTTATTTTGTTGTAATGCTGAAAGCAAACGAGAAAAAGATAAATGATACATGTATGTGAAAGCATCACGTTTTGAAACAAGGTTTGGATGTGAAGTTAAAATGAGAGTCAGTCATTAAAGAGGCGGACAATTTTGTGTAATTCAGTTTATTGAGGAGTATAATCACTACCTCTCAAGTCCAAACAAGACGCACTTACACAGATCTCACCAAAAGATAAGTTTACCTGCAGCAATACAAATTGAAATGAAAAATGACGTAGGAATCCCACTAAAGGCATCATATGATGTCATAGTTAGGCAAGTAGGTGGTCAAGAGAATTTAGGTTTCATACTAGATGATTACAGAAATTACTTACGATCTAAAAGAACGAGAGATGCACAAAGAGGGGATACAGGAGGTGTTCTGAAATATTTGCATAAAATGCAATAAAATGATCTGATTTTTTTATGCTATCCAAGTTGATGAAGATCATTTAATAACCAACATTTTCTGGTCAAATGCAAAGATGAGAGTAGATTACTCAAATTTTGGCGATGTGGTTTGTTTTTACACAACTTACCGGAAGAACAATGAAAGTCGTCCCCTTGCATTACTTGTAGATGTCAATCATCACAAGCAAACTATATTCTTTGGTGTTACATTATTATATGATGAGACATCCTCACGTTTGAATAGTTGTTTGATACTTTTGCGAAAGTTATGTGTGACAAAAGACCTAAAACTAATCTTACAGATCAAGATGCAGCAATGGCAAAAGCTCTAGTACTAAGATGGCCTGAAACTCATCATCGCTTATGTATTTGGCACATATATCAAAATGCGACCATCCATTTAAGTGATGGTTTCTCTCAATTCAAAGATTTTGCTAGAGATTTTAGCTCATGCATTTATGATTTTGAGGAAGAAGAAGAAGATTTTGTAAATGCATGGAATGAGATGTTGTGCAAATATGGATTTGAAGATAATGAATAGTCGAGGCGCGTGTTTGAGATAAAAGAGAAATGAGCTTTAATGTATAGAAGACAAATATTTTGTACAGACATGACAACAACACAAAGAAGTGAGAGCATAAATAGTATTATAAAAAGATATGTTACTTATCAAAACAAATTCTTGAAATTTTTTCCTCACTTTGAAAGACTCCTTGAAGATCGTAGATATGAAGAGTTAAAGGCTGATTTTAAATCAAGTACATGTATTTCACTTATTATTGTATCCAATTGAAACTTTGAAACATGCAGTTCGTGTTTATATTCCTGAGGTGTTCAAGTGGTTTCAAAATGAGTGGTGTAAGTTTCATAATTGTTGTATAGAAAGTTTTGGGGAAGATTGATCAATTACAAAATATCAAATTACCCTTCATAAGAAGTGCTATTATCATATAGTTACTTATGATTTATTAAATGGAAAAGTTGATTGTAGCTGTAGAAAATTCGAGTTTGCTAGAATTTTATACTCTCATGTTTTGAAAGTTTTTACTATGAAAAGGTAGATACGTAAAGCAAAACTTGGATTCGTAAGAGATGAAAATTCTAGAATCAACATAAGCAATTTGGATCTCAAGATATGTTAAAATATGCGGTATAAAGAATTATGTAGGCTATATATTCAATTAGTTACAAAAGCATCTGAGAGTGAAAAGACTTACAAAATTGTTAAAAATTGTATTTTGAAGATGTTAAAAATCGTCGATGCTAGACTACAAGGTAATTGATCAACTGCCCAACAATTGATTGCAAGCTCCAATGTTAGATTACAAGGTGAAAAGATGGTTCAATATTCGAGTGTTATAACAGATCACTTGATCCAAAATGAGATTGAAATTCATGAAAAGAACAATATTGGATTTAAAGGAATCAAAATCAAGAAGAAAACTATTTCAGGTAAGAGATTGAGGGTTGGCTTGGAGAAGGCTATGAAAAAAAAGAAATCAACCAAAAAAGTTCAGACTCAAGCAAATCTTACAATTGCAACACCAACATTACCATTTAATCTTGAGGTTTTATTTGTAATTTTTTATTGAATTCCATGTCCCTTACATGTGTACTTTTTAATAAAAAAGATTCAATGTTTTAACAATTTGGTTCAAGTGATATGTTATAATACTTGAATATTGAACCATCTCTTCACCTTGTAATTTAACATTGGAGCTTGCAATCGACTGATAGACAGTTGATCTATTACCTTGTAACCTAGCATCGACGATTTCTAACATCTTTGAAATACAATCTTTAACAATTTTGTAAGTTTCTTCACTCTTATATGCTTTTGTAACCAATTGAGCATATGGCCCAAACAATTCTTTATACCGCATACTTTGACATATCTTGGGAATCAAATTGCTTATGTTGATTCTAGATTTTTTATTTCTCATATATCCAAGTTTTGCTTTACGTGTCCACCTTTTCAATATGTACTAACCTGGGATCTCCATAATATTTTTCACAGTAAAAACTTTCAAAACATGAGAACATAAAATTCCAGCAAACTCGAATTTTCTACAGCTACAATCAACTTTTCCATTTGATAAATCATAAGTAACTGTATGATAATAGCTCTTCTTATGAGGGGTAATTTGATATTTTGTGATTAATCCATCATCTCCAAAACTTTCTATACAACAATTATGAGACTTACACTACTCATTTTGAATCCACTTGAATACCTCAAAAGTATAAACACTAGCTGCATGTTTATAAGTTTCAATTGAATACAATAATGAGAGAATACTTGTACTTGATTTAAAATAAGCCTTTAACTCTTAATATCTATGATATTCAATGAGTCTTTCAAAGTGATGAAAAAACTTCAAAAAATTGTGTTAATAAGTAACATACCTTTGTACAATACCATTTATGCTCTCACTTTTTTGTGTTGTCGCCATATCTGCACAAAACATTTGTCTTCCATACACTAAAGCTCATTTCTTTTCTATCCCAAACATGTCTCAACCATTCATTGTCTTCAAGTTCATATTTGCACAACATCTCATTCCATATATTTACAAAATCTTCCTCTTCTTTAAAATCATATATTGATGAGCTAAAATCTCTAGGAAAATCTTTGAATTGAGAGAAAACGCTACTTAAATAGATGGTCGCATTTTGATATATGTAAAATACATAAGCGATGATAAGTTTCAGGCCATCTTAGTACTAGAGCCTTTGTCATTGCTGCATCTTAGTCTGTAAAAATAATTTTAGGTCTTTTATCACACGTGACTTTCATAAAAGTATCAAACAACCATTCAAACGTGAGGGATGTCTCATCATATAACAATGCAATACTAAAGAATGTAATTTGCTTGTGATGATTGACACTTACAAATAATGCAATGGGATGACCTTCATTGTTCTTCCTGTAAGTTGTGTCAAAGCAAACTACATCAACAAATTTTGAGTAATCTGCTCTCATCTTTGCATCTGACTAGAAAATGTTGGTTATTAAATCATCTTCGTTAACTTGGATAGCATAAAAAAAATTTCGAATCATTTAATTGCATTTTATGCAAATATTCCAAAACACCTCCTATATCCCTTCTTTTCACATCTCTCATTTTTGAGACCGTAAATAATTTCTGTAATCATCTAGTATGAAACCTAAATTCTCTCAACTACCTACGTGTCTAACTATGACATCATATGATGCCTTTGGTGAGATTCTTACGTCATTTTCTATTTCAATTTGCATTGTTGCAAGTAAACTTATCTTTCGGTGAGATCTGTATAAGTATATCTTATTTGGACTCGAGAGGTAATAATTATGCTCCTTAATAAACTGAACCACACAGAGTTGTCTACCTCTTCGACGACTGACTCTCATTTTATCTTCACAATCAAACCTTGGTTTAGGGCATGATGCTTTCATATACGTATGTCATTTGTCTTTTCTCGTTTGCTTTCAGCACTACAACAAAACAATCTATCAATGAAATTTTCAAATTTATCTTTGTGATTTCCACTTCTCCTTATCTCAAGCCCGACTTCTTTAGCATATGCCAAATAGAATTGATACGCATCTTCTTCTGTCTCAAATTTCATTTCAATTTTTGGTATTAATTCTTTGGATGTAAATGAACAGATAGCTTGCAAATCCTGATTATTGTTTAAACTCATGACAACTATAAGCTCATCTTCACCTTTACTCCTGCCAACTTTATTACTATCTTCAAAATCTAACTGCCGACTAGACGAAGATACATCCGTCATAGAATTATTAAGTTTGATCCTGAAGCAAAACCTAAAAATAATAATAAAAAACCAAAAAATAAATGAATATAGTTGGAGAAACTAATTCCTTGCGTTATGTTCATGTTGTGGAAAATAGGCAAATTTGTTAATCATCTTCAGAGAGAAGATTATTACTGGTCATAATAGAATTTTATCAACGACAAACTTGTAGAACATCGATAAATTGTTAGTTTTTAGATATGAAAATAGAGAAGAAGTCTTTAAGTTGAAAAGAAGGCATATATAGCATTACATAATCTCAAACATAAGTAAAGGGATATATATAACATTATATACGTAAAGGGATATTAGATAAACACATAAGTAACTGTTGTGATGCAAACCACGACTGCATAACTTAACTTCTTTATAATAACATATTATAACTTAACTTAATTATAGTGAACTTCAAATTAAATATTGAATAAATGGTGTTATTAGCAATTGAAACAAGTCATAAAAATTCTTAAAATACTTTAGTATGACAATTATGTTTATGATAAATTGTAAAAAGAAAATATGTAACTTACAGAACTTTATTTACGTCAAGCATACTTTAAATCCTTTGTTTCATTTTAGTGTCCACGAATTTGCACGGAGTGACTAGTTAAGTCACTAGCCACACATGGGGGTGACTAATTAAGTTACTCCCGTGACTAGCCATGCACGAGGGTGACTAATTAAGTCACCCCCGTGACTACCATTTAACTTAAATACTAGCCACGCACAGGGGTGACTAATTATGTCACCCCCGTGACTACCATTTAATTTATGAATAAGGGGTTCTATTACGATCATTCGTACACTTCTATGAGTAAAGAGTTCTATCACGATCGTGCTAATGTACGATCATGCACCCCTATGAGTGGGGTTTTGTCACTCAACTCTATGTAGGTCTCACTAGAACGGTAACTATATAACAACAATCACTAGAAGGAACAAAGACCCACTTCAAAATTTCGGTACTTTTCTAGTGATGAAGTAAATAAGGACGTTGATACAGTGAGACGAATAAGAAGATAAAAACTTTGAGGAAAGAATCTAATCAGTCCTAAATAGAGTTATAGTGAAAGATGGAGACTTTGCTGGAACCATAATTCTTTTTTTTGCTGGAACTATTATTCTTTTCTTTCCTATTCTTACAAGACGAATTATACTGCCGATTAATCAAACAAAAGAAGAACAGAGAATTCTTACACCAATACCACATTAAAAATCAAAGCAAAGAGAAACGTATAAACAAACAAGTACAAAGTCAAGCATTTCATTAAGGAGACATAAACACAATTAGGTTCTGCTTATAAGTCACGAAGTTGCTTGCTAGATCATGCCTTTCATATCGAAATCGCTTCTAAATCACACAAAACATGGGCTTTTCTTGTCTCCATGAGTACACTAAAGAATTCATTGAAGTCTAAAATTCGCTAACATTTCAATGATCATTTCTTAGGACGGTAACTCACCTCAAAATCTTCTCAATGTTTTGGTAACTTCAAACAGAAAGCTAAAGGAGAGAGCTTGAATGCAAAAGGAAAGAGCTTTTGTCGAGGACTGCAGTGGAGGATTGAGGGATGCGGTTTAACAATGCGAAAGGGAAGGTCACTGCCTGCTACAAAAATCACAAAGGCATAAGAGAAATAACTACCCAAAAGGGGGATTCAAATAAAAGCAAAAAGAATGATCACAGACACGAGCTTTAAAGATAAGTTACCTGAGACAAATGCCAAAGTGGGATTACAGCTCTTGGGAGACATCTAAGCAAATATGACTGAAACCGAGCATGATGAGAAGGAGGGAAGAAAAATGAAAAAGGGGAGGGGGCATTAATCGCAGCTTGGCTTAGGTGAGAGCGAAGCCTGGATAGTCGGGTTTTATTAAAACGTCGACGTTTTAGCATAGGAACAACAGTCATGGAACAACTGATCAGATGCCATAACATATATTCAACTTTAACCATTGTTGTATTGGTGAAGACTGCAGTCCAAGATCAGGATGGCGAATAAAGAATGAA
Source organism: Erythroxylum panamense (assembly GCA_027123425.1). Lineage (NCBI taxonomy): Eukaryota > Viridiplantae > Streptophyta > Magnoliopsida > Malpighiales > Erythroxylaceae > Erythroxylum > Erythroxylum panamense. Next base: position 36,964,863 of record JAOTIZ010000203.1, read on the forward strand.
AAACATTTCAGTCATTGATTGTTTTGAAGTAACCAGGGGGAAGAAGATCCTGCCCCAATACAGTGCCATTACTCCTTATCAGAAGAATAGGTTTGATATAAATCACGTGCATTCATCTTTCACTTACAACTATCTCCAAACAACATAAGCTCCAACTCACCAAAGATATGGAATCATTCGTTATCCAGTTTGTCTAACGGCAAGATACACTGAAGAAGAATATCTCTCCTCTTCATTCTATCATTTATTCATTTGTTTCTTACCTACCTGATTGTAACAGAATGTCTAATTGTAACAACTTCAAGCTACAACTTAAGCAACTCTTACCCTGATTGCTACTGAGTGAATGCGTGGCTTGTAGTTACAGACCCTCAAAAAGCCGCAGATGATCTTCAAATGCCTCGCCATGCCGGATTTTGGCCACTGATCCATCTTGTTGAACCTAACCAAAATAATTTAAACATTCACAACTAAACTTTTGGCCAAGAAACATTTGAAGCAAGCACTCTGTTTGGCTAGTTAATGAGATATTACAAATTTAAGATGCAGACTCTTCAACCGCAGATTCAAAAAGAGAGATTTTAAGAAAACTGCATACATGGTGGAACCATATGTAATAGTATTTGGAAGAAATCTCTATTCAATCATATAAATGTGTGGTTTAAAGCTATAAAGTACCCAGTACTCAGGAGGGCGCATCTTGAGATTGTATGTTGATGCCATACTCATGCAATAAGCCCCTGCATCATGAACAACCAAACCGGTTCCCTGCAAAGCAAAACTTTTTCAGAAAATGAAAGAAGGTATTCAAATAAACTTCCCAACAAGAAATCCTAACATTACCTTAGCTGGGGTTGGAAGCTCTCTGTCCTTGCCCAGGAAATCAGCAGATTCACAGACAGGACCGACCACGTCAAAAGTTGACACTTCAGCTTCAGGAGGGGTAGGAGAGACAAGTTCTATGTGCTGCAAAAAAACATAGATGTCTCTATCTTTACTAAAGGGAAAGAGAGAGCTAAAAATAGCAAATACAATACAAACTCATGAAGAAAGCCACACACTAATATCTGACCAGAACTTTTGATACAAGCTAAATCCAACACATGCAGGCACTCATGGGATCAATCAAAAATAATTGTAACGAAGTACAAGTTGAAAGAAACCTGGACAAATACAACTGACTCATAAACCATAAAACATATAGTACATTCTAGAAAATTTTGATATTAGTTATCATAAATGTAAGAGGAAAAAGTTCGCAATAAATATGACGCTAACAACAGCCTAGTTTTATCTGTAACTTTGGGATTACACTCTCCAAGCATTTTACTGGAAGTCTTTGGCAAGATGCCAGTTTTGAATTATAACGAACATTAATAGAATTATAAGAACAAAAAATTGCAAAATACAGAAAAGGAAGACACAAAACACAATAATTGCAGGCACATTCTCCAGCAGTTAGATGTGCTTAGAGCACAAAGATAGTGATAATGCATTCATGCTTACTTGATAAGCATCATAAAGACTTGGACGGATAAGTTCAGACATGCTCCCATCAATCACAATAAAATTTTTTGTTCCATTGGTTTTAACCCCAGTGACTCTATTCACCAGGCAGCAGGTATTTGCAATAAGTGATCTTCCGGGTTCTATGATCAGATTGAGATTGCGTGAGAGCACCAGTTCCCGAACCTAAAACAATGAACATTGCCAGTGTTTGAGTTTCTATATATGGATAACCACATAGCACTAGACATGTAAAGTAGTTAACATGACATGTTTATGCTAACTACAGTAAAGAAGTCATTCCTGCCCTTAGAAACCAAGACAATTAACATACAAGGAGTACTATCCCAGAATCACCATCCTAAAGTATTAAAACTTAGTATTGAACATGAGCCATGTCCAAAACAAAAACCAGGCATATTTACATTTATTCTTTTTTACAAGTGAGAGAGGACTACACCTAGCTCATGCTGCAAAATTTGCCACAATGGGAGGTATGGAATAGCATGCACAAGTAGGATTCTCACAGTGTCAATAAGGTCCCTTGGTGAAGGAAGAATAGCACCAGTGTGATAATAATCTATACCCAAACCACCTCCAATATTTAGGTAATCAACCTCAAATCCTTGGTCTCGGATTTTGTCAATGTAGTTCACCATCAGAACTGCAGCATCCCGAAATATATCAACCTATGGACATAAGAGAATAGAAACGGTTGGATTTACTTAGTTCAACATCTAAACTACATCCACAAGGCACTGAAATGGAGACTTTTCAGTTACAGCAATCAATGTCATAAGTAGCTGCGTTAGGTAAACTCCAAATACATATTCTCAAAAGTAAAGACTGCAAGTATGTCTGCAGTTGAGATACCTTGGTGATTGTGGACCCAAGATGACAATGGGCCCCTACAAGCTTCAGCTGATCAGGGTGTGCCTTTACAGCATCCAAAAACCATTGCAATTTCTCATTTCTAATACCGAATTTTGAGCTTTTGTTTCCAGTGGCAACATAAGGATGGACCTACATGATACAAAATATAAATCAGTTAAATCAATAATAATATCATGAAGCTACCATCTTCCACAGTAAAAAATTTGAAAAGTAAATTAGCTAATTTTGTTGATTGCATATCCATTCAACAGGTAATGGGATCTCCCATCAATAAGTTACTTCATTGAAAAAAGATATTGTGCAGGCACATGTTGTAATACCATAGGAAAGAAACAATGTGAAATGCAACAGTATGATCAAGTCCCCTAGATCTAGTTATAGGCCTAGGAAGACCGAAGTATGGCTGTAGTTCACCAGATTTATGACTTTTCCTTCCTTTATGACCTATTTTTATAGTTTCCTTCCTTTATGACCTATTTTTACAGTATGATAACTTGGGCTTGTTAAAGAGAACCCAATGATCTCGAAGAGTAAAAGTACTCAAGAACTTTTCTGAAATACACCTAACTTCTTATTGCTGTCCCAAACTGCCTTTAAGATATACAGTTTGAACTGCCAAAAAGTAACCCTCCTAAAAAGTAGCAGTTTCACATTGCAATAACTAATAGTAAATATGTAAACTAAAGACAGCCATAAACTATTCCTCATTCCTTCTTCTGCTTTTGTTGCCTTTGTTGGTAAGCTTTCAAAGGTACTACTTTAGCAGCCAAGTCTGATCCTAGTTGTTTAATGACTATAACATGCAATGAGAATGACGTAGAATATGTTTTACTTGAACTGATATCAGGAATTATGCACACACATCAGTAAGTGGTCTTGGCTCATTAAAATTATTTGAGCATAAAAAATTTTGATGAACAGAACAAACTGATCAAGTTCAACCAATTTTTGCGGAAACCTTAAATGGATGGCTCCATAACTAAGAAGCCCAAGTACATGTCCCTAAAGTCTCAAGGCTCAAATGGTTCGTTCCAAGCAGCCCCTACTCAATTAACAAATACTTTCTCTGGGCGATGAAGAACCTCAATCAAATAGGTAATGAATTAACTAAATCAGCCCAAAAACAATTATTCTGAGAATTTTGATAGGGCTTGATGCTGTGTTCCAAAAGTATCAGGCACATACCTGAGGGTCCACGTCAGGATTGATGCGAAGTAAGACATTAACCTTTTTGCCAGCTATTCTGGCAGCCGTTACAATATTTTCTAGATCAAATTCACTATCCACGTTAACAAAGACGCCTTCTTGGGCAGCTAAAACTAAGTCCTCCAAGATCTTTCCATTTCCATTGAAAATACACCTGCTCATACAGAATCCAAATTAGGTTATACAATTTCATCATAGACATTCGGTATCAATCAACCCTCCAAAAACCCGGCCAATATAAAACCATATACTGCATATCAAAATCGCTACTTTCTGATACAACTGTTACTGATGAAATATAATATCCAATTCTTGAACGCCACCCAAAAGTCCCAGCCAAAAATAATAATAGTCCCTAACAATGTCAGACAATCCTGACCATTTTCAAGCCGGAAGTGATCAAATGAATGAACCAGCATTTAACTTCCCAGTCTTGCAAGTTTCGATTGGAGATGAATAATTTACTCTAAGAGACGAGAGATTTCATATAAGCATACCTGGTGGGATCGAATCCAGCGTGAAGTGCAAGCTTGAGCTCATTCCCACTAACCAAAACAGCCCCACAACCCAATTTTCTTAAATGTTCCAAAATCTTCAAATTATTGTTGGCCTTAATCGCGTATCCAATAATTGACTTCAAACCCACCAAAGCATCCCTATAAGCCTCAAAATTCCTAGTAATCTGGGGTTTACTATACAAATAGATTGGTCTTTTCTCCACATTGTCCATGATATCCTGGACCTTGAGATTCTCACAGTAAAGGAAGCCATCTGAAGACTTGGTAAAGCAATGCTCGAATGGCGCAATGTCTTGCGTTGATGTCTTGGTCTTGGAGGCGTCTTGTGACAACACTGCCTTTAAAGATAGGAACTTTGAGGTGGTTTTGGTGACTCTTGGGGCAAGAATAAAGCTTTTGGGAAATGGGTTCTGACTCAGAGAGTTAGAGAGGGTTATGGATAGGGAAGGTGGGTGAGAGAAATGAGCACCAGCCGCCATTGTTGAGTCGTTGTATGTGCACGAAACTAAGAAGGGTTTGGTGTGGCAAAGAATAGACAAAGACGCTGGAAGATTAAGAGCAATGACTTTCAGTTCCAGCAGATATGTTCGCCAAATTTAAAGCTTACCCATTGACCTTAATAGCTTCAACTTATAGACCCCATGCAATATTGTTGAACTCACCAGAGGAAGGCGTTCAAGTAACACTGCTCACTCTAGTTGTTTGCAATTGTATACTTGTGCATTCTATGCAGGATTCTTAATTGAAACATTTGGAGAAGTATGAAGCAAAAGCTGTGAAATTAACCCAAAATTGCAGGATACTCTTTAAATATTAGAGCTTTGGTTATGACCACTTGTTATCAAATTGTTATTATTTCCTGGGAAAAAGGAGTGACCAACTTGAAATGACACAAGGTTAAGTGACTTGCCTCCGGCTTCGAGGCTCTCTAAAGTGCCTAAGGCAGTCAGCCTCAACTTTTGGAGGCTTTTGATGGTCAAAGTTTCTTAGATCGAATTCTTTTTTTTTTAACAAAAGATAAATATATTGAATTAAAAATATGTACACAGTCTTTGAGACATATTCTGACCAAAATTTGTAATCATAATATCAATATCATCTATATGTCCAAAATATCAAAAGATAATTAGTTCCGTAGGGTACAACCTATATAAGATCTTATACATTACAATTTTTATCTTAAAAACTACATCGAAGCTTGTAACAGAAGCAAATCTAATTAAATAGCATTTATGGCCTTCCATATCGTATACATGGTACAAATGAATTCAATGTAATCTTTCTGAATCCACTTGATGACACTAGATAACGTAGACATGGCTCGTGTCAATCCTAGTCATTCTCGGATAGCATTCTAAACTTCACCTGTAAAAGGACACTCAAAGAACAAATAGTCAATATTTTTTGGTTCAGCATTACAAAATCTACAGGCTCAGTCTATCTCCAAGAATAGCAAGTTATCCTTTGTTGGCAGTCTATTTCGAAGACTAAGCCATTCAATGAAGAAGTATTTTGACGATATGTATTATTTATAGAAAAATGACATTCATGGTCGTCTAGTGTACTTAACTTGCAGTAACTCATAGACATTCTATGAAGATAGGGTTCCATTGATACATAATTTCTGCATCCTACATACTACCTCCCTACGGCCACCCAACTTATCCACCAAAGTATTTCGGATCAGTACTAATCTCTTCAGTAGGGGTGCGTCTCAGGTGTGAGGTTCCCAATCTCATATTGATAAGCCCCTCAAGTGTATTTCGTGAATCTATCTCAGCCATAAAGAATCAGCTTCAGCATGGATATTCCACAACATTTTAGACAAAAGCGTCGAATTCCATAATTTACAGTTTTTCAATCCCAATCCACCCCTCTCTTGGTACACAAATATTATCCCATGCCACCCTAAAATGTTGACCACCCCATAAAAACAACTTAGATATGGAGGTTATCTTCTCAAGGATAGTTGTTGGAATGGGAAACACCTGGAGCCAAAAGGATAATACCCCTTGAATGACAGAATTGATCAATTCAATTCTACCCGCATATGAGAGAGTCTTACCATTCCATGCATTGATATAAGCCGCTACGGATTCAATTAGTACATAAAATTGGGCCATGGAGACCTTTATAGGTGCCAAAGGGACCTCTAAATATCGAACAGGAAACTCACCCATAGAATATTATACCATCTGTAAAATTTCTACCCTATCTCGTCCATAAACCCCAGCTAAGTAAATACTGGGTTTTGAAGAATTCACCCTTAGCCCTGCCACCTCTTTCAATTCATTCAACACATACACTAGTATACGTAGAGAAGTAAAATCACCGCTAGAGAATAACATGAGATCATCCGCAAATGCAAAATGAGTGATGCCAAGTTGTTGACATTTTGGGTGGAAGTGAAAAAGGGAGTTGGCAGTTCTCACTTTTAGCAATCTTGAAAGATACTCCAAACAAAGCAAGAAAAGTGTAGGTTACATGGGATCATCCTGTCTCAATCCCCACCAACCCTTGAACATACCATGTAGTGTGCCATTGACCGAGAACAAGAAGGATGTAATGGTTACACATTCCATAATCCATCATACAAACTTATTAGGGAAGCTTTACCCTTTCATCATATCTTCAAGAAATGATGTCAATTTTTATCATGCATCATAGGGAGATACGTTTTCTAATGTAACCTCAAACAAGTTCTTGCGCTAGAAAAATATTATCTAGTATACTTCTGCCTGACACAAATGCAACTTGAGCTGGGTCTAAAATTTTTCCCACAACCAAAGTCATATGCTCCGTTAATATTTTTGTGATCACCTTATACACAACATTCATACAAGCTATCGGTCTGAAATCTGTTACTCTTGATACTGCCTTCGTCTTTGGGATGAGTGTGATGATGGTATGATTTAACTGTTTAAGCATCCGACTAGTAGCAAAAATTCCTTCACAGCTAAAGTCACATCTAATCCAACCTTATCTCAATGTTTCTTGAAGAATGCAAATGTATATCCATCCAATCCCGAAGCTTTGTCGTTGCCTATATCAAGCATAGCCCACTTGATCTCCTTATCCATAATCGTGGCAATCAGTGTTTCATGTGTCTCCACATCCAAAACCAAACCATTTCTTACCACATTTAAGTCTAATATGTTCAGAGGGGTTGAAGTGCCAAGGAGCCCTTTATAATAACTTACAACACATTCTGCCACTTCTTCCAATGATGTAGTCACAGATCCATCCTCCTATTGATGAGATGAGAAATAGCATTCTGCCTTCCTCTCTTCTGAGCTAGTGTATGGAAATACCTCGTACTTCTAGTAATCTCTATAAGATGCTTACATTTAGCCTTTTGCTGAAAGAATTGTCTCTCTGCATCTAGCAAAAATCCAACTTGCTTCCTCTTAATATTAACCTCATGTTTTAGCACTACATCATCAAGCCTATTGAGAGATGTCTTATACGCGAGTTGAAAATTCTCTTGTGCCTTCTTAGCCTTGCTAGATATGTGACCATGTGGTTCAGAATTTAGAGCTTTTAGAGGGTACTTTAATGCCTTCAACTTCATACAAAGAGCGTATTGAGTTGTCCCAACTACTACCATCTCCCAGCTATTGGATACTATGTCCTGAAATTGAGGGTGGTTAAGCTAGATATTAAAGAACTTAAAGGGTTTGTTACCTCGAGAGTCCAATTGATTGAAGGCCACCATTACAAGACAATGGTCAAAATCTGCTAGCATATCTAATAAATGAGCTAAACAAGCATAACCTAAAGATCCCCATGCTTGATTGAGGAGGACCCAATCCAATTTAGCCCATAGCTGATTTTTGTGCCAAGTAAAAAACTTTCCCCTAAATGGAGCATCTTCTAAGCCAAGAGTCATTCAGAAGTCTAGCAAATCTTTAAGCAGATATGTCGAAGGAGGTTTACATCCGAGCCTTTCCCTACCTGCACACACATAGTTAAAGTCACCCATTATAATCCAAGGAATCAGGGAATCTAGACCCATCCCTATCAAGTTCTGTCATAGTTCTCTTCTTTTTGTTACACTATATAACCTATAAACAAAAGACATTATAAAGGTAAGCTGAGATCTTTGCATCAGACTTTACAGTGAATAAATTGCTCTCCCAACTCCAAAACTTGACAATGATAAAATATGGAATTCCATATAATACATATTTTTCCTCCTGCAATAGATCCAAAGTTGTGGCAAGAGTCCCATCCTATAAATATATTTTTCATCATCATACTAAGACCATCAGTAGATAATTTAGTTTTAAGGAGACACACAAGCTTACAGTCATGTTGTCTAATAAGATTGACAACACTATATGGTCTCGGGGCCTTATTTAAACCTCGGACATTCCAGCATAGCATCCTCATTTGCCATTTTGGGAGGGCCTCTCCCCTCCTGTTCTCTTAATTGTTTCAGTAGTAATCTTGCCCACATCTTCACTATTGATACAAGCTTGAACTTGCACGGTACCCCTTTCAGTCACTGTTCTATTAGATTGTGTCATCACAACCTGTAACATCCCGCTACCCATGTTAAGGAAAAAAAACAATAAATGAGAGAAATTGATAAGAAAGTAGGAGACACATTTCATGTTCATGCATAATATGCCATATACATACACTTGAATAGTGAATTTTTCTACATATGAAAATAATTGTACATGCATTCACGAATAATTCCTGGTATAATTGGACTGAGTTGTGATTTTTGAGAAATTGTGAATTTGGAATTTAAATTATATTGGAAATTTTATTAATTAGTAGAATTATATACTTGTTAATTTCGATGAATTTAGGATTTATTTCAGAATTTATGGAGTATTAGGGAAAGAAGGAAAAAGAATTTAAAAGAAGATTTAGAGATAGTTGGATGGTAAGAT
>JAOTIZ010000203.1:36973990-37003470 GCA_027123425.1 Erythroxylum panamense
TGTGTATTTAATTGTATTAAAAAAATTTATACCGAGTTTTGATTGATTGAGGGTCCTGGCACGCCACCCTCGTGGGACATAGACTCGGATATCATCCGTCGATGTCTGGTTCGGGTCTTGCGGGAGTGGGGTGCTACATAACCTTTCCTTTGTTAACAATTCTGTGGGTTTGCACCTTCTGCCATTCTCCATCGCTAACTCTTTTGGGATCCCTCTGAGTTTGAGGTACCTTTTGTCACCTTACTCCAGTCAATGCCTCCCTGTTCACAGTAACTTCAATACTCCCTTCATTTTGTTATTGTTGTCCCCCCTCCTTATTAGATTTACCTCTTTATTTAATCCTGCATGGACTCTTGTTTGTTCATGCACTTCTACCTCTGCCCCCTGATTGGGTTGATTGATAGAACCTCCATTCGCAGTAATTTCACCTTTGCCTATGGTGTTATCATTTTGTATATCTTTCGTACCCCTAGCATTTATAGGATCCTTCATCTGTTTCTTTTTAATCCTTTCTATGGATTTGCATTCAAAAGGATTGTGACTAAATTGTTTTCAATAGTAGCAGTAGCTAGGAAAAGTTTTTATAAATAACCATTTGTGTGTATTGGGCACCCCCAAGCATCTTCACATCAAAACTTATCACCGAGTTCCTTGATACATCAACTTCTACTAATATTCCGGCATAACCAATACGTGATTTTTACTAGTGATCTTGTCTGTGCATAGTGGTATTCCAATTCGAGTTCCACAACTCCAAGGGAACATTAGGGAATTGTAGCCAAATAGGAACTTCCATAAAGTCTTGATAATCAAAGGCAAATCCTTGGAAGAGTCATTTAAGTAGCAAAGTCTTCCCATAAAGCACATACTGTCCCTCTGCTAGCACATTAGTATGATCTTCTTCTGTATCAAATTGGAAGATTATCCATCCTTGATCATGTGGTAGGATTTTACATTGAACATCCCATTTAGCAATTAATCCTTCGAGTGCCTTCATTCCTGGAAATCTCCCCGTGAAGCACCCCTCAAGACAATAGCCTCATTCTTGTTCAATTTGTATTACTTCTTCTTCCTCCATGATAACTTCATCAACTACCTACAAATATTCCAACTGCATTCCTTGCTTCAACTCTCTATTGTTCCTGAATAAACTAATACGGTGACTTGGTTTTTACTTTATGAGTGCCTAAGCAGATGGGTCTGACATTTTATTGAACACTTTAGGCGCTGGTTCCTCAATCTCTAGGCGATCCAAAGCTTCAGTGTCAGCACTCTCTATCTCTATATTATCAGTCTCTATATTTGTATTATCAGTCTCCTCATTAGAAGTGGATGACTCCTCATCCCCTATTTCTTTGTCAACTCCACCTTTGCTCACCCCACTAGTACCCACATTTGTAGTTTTGCTCCGTAACCTACCTTCACTATTCTTAGTACACAAATTCCTATCCTGCATCATCTTTTTGCGTATACTTACCTTACTCTCACCAATTCCAACATCCTTGCCCTGTTTACAAACCGTAGCATTATGCGTCACCGCCATCTTCATCATCGAATGGTTATGTGTCCTAGTTCCCTCACCTCCCAGATGTCTACCTTGTAATGTTACTCTTATTACACCCGCTCTACTTGCTCCATTAGTCACATTCATTTTCCTGTCTATCGTCTGCAATATTTTGCGCACTAGCCATCTTTATCTTTGAATGACTGTGTGCCCTAATTAACTCCTATACTTAATCATCTACACTGTCTTGTGTGCTCAGAGGAAGCTCTTGGGATCCCGCCACCTACAGGCCCAGAACACAATCAGAAGTAATATCCCATCCATTATCTGGTGTCTTCTTCCTCTTACCCATGCTCCAATATGCTGAGAAACCCAAGCAAAATTTTTGCCCTAAAAATGAATCCTAATTATTTCCGGCTGTCAGGTGTGACCAGCAATCAAAATCCAAACTCAGTAAATAAAAAATAATTAATTGAGAAAATTAGGAAGGAGTGTCGTCAAGTCGTGTAGTGTGCAACACCTAGGGAAAAAAACACCTAAGGTGAGAGAACTCACATATGCACACTGATATTGATTCCTTGATCAAATTCTTAGAATTACTGGTGGAAGTTATTCTTAAACTTGTCATATTAATTTGATCAAATTATTTATTTAATTTTAAACTATACATTTATTAAATAATTTATTCAAAATGTATATTTTACACACTATTATATATATATATATTAAAAAGATTTAAATAATTTTTAGATAGGCATTGAATATATCTATTAATAGCCTCAAAAGTTGAGGTTAGGAGCTCTTAATGCACTTTCTTTCTTTTTTTTAGAAAAGGCAACTAGCCTAGAAACTACTAAACACTGTGATGAGATCGATTATTATGCATGAAAAGCTCTCCCAACCCAAGCCAAGGTATCAGACAGCAAGCATACTTTACAATTAAGTCTGCACACTATATATCAAAACTTGCTTTAAATCTACTCCCTGCACAATACGTACATACTTATATATATATACACTAGAAGAAAAGAAAATCATATTAAACAAAGATTAACGGTATAATCTAAAACAAAGATAACGTTAATTTCATCTATCTCCATAACTTGTAGATAAAGTTTGTCCTGCATGGTAAAAGTTAATGAGATTATGAGAACCTTCTTAATTGTTATTTCTAAAATAATAAAATTAAATTTATTAAATGTGTCCTGCTTCAAAACGTAACTTTCCAATTTCACATGAAAATTCTTTACAATTCACCTTGACATTGGCAAGAGTATTGTGCAATAATTAACATTATAGAAAAAAATAAAATTTTAATTAATCCAAACAAAATGCTAAACTAGGATCTTGAACATATAATTTGTATGACATAAAACATGTAATACATATTTAAAAATTTTGATGAAATCGGCTTACAACGGGTCTTTGAAAATTTGATTTATCTCTCTTAACCTTTTATATTTTACATATTCTTTTTTCTATTTATTAAACGTAAACTCTAATTAATAAAAATGACTAATTTTTATTTTATTATTTAATTTAGAATATCCATTAATAATCGAGTAAATTTATATTATTTAACTGTTTAATTACTAGTGAGTTTAAACATAATAATATCACACTATATTATAGTATTCTCATATTGGTTAGGGGTAAGCCTACTTACTATTGAACCTCCCTAAACCCCACACGTCAACAGGATTTATACTAGATATTATTGTTGTTGTATTATAGTATTCTCCTAAGCGGCCTAATTATAAGATAATTATAAAATTAAATAGTGTAAATTCAAGTGCACAAAAAATAAATCTTGAAAATTCAACATAAATAAACATCATATGATAAAATATCAAAAACTAGCTATGACAATTGTATGTTATTTATGTAGCATATTCCTTCCATATACTATAATACCCATTACTAATATAAATCTATCAACAATAATATAAACAAAATTTATAGTGATATATAATTATAACTGATAGAGTTTCCTATTAAATCATCAAAAGATAAATATGTACACTATTATAAAATAGAAAATCATCAATTAGAAACCCATAAATGAGATATTTCTAGTATCATGATAAACAAATATCATTTGATAGTACAACCAAGATCAAATATATATACACGTTTTTATCTATAGCTACAAATCTTCCGTTAATAAATCTACTATCATCATATTAGTATTAATATCTTCAATAGACACTCTTTGTCTTTAACCTTCTTCCTTAATGGTATAATACTTTAATTTTATATGTTTGACATCTTTTGAATTTTTGTTGTTTGAGAAAAAAAAACTATTTCAAAGTCATTATAATAAATTTTTAGTAGCTTACTAATGATGTTGATAATCCTAACTCTCCTAACTCCTGAAATAAATTTCTACAACCACAATACATGAATTGTAGTTTCAAAGTATGCCACAAACTTTAATTATATAGTGGATGAAATAACAATAGATTGTTTAGTACTCTTCAATGATATTACTTCATTTGCTAACAGAAGAATGTAACCAAATAAATAAGCATATGGTTGTTCTTTCCTTACAGTTATCTCATACTTTTTTTTACAACTTTTCGCTGAACAATTTCAAGGTTGCTTTGATATTTGTCTAACATTTCAACTATAAAATTGATATCTTATTTTATACATATTGTAGGTACATTAAAATTCCTATAACCAAAGCATAAAAAATTGATTCCTTCTCTTTTCATTCTATATTATTCTTTTGGGATTGTATGAGATTAAATTTATCCCTTTTCTAAATAGAAACAATATTAGATCTCTCTAAAATCCTTTATATATAAGCTTTTGGAGATAATATCAATAATCTTGGTGATCTATCACAAAAAATTTCAATTCTTATTACATAAGATGCCTCTCTTATATCTTTTATTTCAAAATTATTGGAGAAAAAATCTTCTACTTTCTGTAACATTCCTAAATCATTAGTAGCAAGTTAGATATCATCAACATATAGGACTAAGAAAATAAACTCACTCCCACTAATCTTTCAATATATAAATCAATCAACATTATTTTTCTCAAAACTAAGAGATGATATAGTATCATTGAACTTAAGATACTATTATTGAAAAACTTGTTTAAGATTATATATTAACTTCTTAAGTTCACAAACTATTTCACCTTTCATCGAGAAACTTTCAGGTTAGTCCATAAATACTTCCTCTTTAAGATCCCATTGAAAATGTTGCTTTCACATATATTTAATGTAACTCTAAATCAGATTGAGCTATCAATGTCATTATAATCCTTAGTGAGGCTTTCTTGAGATACGTGAAAATGTCTTTTAATAATTGACACCACCTTTCTTAGTATAACCTTAGGAAACAAGTCTGATATTATATTATTTAACATTGTCATTTGAGTAGTGTTTGGTTTTTAAAATCTATTTACACTTAACTCACTAAGAACCTTATGGTTTAATAAGATCCTAAATTTTGTTATCTTCTATAGATTTTAATTGATCTTTCATGGCATCAATCCATTTTTTAGACTTTACACATTTTATGGCTTGTAAAAATGATGTTAGGTCTTCAAAGAAATCATATAATCATTTGAGATGGTTAGGTTTCTTTCTTTTCGAGATCTTATCAAAAGTGTTATTTTTTATGGCTCATGTACAATAAGTAGTTATAAGTTAGTTTCATAAGGGTATGATCCTTCGTTCAAATGTTATTTAGTGTTATCTAAACTTTGTTAATTATTAGAATAATATTTTGAATGAATATGGATGAAGAAGCCTTTACAAATAAAATAACATTGATAGCATTTCCATTTTCCACTATTCTAAAACTATAATTTTAGACAATAAAGCATAATAACAACAACATCACAATAGAAGTCTCGTGATATGTAGAGTCTTGGAAGGTCTAGGAAATATGCAGTCTTATCCCTATTGGTAGAGAGGATATTTTCGATTGATCCACGTAAAAAATATAAATTAATAAAAGATATATATTAAAATAATAAATTAATAATCATTAAAAATAAAAATAGACATAAAGATAATAATAACAATAAAATAAATAAATAACTGTGTACAAATAAAAATAAGTAATAAAATAAATATAGAATAAAGTAAAGATTAAAAATAAAATAAGTAAATAAATACTCTAATAAGGAAAAAGCAAATACATAAATGAAATAAACAAGTCATTACAAGAAAATGTTTAAGCTAAGTAAGGAAATGCTTAGGCTAAATAACTAAAAGAAATATACTACATTATAAATTTTTAGACTAAAAACAAGATATAAGACTTGAAGAAAAATATTTCAAAGATCATGAGAAAGATAAGGCCTCTCTATGTGAGATTATATATCCTAGTATATCAAAGTTTTCTATTAAGGGTCACGTCCTTGATAAGTTCCAACAGAGCCATATCATTCTTAATTACCTCCCCCCAGTTATTCTTAGTCCTTCCTTTTTTCTTGTTACAGTACTAAAGTACAATCTTCTCGCATCTTCTTACTGGAGTGTCAGGATGTCTTCTCTTAACATGTTTGAATCACCTAAGCCTGATCTTTTTAAGTTTTTTTATTAATATTAGTCATCTTTAATTTGTCTCATACTATTCAATTCTTGACTTAATCTCATCTAATAAGGTTTCACATCTAACAGAGCATCATTATCTCTGTCACCATTAACTTTTGAATTTGCACCTATTTGATGGGTCAAGATTCCACCCCATAGAGCATGGTCAGCCTAATAAAATTTACCTTTTAGCTTGAGTAGTATCTTCTTGTCATATAAAACTTCTAATGCACTTCTTCATTTAAGCCATCTGATTTGATCTGATGAACAATGTCGTTATTAATCTCTCTGTTGCTTTAGATAATAGATCCTAGATATCTAAAACACTCTTTCTATAGTATAATATCTGAATCAATCTTTAATTCCATATCCGGAGCCATCTTATGGCTTAGAAAGTTATATATTAAGTACTCATTCCTACTGAATTAAAAACCCTTTGACTCTATCGTATCCCTCCAAAGTTCTAGCTTGACATTGAAACCATTTTTTGTTTCATCCATTAAAATAATATCATCAAAAAACAACATACACTAAGGCACATCCCCTTGAATTTTCTTGATGAGCTCATCCATTAGTATTGCTAACAAAAAGGGGCTTAATAAGGAGCCTTAGTGTATCCCAATATTGACAGAAAAAATACTCTGAATCCCTTCTTATCATCCTTACTCTATTTTTTTCACCATCATACATATCTTTAATAACCTGTATATAGGTCATAGGAACTCCCTTAACTTTTATACACTTCCATATGTTTTCCCTAAGTACCATATCATAAATCTTCTATAAGTCAATAAAAACCATGAGTACGTTATGTTTTCTTTCCTTGTAATATTCTATTAATCTTCTAAGGAGATATAAAGCTTATGTCTTAGACCTTCCTATTATAAAACCAAACTGGTTCTCTAAGATAGGTACGTCCTTTCTCACTTTCTTCTCAATCATCTTCTCCCATAACTTCTTGGTGTGATTAAATAGTTTGATGCCTCTATAGCTATTATAGCTTTGAATATCCCCTTTGTTCTTATATAGAGAAATTAGCATATTAAATCTCTACTCTCTACATTTTGGCAAACTTAAGGATCATATTAAAAAACTTAACTAGCCAAGTAAGACCCTTTTCGCCTAAGCTTTTCTACACTCTATGGGTATCTCATCAGATTTTATTATCCTTCCACTCTTCATCTCCTTTAAAGCTCTTTTAAATTCTACCCTTGATATATGTTGACAACAAGTAAAGTTACGATACCTCTCGAATATGCTAAGATCACCTAAGGAGATTTTGTCCTCTATAACTTTATTAAAAAGGCTATAGAAGTGTCTTTGCTATCTTCTCATAATATCATTTTTTGACTATGAGTACCTCCTTGCTTCATCTTTTATACAATGAACTTGATCCAAGTCTCTCACTTTTCATTTCCTTGCTCTCACCAACTTAAAATATCTTTTTTCCATCTTTAATTTCTAATCATTGATAAAATTTCTTGTAAGCTCTACTTTTAGCTTATGAGACTATCTTTTTCACCTCTTTCTTTACCAGTTCAGGACTTTCTTTATTAACTACCCTCTTTACCTCTGTGATGCTATATAATAAAGCTTTATAAGCAACCTTCTTAATCTTAACCTTTTCTTTTATATCTTCATTCCACCACTAAGATTCCATTTGACCACTCCCATGGCCTTTAGAAACACTCAAGATTTCTTTAGCTGCTTTCCGTAAAAAAGTTGTTACTCTCTCAGACATTTGGTTAGAACCTCCTTCTAATTTTCATTCTTCTCTATATATTACTTTATCCCTAAATTGTCCTCGTTTTCTTAAAAAATGGATTGGCTATCACTAATTCAAACACTATTACAAAATTCAACAAAGTAGTCTTACTACCATTCTTATCACCATACTTGAAACCCTTATGAATCCATGAATATTTTTCTAAGGTTGCACTTATATGACCATTAGAGTCTCCTCATAGAATAACTCTCTCGTTATGAGGGATCTACTAAATGACCTCATCTAGCTCTTCCCAAAATTGGTGATTGAGTTGTTTGTCCAACCTTACTTGGGGTGCATAAGCACACACCACATTGAAAACAACACTTTTCATCATAATCTTTAAGGATATAATCCTATCATTAGTTCTCTTTACCCCTATAACAAAATGTATGAGTTCCTTGACAACTAAGATACCTACCCTATTTTGTTGCTTTGAACACCCTGAATACCCAACTTCTAAACCCATTAATCTCTTTCACTTTAGTCTAAAAAAAGAAGCCTAAATTTGACTCGAAGCCCAGTCAAACCAAGTCAAGCCTAAGCTTAATTATCAAGCCTATTGATAAGAGAGAATATAGATGATGGAGAGATAAAGCTTCATGATCATGTTTTATTACCTAATACAAATTCATCAAGTAGTTTTCAAGGCTCAACATTAGTAAACTTATTTCTTGATGATTTATTGAAGAACACTAGAATGTGTATTCACATTCACACTATTGAGTGTCCAGCACTATTTTTGAGACTTTTACTAATCGTAAACTCCTTTATGGTTCATGGGAATGAAGAATAGGTGAAGACAAGATTGATGAAGCTCTTTTGATGAGATACACAGTAGTGTAGAGTTTACGATGTAAGTCTCTAAAAATGCATAAATAAATTTGTTAAGATTTCTTTCTTGTCATTGACATTTGGTTGATCTTTTGGAGAGTTGTATTATTATCTCCCACCAAGTGGTATCAAAGTTATCATAATGGAAGGTTGAAACAACTCTATGGTTAAAGTTTACATCATCAAATTACTCGATTTGAAGGACCTTCAGTATTACAAAGATCATTTTGATCCTATTGATGTGGACAAAGGTGTGAAGGATGATGCTCCTTCAAAACCTGAAATGATGTCAGATAGAGAAAGGGAAAAGATGAATAAGAAAACTCTAAGCACTATTAAACAATGGATTACTATCAACATATTCAGCTGTGTCTCAAGAAATAGATCCTTGTGAGCTATGTGAGAAGCTAGAAGGTCTGTATGAAAGGAAGGTTGCTCATAACAAGGTATCTCTGATTAAGTGAACTTGAAGTTAAAAGCTAGGAAATTAGTGTTGGAGTATCTAAGTGATTTCTAAGACATATTCAACAAACTTACTACAATGAAGATCATTCTTGGTGATAAGTTTTAAGCCCTGTTCCTATAGATTTTGTTACCAAATAGTTAGGAGACACCAGTGGTGATGATTAACACCTCAGTTCCTAAAAGTGTACTCTTTTTGGATGTAATCAAAGAGAGTATATTTAATGAAGAAATTAGAAGAAAGAAGATTGTAGTTGACAATGTGCGGGCTTTTATGACTCAAAGCAAGGGAAGGAATAAGAGTAGAAGTCCTAAAAGTTGTGACAAGTCTAACAATCGTTAAAATTCCAAAGGTGACAAAGATATGAAGACATGCCACTATTGCGATAAGTCGGGACACATTAAAAGGGTTCTACTATAAGTGGAAGAGGGATCAGAAAAGCAAGATCATCATAATGATGGTGGCTATAAAATTACAACAACAACAACTTTCAAGTATGGATGATGAGGTGTCCCTAGTTTATGCAACTATTGAATTCTTCCACATTAGTAATTTTGGTTCAGAAAGGATGATTAAAATAATAACATGTTATCATTATGTTCTAAGTACTTCTCACACTATCAGAATGGAGATTTTGGGAATGTAAAGATGGGAAACTAAAGTTTCATCAAGATAGTCGATGTGGGTGATATTCGAGTTTAAACAAGCATCAGATGACTATTGACCTTGAGAGATGTATGACCCATCCCTGATCTAAAGTGCAAACCATCCAAAGGTGTAATGAAAATTACCTGAGAAGAATTATATTGTTCACTGTACAAGACACACTTAAAAGGTTTTTAGTGGTGGAGAAGTGCACACAGCCGAAAAGGAAACTTTACCAAATTTGTGGCATCAACGATTAGGACACATAAATGAGAAGAGATTAAAGTTGTTGGCTGGTAAATTTCTTATTCCAGTTATAAACTTACTACTGCTTAATCCTTGTGATCATTGCTTAGATGGAAAGAGATATAGAGTCTCTTTTAAGAAAAGATCTACAAGGAAGTCAGAGATACTAGAGTTGGTGTATTCAGATGTTTATGACCCTGTTAAGGGGGAGTCACTAAGAGGTAACAAATATTTTGTTACATTTATTGATGATGCTTCGAGGAAGACTTGATGTACATGTTGAACTTTAAGATTCAAGTATTTAAAACTGTCCAAAAGTTTTATATTATGGTAGAAAGGGAAGCTAAGAGGAAGCTGGAGTACTTGTGAACAGATAATAAAAAGGAGTATACTTTTAAGGTTTTTGAAAAATATTGTACATTGCATGACATTAGACATGAAAAAATTGAACCAAAGACTCCACAACATAATAAGGTTGTTAAGAGGATGAATATAACCATTATGGAGAAGGTTTGTTGCATGCTTAGAATGTCTATGTTATCAAAGACATTTTGTTGAGAAGCAGTTGAAATACAATCTACCTAATTAATTGAGCTCCCTTAATTTTGTTAGTTTTTGATATTTTCAAGAGAGCATGAACTGGTAAAAATCTCACATATTATCAACTGAAAGCTTTTAGTTGCAAGGTATTTAGACATGCACCTAAGGATCAGAGAAAGAATCTTGACTCAAAGTTGATAATTTGCACTTTGTCAGATATGGTGGTGATTAGTTTGGATTCAGATTGTATCACCTAGAGAAGAAAAAGTTGGATAGGAGCGGGGATGTGGTATTTTAGGAGCACAAGAGAGGTGATGATCTTCTGAGAGGAGATAAGTCATCACACTGCAACTCATCATATGACATTGTTAGCTCTTCACCAATTCCTTCTATTACTGAGTAGTATATAAGTAAAGAGGATGAAGTGTGTGACCAAACACAAATTGATGGTGATAAGATATAATATGAAAATGATGAGCCACATGAACCACATCCAAACAATGTTAAAAATGATTTCATTAAGGATAATGAGCAAGGGAAGCAATTGGATCCAATAACCAATGACACACAGCTTTGAAGGTCTACAAGGGAGAAAAGACGTTCTATAAGGCATCTAAGTTCTAAATACTTGCTACTTACTACCGAGGGGGAACTTGAGAATGTGTAAGAGATTGCATCCTGTGAAGACAAAATCTTTGACTCACAGATACGAAGGAAGAGATGGATTCTCTAAAGAAGAATAATATTTACAAGCTTGTAAAACTTTCAAAAGGTAAAAAGGCATTAAAGAATAAGTAGGAGTTCAGGATAAAGAGAGATGGTAACAATATGGTAAAGCATAAGGCAAGGTCAATAGTGAAAGGATTCGATCAAAAGAAGGGTATAGAATTTGATGATATCTTTTCACTTGTAGTTAAGATAACCTCAATTCTAATGGTTTTAGGTCTAATTGTCTATTTAGTTCTTGAACTCGAACAGCTGGATATTAAAATAGCCTTCTTGCATGGAGATTTAGAAGGGGAAATATACACGGGTCGGCCAGAAGGTTTCAAAGCTAAAAACAACAAAAAATCTAGTCTGCTTGCAGGAAAGCCTATATGACTCAAAATAATCTCTAAGGTAGTGGTATCAAAAGTTCGATTCCTTTATGACGGATTATGGTTACAAACGAACTTATGTTGATGATTGCATGTATTTCAAGAAATTTATCATTCTTCTTATTTACGTTGATGATTTGTAGATTGTAGGTCAAGATGTTGGTAGGATCCAAAAATTGAAGGAGGATTTGTCCACATCTTTTGATGTGAAAGATTTAGGACCTGCAAAGCAAATTTTAGGCATGGAGATAACTCAAGATAGGAAGAACATGAGATTGTGGTTGTCTCATAAGAGATATATAGAATGAGTGATAGAAAGTTTCAATATAAAGTATGCCAAGCTAGTTAGTACGCCATTGACATCTCACTTTAAGCTATGTAAGCGTACTGTATATACCTCAACAAACAAGGAGAAATATGGTATTTCCTTCGTTCCAGACTTATTTACAGTAAAGTCTTTGATGTATGTAATTTTGTGTATAAGACCAAATATTGATCAAGTTGTTAGGATGGTGAGCAGATTTCTAGTCAAATCTATGGAAGGTTCACTAGGAAGTAGTAAAATAGATCATAAGATACTTGAGAGGCACGTTGAAGTGGAGTTTACACTTTGGTGATGGTGAGCTAGCTCTAAAAGGTTTCACAGATATAAATATGGCTGAAGATTTTGTTGAAAGAAAATCCACTTTAAGTTTTCTGTTCAATTTTGCAAGGAGTGTCATCTTATGACAATCTAAGCTAAAAAAGTGTGTGACTTTATCTAAGACTGAAGCAGAGTATGTAGCTACAATGGAAACTTGTAAGGATATGTTATAGCTAAAAAAGTTACTTCAAGAGTTGGATGTAAAGTAAGGAGACTATGAAATATTTTGTGATAGTAAAAATGTTACTGACTTGAACAAAAATATTACGTTCATTTCCATACAAAGAACATAGACGTTAGATATTATTAGTTAAGATTCGTGATAGAAGAACAAAAATTAATGCTGAAGAAAGTTCATACGGATTTGAATGGATTGATATGCTGACTAAAGTGGTTCTTAGAAATAAGCATGAGCTTTGTATTCAGCTTGCCTAGGTGTATCTCAAGTAGATGATGGAGAATAATGTGTCTTCCCTATATTTGAATTGGAGGGAGATATTGTTGAGTGTCCAACCCTATTTTTTAGACTTTTAGTGATCGTAAACGCCTTTATGGTTTATAAGAATGACAAACAAGTGAAGACAAGATTGATGAAGCTCTTCTAAGGACATACACGACCATATAGAGTGCTACACGCACGTGTCTTGACTTACATAACATTATGGATCAATCATGTAAGTCTCCAGAAACATGTGAAGATCTATTTCTTGTTGATGATATTTGGTTGATCTT
The DNA here is from genome assembly GCA_027123425.1 of Erythroxylum panamense. Taxonomy (NCBI): domain Eukaryota; kingdom Viridiplantae; phylum Streptophyta; class Magnoliopsida; order Malpighiales; family Erythroxylaceae; genus Erythroxylum; species Erythroxylum panamense. The sequence goes on from JAOTIZ010000203.1 coordinate 36,987,018, forward strand.
TTAAAAAATTATGTTATTGTCTCCCAACAAAAACTTGTAACACTCTTGGTCCAAATGCAACTCATACATATACACTTACATGTTACCATATCCAAATTCAGGTTATTGCTATACATATACACATACATGTTACCATATGCAAGTTCAAGTTATTGCTTCTAAAAGAGAAGATACACAAAATAAGGAGCGTTCCAATTCAAAAGCCAAAAGGCCATCAAAAAACAAAGAGGCCATGTGAACGTATGGAGAAAAAACATGGCTAAACTATTTATTTAAAGAGGAAGTTAAGAAAATGAGTTTACTGAATCATGTTTTGGGTGTTTTAGGAACTATGATATATTTTTGTCTCAAAATTTTATTTTATTTTTAATTAAATTGGTATGTCATAATTAATAAAACACGTGTTACTAATGTAACAAAAATACCAGTTGACATGGCACCGTTAATGGAGAATTTAATAGTGAACTATTTTTGCAAAAAAATTAAAAATTGGAACACAAATTTGGACTAAGATTGTAAAGTTTAATAAAGTTCAAAATTTTTTCATAATTAACCTTTTTATTAACATGTGTTATCTATCAAATCTTAGTGAAAGTAAATATATATACAGATGCTTCAACATTATAACCTCATTAAAGTTATGCTTTGACTTATAAATGCATTTACTAAGAAAAATTTTGTACATTGATTGTATAAATATATTTATATATAATTTTAAAAGATATATTAATTATTTATCTTACAAATACATTATTCAAAATAATTAAAATTTTGTCTCAATTTTTAAATAAATACACTTCTTAATTAGTAGTGAAAATTTATGTACTTTATATATTCTTTAGTGCTTAAATGTATACAAATTATAAAATGGATACAATATCTTAACAAATAAGAATTTTTTGATGTATTTAAATTTACTCTTTATTCATCTATGTACGATTTTACTTAGTCTTTATTTTTACATATTTAAGTATTAAATGTATAATTTTAATATTATAGAATAATATTTAATATGCATAAATTTACTAATACTTAATTATTTTAAATATTTGTAAATAAATTTTAATTTTAAGTAGACATTTATTATTTTAAAAGAAAATATTCGTATGTATCTAAAATTAGAATTAATTTTACTATAATATCATTTATTAAATTATGGTTAATGTAGCTTTATATATTTTTTGGAAGCAAAGTTTAAACGTAGTTCATATTCTCATAATATTTACACATTCTATTCAATATACATTGATAGTATTATTAAATATAACTAGCTATATACAAAGAGTTTAAAGTAAAATTTAATTTTGGTATTAAATATAACTAGTCGTACTATATTCTATTTAGAGTTTTAATGAAATATGAGTTTTATTCAGATTTGAATTATAATTAAGTAATTTAGTTATTCTAGAGGACGTTTTTTTGCAATATATTATTAAAATAAAACAAATAACTTGAAACATCTGTAGATTATGATATAGGTAATTAATTATAGTATATGGTTACAGAGCAATATTTCTTATCACTTGAATTAAATCATAAACTTAAAACAAGCTGACCAGGTCATAGTGATGCAATTTATGCGCTTGGATTAAGATATTGAAATGCTAGTGTCCATATCTTTGTATTGATGCTCAAGTAAGATCAGAATTAAGGAATATCCATTTCAAGTAATATCATGCCTCTATTATTCATCACATTTTTTGAAATGATTACAACTTTTAGGTTATGTTTAGTTAGACAAAGTTTTTAACGTAACGAAATGAAATAGAATAGAATGGAATGGTTTATAATGTAATAGATGTAATATTATAAAAATTGTTATTTGGGAGGAATGTAAGGGTTCATAATGTAAATATTATTTGGATGAAAAGTTTATAATATAATATAGTGTAAAGTTGTTTTTCATTTTATATTTCATCGTAAACCTCCCAAATTGGAATAATATTACATTCCACTATAAAATCTTTTTGTAAATGACGAAATAATATTATATTTCATTTCATTCCATTAATAAAACTAAACATATTCTTAAAGTCTTAGTTCTTTCTTTTCTATTTTATGTGAGTTGGTGAAACTCATATGATCAAACCAAACGAACATCGGTTTTTTCTAGATGAATAAACTTAAAGAAGATATCATTAAATTCTTTAATTTAATAAAGGAAACAAAACCAAAAGTTGATGGAGCACCACTAACAAACGCTTGACTTCTGCACTACACCCCAACTCCAAAGCCAGCTCAATCCATGTAAAAAGTCCAATATGAAATCTTTCACCTACCAAATCGTTCAGACCATACACTCCATTGTTTCAATTATGATATTCTGAGCATCCAAATTTTCATGTTCCAAGTGCATGATAAAGTAATGGAACTATAAAACATCTTAACTGGTAATATCTAGGGAGTTCTACAGTTAGGAAGGGGAGGAGAGTCTTTGATATACTAACAAACAATAACTTACATTATAGAAAGGAACATCATATACGATATTGTAACATTGTATTTCTGTCGGGATAAAAAACTAAAAGGTGATCACAAGCAAGAATAGCTCATGTCCTAGTGCTATTTTAGACTTGTCAACATATATTCATGGAACAATCTGTTTGAGTCAACTACCAATCTTCTCTTTTCCAATCATTAATTAGAAGTGGATTCTTGTAATTAGCTCTCCGTATAGGAGTCGTTAAATAAAGCATCTCTCTTTTGTTTCTTTCTTGTACCTTGTTGCCATAAGGTAGCCAATTGTGTCCTTCTCTCTCCAGTCTCATTTGATCCCTTCAATCTTCATTGAACATATGCTTGTGCTTCCTTTTTTTTTTTTTTTTTTCCTGTTACGATCTCCATAACTATCCTTTCTGATGAATTGTCCCTTCGCTCTGAAAAGACCTGGGATTTCTACTTGGTTTGTTGTTTTCTTTCTGGACTGATTCTGTTCCATTGTTAATTCTAGGAGTGGTTATATTTGTGCTTTTCATGGTGTTATTGAACATTTTTGGGTCTTCCCTTAAAAACATTATGTACTCATTTGGTTACTAGTTACGTCTAATTTTATGTATATTTGTGAATTTTCTATGGAATTCTTCTTGCTTGAATATGTTTAATACCCTTTTCATATTTCGTGTTTCTGCTACATATATTTGATGATCAACATTTCGGAGCTTATGTATCTGGGATTCTAACCGTTAGTTGCTTGCATGCTTGAAAGTTTGTTTATGTACCATGGGGAATGTTGGGACAAAGTATGCAAATAGATAAAGCTCCTGTTCTTTCTCAGTTTCTTGTTTAAGACCTTAGCGTGATTTATCCAAACTTTCCAGAACCGACCATGGAAGTTGTTCCAGGACGTCTTCCAAAAGCTGGTAAGTTTCTAACTATTTACTCTCTGTGGTACACGTGATTTCTGTATCAGAACATTGCCTTAACAAATATGTATAGGAACTCTCATTTCTTCCAATCACGTCCGTTGAAATTTAATTTTAGAAACTGTTGGTTTTGAACCAGTGTCAGTGTCACTATATTTGGTTCTATTGTTGGAGAAGAGCACACCTCGTAATTTGTGGAAACTTTACTAAAACTGAAATGTGGGATAGAAAATTTCCAATATGAATATGAGCAGCTTCTTCTATATCGTAGATTGGCTTTCAGATAGGCAAAAAACCAAAAAAATTGTAGCGTCAGTATGTCGTAGAACTAATATTGTAATTCTTGGATTTGACTAACGTTCTTGATTAAGCAGGTCCTGAATGTGAAATCATTGAGGATGACAGGAAAACAAGACTTGGATCTCTGAAGAAGAAGGCAATTAATGCTTCAAACAAGTTGAGGCATTCTTTCACAAAGAAAAGCCGCAGAAACAGTAGAGTTGTTGCGATTGAAGACAACATCAGTGCGGAAGAATTGCAGGCAGTCGATTCATTCCGCCAGGCACTTATTCTTGAGGAACTCCTACCCACTAAGCATGACGATAATCATATGATGCTCAGGTTATGAACTTCCCTTTATTCAGAAGAGTCTTCAAACAATAGATTCTGCTCTCTTTTGGTTCACCAATGATAGAAAACTACGAGAAAAGCAAATTCTTACTATTGCACTAGTTTTTTCTGGTCACATAAGTGTTTGTTCCAAGAAAGATTTAAGACATAGAATTCTCAGAGGAGATCACCAGGATTGGGTTGACCCAGAACACTCTTGCATTATAAACCATATTAGTTTATAAAATCTAAGGTTAGATAACACACGAAATTGCCTGCCTGACATGACTTGGCATATTTCTTGTTGGTTCAGATTCTTGAAGGCCAGGAAGTTCGATGTCGAGAAGGCAAAGCAAATGTGGTCTGACATGCTCCAATGGAGGAAGGAATTTGGTGCTGACACGATCGAGGTAAGTTGGAAGAAAAATGAGTTTCCTTGAACTTGGAAGTGTTGGGAAGTAAATCACATCATCTTCTCACAGAAATGCCGTCTTGACTTCTGCATTTAGGAGTTCGAGTTTGCAGAGAAAGACGAAGTGCTGAAATATTATCCACAAGGATACCATGGTGTTGATAAGGAAGGAAGGCCTGTGTATATTGAAAGACTAGGTGAAGTTGACGCTAACAAGCTGATCCAGGTCACAACATTGGATCGTTATGTGCAGTATCATGTGCAGGAGTTTGAGAAGACCTTTGCTCAAAAGTTTCCAGCCTGCTCAATTGTAGCAAAGAGGCACATTGATCAGAGCACCACTATAATGGATGTCTCAGGAGTGGTATGCATGATTGTTATATCAATATGTGGATGGAAAGTAGATCTAGTTGCTATTTCATCTCTTAGTCCCTGAACGTGATATCTTCTTGTTAGCTGTTCTTAAAATTTATTTTCTTCAGGGTCTTAAACACCTCTCAAAGACTGCCAGGGAACTCCTCATGCGCATTCAGAAAGTTGATGGTGACAATTACCCTGAGGTAGCTATTGAACTTGGATTTGCTTTTTCACTCATGATTTTTATCAATATCTATTTTTAATTCATGCTGCTAATTAAACTTCCAAAATTTGTGTAGACCCTAAGCCGCATGTTCATCATTAATGCTGGTTCTGGATTCAGGCTCTTGTGGAACACTGTCAAGTCGTTTCTTGACCCCAAGACTGCTGCAAAAATCCATGTAATTATTCGTTGTAAATTTGTTTTCCTATACAAATCAGAAAGAAAGGGAAAATAAAAAAATTCTCCGTCTGAATGATTTGATCCGTCTTGTGCTAGGTTCTTGGTAACAAATATCAGAGCAAGTTGCTTGAAATCATTGACGAAAGGTACCAATTGCTATTGGCTATCTTATCAATCATATCGTATAACCTGAATTGTATAGATGCCCTGTTCCAAGTAGTTTTTGAGTATCTCCTGTTTGAATTTCGGTTGAAACTCGTGTCATAATGTTCTTGTCTGGACGATAACAGTGAGCTTCCAAGTTTCTTGGGCGGTACTTGTACTTGCGCTGATAGGGGTGGATGCATGCGCTCCGATAAGGGTCCATGGAACAATCCAGAAATAATGAAGGTGAAGTTGACCTACGTGTGATTTGTTTTTGGAGTTGTAAATTTGCTTTGGTCATGGAGCCCTGCACCTGTTGAATCTTTCATGATTTCCTCTTTCATGATCCAGATGGTTCAAAATGGTGAAGCAAAGTGCCACAGAATTTTGTCAGGAATTGAAGAGAGGTTGATCTCTGAAGATGATAGCGCACAAGGAAAGGTATTTAATGATTCCTCAATTATCCAGCTTTCAGGGATTTACAGTCTAAAAATTTGTTTTTGATGGCTGCCAAATATGAAGAAAGGCGATTCTCCCAAGGCGGAAGCAGCTGTAGAGGAATCAAAAGCGTCTCCGGCTTTTGGAGTACGTTTTGTTTCTTGTATTTGATTGTTAGTTACGATTCAATGGATCAAAAACTTGAGTTGCTAAAGTACTATCGCAGACTGACTTCAACAAAAACAGCACCGGCTTAGAGATTCCTTGGCCTGCCCCATTGCAGAATGGCAAGTATGCCTTGTCTGAAGGTGCTTAATTTGCTTGTAATCGTTTACTATGTGGCTGAAGTTCTTAGCCTGACCCATTCCCAAAATGGTGCAGAAACTTTGAGGATGAATGATACTTCCAAGGCTCTTGTGACCGCTGATGGACTAAGAAGCCCACTGGTCAATGGCGTCGTGGCCTTGATAATGGGAGTTGTCACAATGGTCCGCTTAGCGCGGAATGTGCCTAGAAGAGTAACTGAAGCTACTATCTACAGTAGTCAGGCTTGTTATAGTGAAGTGCGGACACAAACAGCGCCCACTATCTCTACTTCTGATTACAAGATGATGATGGTGCGCATGTCTGAGATGGAAGAAAAGCTCAATCATCTTTGCTCAAGGCCTGCAATGCCACCTGAAAAAGAGGAAATGCTCAATGCTGCTGTGAGACGTGCAGAAACACTGGAACAGGAGCTTGCAGCCACCAAGAAGGTACGCAATCCATTTCCTTACTCCTTCTCCAACAAATTCTTGATTATATGAATTCTGAGAACCTTTTATTTTCTTGTCTTGCTATGCAGGCCCTTGAAGTTGCTCTTTCCAAACAGAATGAGCTTCTTGGTTACGTTGAAAAGAAGAAGAAGAGGAAGAAGAAGGTATGTCCCCTATCATTTTCAGTCCTACATATACCCTTTTGTTAGCTTACTTGGGAACATTTTTCAACGTCATCCTATATTGCAGTTCTTCGTATTCTAAATCCTTGGCCTGGGAAGTGACAAGTACTACTTCTTCTGCAGCCGTTTGCGGGACCATTGTTGATGACACACACATCATTTTGGTTCCAGAAAAGCTCTCTTTTGCTTTGTGTATTCCAAACTTAAACTAACCACGCCATTATCATTTATATTTATAAGCTACTGATTGAATATTTTGGTTCTACTGGTAATGCCAAGAGCCAGGGCACGATGCTAAAACTTGGGGACAACTTTAAGCAAACTGATCATCTAGGTTACCAACTTCAAACAAGCATGAAAATTACGAGTTTAGAGAGATATAAATACTGTGTTTGTAAAATCAGATTTAAACATTAAGTAATTTAGATTAACAAACACTGCGCGTATAGGTGAGGGAAGAAACAGGAAACTAATTAATTACATTATATTTATTGGAAGGATTTCTTCTAAAGTGTCCAACTTAATTAAATATTTTCAATTTAGAGTCCAAGCTTTTAAATTTTTTAATCAATTGACTAGCTTTTTATTATAATATTAAAAACTCAGTTCTATTAGTAGTTTATTATTTTTGTTAACTAAATACTTTTTGTTCATGCGAGAAGGCATTCATGTAAAATATTAATTGTAACTAATCATAACGCCCAACCTAATGCGCGAAAGAGGTTATGAGTTGAGTGTTTATTTCACGTGAAGGATTAATTGACAATTAATTTTTTACGTAAACACATATATTATGGATAAAAAAGATCCTACTTAGCAAATCAGCAAAATGTCATCATAATTAACATTTTGATATGAGTTATAGAGGTTATAAAAAAATGGTTACTTAATTGAATATTTTAAAAGTTTGAGTACTGAATTGAAAATTTTTCAAAAGAGTGAGTATTTTAAATTTTTTTGTCCCTTTATCCATTATAATTGAATTTAAATTTATTTTCGGACACAATATTAGTATACAGAAATGTAAAAATTATTTAAACTAGTTTTCTTTTTAGTTTGATCTTTTTTATTTTTATTTTTATGTTTTAAAGATTATTATTTATTTTATTATATAATTTTCTTTGTATACTTGTAAGTTTTGTTCTTACATAATCTCAGAACATATTAATTTTTTTAAAAAATTAATATTACATCATTTTAAATTAGAAAATAAATGAACAACTAAAAGGCATAACAAAGATTATATGATAACTAAATATTAATATAAGAATACAAGTGATAATTTTGAAAACATAATAATTGAAATGAAAAGAAAATCAAACAATCAGTTATTTAATCCAAAATTTAATATTTATGCTTGTATCATTTTAAAGAACTTCATATATAGTAACTAATATCATTAATAACAAGCAGTTCAAAGTAATTGTTGAAGACAACATCGGCCACCATCTTGGTTATGTGACACTATAATTGGCATTAAAAGCTCATAGTTATTTAAGTGATTAATTATGCTACTATCAACTATTTATTGATGTCTTATACTTCGTATGCAACACTTTCAAATATTCCAGTTGAACTTTCAGGTATCCTTATCACTTGTACAAGTTTTTCAAGCCAAGAATTTATATCTAATCAGAAGTAAATGCCGTTGTGAAATCCAAGTTCCAAGACAAAATCAAATATCTTCCCATGGCAGCAAACCAGACACTAGAAATGTGTTATAATGCCAAACATCACTGAGATTGAAAAGTTGAAAGCCTAAATAATCACAAATTGTTAAGCCAAAATAACATCTTTCCTTGGCAGGAAGACTATCGCTGATTGCATGTTAAGACCCTTCTTGTATAAGTGATGATGAGCGCCAGCCAAGAAGTCATCTTTGGTCTCTCTCAGCAATGACAAGAAATATTACCAGCAAAACCTCTTTTTCTCCTGTAGAGAGAACGACATTATCAGAAGTATGTTTCAGTGATTCAATAAGTACGATTATCACGATAGACAAATGAGCCAATAAGAAATCCCAACTGCATACCCGTAACTTCTCTTGTTCTTGCCTGTCAATACACGCAAGCAGGTCGTCTTGCCTCATCCAAGCTTCATATAGAGCCTGATCAGCACGAAGCAAAAATGATTAGATTGTTAAGTCTATAATACTAAGTTGACAGCATAACAAATTCTTGTTTTAGTGTCCCAACAAAAAAGTACATAAGACACCAATAGCTGATATAAGGAACGAAACACCAACGCAAGATGAGAAGCTTGGTGCATGAAGATCGAAAGACAGGTTTCAAGTAGTTGAGAGACCAATTTATTTGTGTGAGTATATAACATATGTCTCAAAAACAGATCTTTTCCCTTAGAGATACAGTGGAAGATGAAGATGGAGTATGAGAAGAATATAATTCATTGAAAGATTGTCGTTGTTCAAGGTCTGGCATGTTAAACCAAAATATCATTAGTATAACAACAATTGGGAAACATAAACAGAACCTGTCTACTGTTCATCCCTGAATGATGTCAACTGGTCAAAACCAAAATATATTGCAGCAAAAGGAACAAAGAATAATGTTATCACAAAGCTTCAAATAAAGTGACCCATGCTCAGACGATGTCCTGCTGTTTCTGATAATACAGACAACATTATTTACAAAATAAACAATACCTTTTTAGTAGCAATGAGCTCTGCTTCTAAGGCATCTACACGGCAAACAGCAGCATTAAGCAATTCCTCTTTCTCGTAAGGCATCTTTGATGGCTTTGCTTGTAGTGTATTTACTTTTTCCTCAAGCTCAGCTAGCCTTTTCAGTACAGGAGAGAGGATGCATGCATCCTTCAAACCAGGAGCTGATGAAGGAGGACAGAACTCCCCCGTAGGCACTGTATCTGGGTTAAGTTCAGAGAATGTTTGATCACCGTCAGACAAATTGTTTGGAAGACTCTTCGTTATACGCATTCCCAGTGTTCGGAAGAAGGTAAAAATTGTCAACAAGAAAGCCACAAGTGCAGCAAAAATTTGACAATAAGTGCCTTCTGGAGTCTTTTGAGTATCAGGCAAAGTAGGTGTCACTGCATTGGACATTTGGCCATCAATGCCCACAAAAATAAATCAGAAGCACAAGAAGAAAGAAACAAAAAGAAATGAATATGTCAATGAATAGGATTTGTAGGTGTGCACCCGCACAGTGTTTGACTGTTCTAATCCTGAGAGGTTCTATGATAAGCAAATGGATGAGAATATAGTTATGTTATTATATTTAGCTATAGCCTCGTAGGAAACTCTACAAGCACTAAGCTATCATCCAACAATGGCCCCTCTAGCAATTCAGCTGAGACAGTACAAGAGCAAAGATACCCCTTCTGTCCTACCCCCTCTCTTACATAGTACTCTCTCTCTCCTCTAACTAATTCCCCTCTAACCGTTAGATGACTCACCCCTCTTGAATTTGCTAGAGTATGTCAACATGGGCTTGAGGCCCATGTTTAGTCCCTTCTCCCTCTTTCTCAAGACACCTGTTGACCGCCTCGGTTTGGACATCTGTTTCCGGATGGTAAGAAGTGCTCATCCGAAGAACCGTTCCTTGCATCCTCCAAATCTCCCTCCAAAAGTTATTAACAAAAATGGGATCCCGATCGCTTACAATTGACCTTGGAATGCCATGGAGTTTAACCACCTCCTTAACAAAGCAATCAGCCACAGCCTTGGCGGTAAAAGGATGCTTGAGGGGAATAAAGTGTACATACTTTGATAATCTATCCACAACCACCATAATGACGTCAAACCCTTGACTCTTTGGCAATCCCGTGATAAAATTCATTGAGATATCCTCCCAAACTGAATTGGGAATGGGAAGAGGTTGAAGTAGCCTAACTGGAGCAGAGTTTGATACTTGTGTCTTTGGCATACTTCACACTCCTTCACAAACTGCCAAATTTGCTTTCGCATTCCAGCCCAATACAGACATCTAGCTATCCTTTTATAGGTTTTAGTAAACCCGGAATGTCCTCCCGTGGGAGTAGAATGAAGCTCTTGCAAAAAATCTGGAATGAGGGAAAAAGTTTGTGGTAACACTAACCTATTTCCTTTGAACAATAGCCCTCCTAACAAGTGGAAATCGGATTCTGCTGTGGGGTGAGTTTTGAGTTGCTGCAGAATATCTGACAACCATGGATCACCTTGATATTCCACTTGTAACTTAGCAGCATCGACCCAATTAGGAGATGAAACCAGATGATGAAAGTCTAGTGCCACTGGAGCACGTGATAAAGCATCGGCTGCCTTGTTATTAGGTCCGGGCTTATAAAACACCTCAAATTGGAAACCCATCAACTTGGACAACCAATGGTGTTGATCAAGGGTATTCAACCTCTGTTGTACTAAATGCTTCAATGTTTTGTGGTCAATATACACCTTGAATGATCTCCCCAAAAGATAATGCCTACAATGTTGAATGGCTAACACCAAAGCCATAATCTCTTTCTCATACACTAATTTGGACTTGGCAGTAGATGATAAGGCCTTGCTAAAATAAGCAATGGGCCTGTTTTCTTGCATAAGGACAACCCCCAAACCAAACCCGAGGCATCACACTCCACAACAAACTCCTTAGAGAAATCGGGTAGGGTGAGGACCGGAAAAGAAACTAGACAATTCTTCAACTCTTCAAAGGATCTTTGAGCTTCGGGTCCCCAAGAAAAGTTATCTTTCTTAGTGAGTTCAGTGAGGGGCTGAGCAATCTTCCCATAATCCTTGATAAACTTCCTATAATACCCAGTGAGACTAAGGAACCCTCTAACCCCTGTTACATTCCTTGGAATCAGCCAATCTTTAACACTCTGGATCTTGGTAGGATCCATTGCAACCCCTTCAGCTGAAATAACATGCCCCAAATACTCAATAGACTGTTGCCTGAATAAGCACTTCTTGTGATTAGCAAACAATTGATGTTCAATCAAGAGCTGCAAGGCTTGTTCCAAATGTTTGAGATGTTGCTGCCAACTTTTACTATAGATCAAGATGTCATCGAAAAAGACCAGCACTCCCTTCCTCAATAGTGGTCTAAAAACCAAATTCATGGTAGATTGAAATGTGGAAGGAGTATTCATAAGCCTAAAAGGCATGACTAGGTATTCATAGTGGCCCTCATGAGTCCGAAAAGCGGTCTTACGAACATCCTCACTCTTGATTCGGATTTGGTGAAATCCGGACTTCAATCAATCTTAGAAAAATACTTGGATCCATGCAACTCATCAATAAGCTCATTGATAGTAGGGATTGGGAACTTGTCCGGAATTGTTACCTTGTTCAGAGTACGGTAATCTACACACATTCTCCACGAGTAATCCTTCTTTTTAACAATAATTACCGGGCTGGGAAATGGACTGGTGCTGTGTCGGATAGCTCCAATTGCAAGCAATTCTCTGACTTGTTGCTCAATCTCATCCTTATGGTGATAAGCATACCTGTAAGGACGGACGCTAACCGGAGTAGCTCCACTAACCAAATTAATGGCATGATCGTGACTCTTCAAAGGAGGAAGTCCCTTCGGTTCTTGGAACACCAACTGACTTGCTTGCAAAACTAAGGTCAACTCTTGAATCTGAGCTGGGAGTAGGGTGGTATTAGTCTCCGAAACCAGCATTCCAGCTTCTCCTCCTTGCTGCTCATTTTGGGAATCCATGGCAATGGACTGTAGCATGCCTTGCAAGGCCGAAAGCTACTGGGGCTGCTCACTGCCCTGTCCTCTCAAGGTGACTACCTCCTTTCCTTGCTCAAATCCCCACTTCATTGTTTTCTGCTTAAAATCCATCCTCACCTCCCCCAAAGTTTCCAGCCATTCAGCACCCAAAACCAAGTCTATTCGTCCCAACTGAAGAATATAAGCATCAATCCTCAACTCCACATTCCCTACTAACACCACAAGTCCCCTACACCAACCCTGTGAAAAGCATTTTGTCCCATTCCCCAATTTTACTCCATAGGCTGCGGTTGGAATAACACTCAACCCCAAGGTAGTCACCAAATCACGCGAAAGATAGTTGTGACTTGCCCCACTATCGATGAGGAACAAGATTGGGACCCCTGCCAATTTGCCTTCAATTTTAAGAGTCTTGGACTGAACTATTTCCCCATACTCAGCGACTTGACAGACCATCTCCCATGCCTCTCCCATGTCGGTTTCCTCTTTGTCCCCAATACCAGAAGGTGATCCTCTTCTTCATTTCCCTCCCAGATCAGTAGTCGTAGATGTTTATCAGGGCAGATATAGGTAGGGCTATAATGTTGGCCACATTTGAAACACAATCCCTTAGCTCTCCGATCCATCAATTCCTAGTAAGAAAGGTTTATGGTCTCTTTCGGGCATCCTTCGGTGGTTCTCTCCATGCCAGGATGCCGATCAGCTCCTCCCTCCCGATTGACCCACTGGTTTGCGCCTCTACTGGTGGGCGCTTGGGGTCGGGCCAGTCCGGGTCGCGATCCGACCCAGTCTCGTCCTCCCACTGTCGAGTTGGGAGGCCCGATTCGTGGAATGTCCATGGATCTCCAGCCCACAGTCATCTTGGGGTGTGTCGATGGAGTAAGCTTACGCTCCACCGGTCGTGCTGCTGCTATCAGTCGATAACGAGAAGAAGGATCCAGTGCCACCACCTCCAACCTTATATCCTCGTGCAGTCCTCCAAGGAAGAGACCCATATACTGATCTTCGGAAAGAGGAGGGACTTGAGCCATCAACATTTCGAACATCTCTACATACTCATCCACCGTGCCCTGTTGCGTCAACGTCTTCAGCTGGGAAAAAGGGTTCCCGTTGAAATGGTCACCATACTAATCGAACAAAGCTCTTTTGAAGGTCTCCCAATCAAGTTCGGGCTTCGACGCTAGGAGGACCTTAAACCAGTGCCATGTCATTCCCTCCATGCAAATCTGTGCCAGCTGAACTCGAAGCTCCGGAGGAGTTCCCTGAATGGCGAAGTATAGTTCGGCACGTGAGACCCATCCTATTGGGTCATCACCTTAGAATGGAGGGAGCTCTACCCGCTTTGCTCGGAGCTGGTGTTCTTCCGACGTCATGGAAGTGACACCGCTGCCTTCTACTGCTGTGTGTATCGACTTCCCACGTTCCGCTGAACTCGACCCTGCCTCTGGTGTTTGATGTGCTGCTTGTCGTTGGAATCCCTCTCTCATTTCAGCGTGCATCGCCGCTAATGCCCTGGAGAGGTCATCGACTCCCTTATGTAAGTTGCCCAGTTGAACCGTGTGGTCCAACAACTTCGTTTCTACTGCGGTCATACGAGCATCCACTGCTTCCCACTTCTGTGATGCCACTCTTGTTTGCATACACTGGGCCTCTCAATGAAAGCACCAATGATAAGCAAATGGATGAGAATATAGTGATTTATATTTAGCTATAGCCTCGTAGGAAACTCTACAAGCACTAAGCTATCAGCCAACAATGGCCCCTCTAGCAATTCAGCTGAGACAGTACAAGAGCAAAGATACCCCTTCTGTCCTAACCCCTCCCTTACATAGTACTCTCTCTCTCCTCTAACTAATTCCCCTCTAACTGTTAGATGACTCACCCCTCTTGAATTTCCTAGAGTATGTCAACGTGGGTTTGAGGCCCGTGTTCAGTCCCTTCTCCCTCTTTCTCCTAGAATAAGTCAGTATGGGTTTAGGACCCATAGTGCTATCATTCTACATCAATTGCATCATTCAAAAAATTCATTAGTTAGACAAAAGGTTATCATAGCTTATAACCACCAATTTCAAGACTTACGAGAAGAAACAAATGACTCACAGTTTGGTGTTAGAGATACAGAGAACAGTTGTTGAAAAACTCATTGTATAATGCAGCATACCTCCATTTATCTAAATGTGGGATCGCGACAAGTATCCTTAGTAACACAGAAATCAGGACCGGATGACCAACTGACATCACCCATTTACATGCCACAATTTTGAGCCCGATTTAAGGCCTTTCACCTAGATCTATGAGCTTGAGTATAAATGAAGCTCCTATTTGGTAAACCTAAGAGACCATGTCCGGCATTCTTATTCTTGCCAATAGTCAAACAAAAAGTGAAACTTTAAGAACATAAGCATGTAATCACCAACATAAACCAACAGTGTGAGGAAACAACTGGCCAAATGTAACAGACTAAACATGAAACACGCTCACTGACCTTTAGAAACAGGACTCTCAAGTGATGGTTGCTTTTTCCAACCAGAATCAACAACCTTATCAATCATAGGGATATATTCATCATACCCAGATAAGTTACCAGCATAATTAGCCTTTCCAACAATCTTAGTCTGCAAATGTGTGGATGAAGAAATGATCAGCCTACCATAAACACAGTGCTCTAGATGACGAACACCACACAGCACCTTTATCCATTATCAACTTGCCAATAGATAGTTACATTGTAAAAAAGATAAAGAATTTCACATAAATGAACCTTAATGTAGGTATCATAAGAAAAGAAAGTGATCTATAATCCACATCAAATACCAATGACTTAATACAGTAATCTTAATAGCAGAGGATCATCAAGTATGAACCTACTTCCTCACGGACAGGAGTAAGGCGAAGATGCGAGTAATTGTTGAGAGCTTTAGGGGAAGCAATATCTTCAACTTCAGATCCTGACTCGGCAGTGGATGTATCACTACCTCTGACCTGATTCAGCATGCCGAGTACATTAAAGCTAAGCATAAGCATACAAAAAATCTTGAATATTTTAGGTAAGGAGGATGATGAAATTTTACCAAAGGGTAACGTGGCTTTGCATAAGCAAGAACCTTGCCATCATTGTCCAAAACTTTCACAACTTGTTTGGCACGCCTTGCTTCACCATTAAGAACCATCTACAATAACATATGCAATCTGTCACTTATTTCAAGCATGAAAGAGCCTGGAGGGTCGGATGAAAAACAATTACACTAACCTTCAATATTTCTGGGTTTTTCCATGGACCTTTATCAGACAGAAGGCAACCTCCCTGATCTGCACAGGTACAAGTGCCACCAAAAAATTCTGGCAGCTCACTGTATTTGGTACATTATTCTTGTAAGTACAAGTTCCACTAGCTCAAGTTAGATGGTAACAAAGAAAAACAGACGAAGGAAGAATGATGGGATCAAAATTACACGATAAAATCACAAACCAGCCAGAAAGCTCCAGTTACCTGGGATCAATTATCTCAAGCAATTTACCATGATACTTGTTTCCAAGAACCTAAATGGGTCCACCAAAAGAATATGATTGCTCAGTAGATCATCCAACAACTAGACAAGAATATGCTTCTAGGTAAAAAGAACAACAATTTTAACATACATGAATCTTGGAAGTGGTTTTTGGATCTAGAAAACTCTTCACAGTGTTCCACAAAAGCCTAAATCCTGGACCAGCATTGATGATGAACATTTGGTGGAGAGTCTGTATTAGTCAACTATGAATATCCATCTTGACGAAAACCTCTAATTTGTAAATGATAAAAGCACATTTATCCCAGTGAAAGAGAATACATAATAACCAATAAATGAGACTCTAAACCTCAGGGTAGTTGTCACCATCAATCTTCTGCAGCCGCATAATAAGCTCCCTGGCAGACTTGGTAAAGTTCTTAAGACCCTGAAAAGTTATCAAGAAAGAAGTAATCAGATATTGTAGAACCTCTAGTAGACAGTCTGGTGAATAGAACAAACGTACCACCCCCTGAACATCTAAAATTGTTGTGCTTGAATCTATATGCCTCTTTGCAGCAATTGTACAAGCTGGAAACTTTATTGC
>JAOTIZ010000203.1:37065309-37076834 GCA_027123425.1 Erythroxylum panamense
ATATTTTATTATCCTTATACCATATCATGTATGGATTGGCATGTTGATTTGGATTTGTTGCTTCCGCTGCAAGTAATAATTTTTTTAAAGTTTTGAAATCTACCATTTTTCCAAACAAAGCATGTTTTCTTTTTCCGATCCAACAAAAAGAATAATTAAAAACCATAAAAAAATGTTGTAACGGGAGATAAGTAATAAGGTGAAAAGATAAGATAGCTTTCAAGTAGCTCAGAGAGAGAGGAAATGGAAGCAAAATAATTAGCATAATGAAATAAAGAAAAAGTAGTTGAATGCGAAGAGAAGCAAAAGGAACAACGAAAGTGACAAGTGAGGCAGGTGGAGGACAAATGAAAACAAATGGAAGCAAAACATTCAGAGGTTCATCTGAGGCCTTCATCAAGCAATCTCCAAGCTCTTAGTGAGATGTGGGAGCATCACATTAGCCACTTCCCTGTCTGAGTTTTTAAGTCAACAACATAGTCTTTTGAATGTATAGTTTTGTATGAACCTATTGTTACCTTTTGTGTTAAAATTTTAACATATTCTTTCTTTCATAAAAAAATCCATGGTATAATTCGCACTTATCACTTCCCAAGTAAATCAATATTAAAGTGCTCTAATATTCTAGTATGATATTGTGGAAGTTAATCCATAATGAAATAAGGTCAATTTTTTCTTATTAAGAGCTAAATCAAGTCTCCACCTCTGTAGGAAGAGAGGCTTACCAAATATGTGCCATGTTCCTACCTAATAACCTGATTCATCTTTTGTTCCTTAGAGGAACCTGAAAAGGAAATTGTCCTTTTATATAATCAAGATATTTTCTAAGATTAGATTGTGTTAAAAAACTAGAATCAATAATAACAATAGATGATAGGGAACACAGATACTTACATGTTAAAGACATGATCAACAAATTATGAAAACACTGTGCAAGCGTTTAGTGATGGCCAAGACCTCCACAGCAAACCCACTCTTTTTACAATTACAGTTATCAATGGGACAAACCGTAGAGAGACTATAATATGGAACGATTCCACAAACTTGCAAAAATTTAGCAAATGGTCCTATATGTTGCTGTCTAGCATCAAATCTACCATAATACTCACCACTACGGTCAGATCTCACCACCTTGATGACTTTTCCTAATTGTTTTTCAACTTCAGTTTTAAAAATTTTGAATTTCTCAAGTGCTTCAGATTTTTCTTTGATTAGAAAAAGATAGTGAAATCAAGAAAAGTTATCAATAAAGGTAATAAAGTACTTGTTACTACAAATAGTAGGAGATAGAGGTCCATTGATGTCCATGTGAATGATTTCTAAGAGTCTTAGACTTCTATGTGCATCTTTCTTTTTGGTTTTAGTGATTTTTCCTCTAATGCAATCTACACATATCCCCAAATTATTAAAGTCTAAGGAAGTTAAAATGTTATCTCTAATTAATTGCTCTACCCTTTCCCTAGAGATGTGACCTAAGTGTTTGTGCCACAATAAAGATGATTTTTGTTTTATCCTATACCACTTAGAAAGAGGAGTCTCAACATTGAAAGATGTAGAAAAATTATCAGAAGCCAAAGACAATTTATATAAACCATCTACTGAAAAACCAGATCCTATTATTGCAGAATTAAAAAACAATTTTGTTTTTCCACCAGGAAAAGAAAAAGTAAAACCAAGTTTATCTAAGAAAGAAACTAAAATCAAATTCCTTCTAAAGGAAAGTATATAGAGAGTATTCTTTAAAATAAGTTCATTCCCTGAATCTAAAACTAAGGTAACATCTCCAACGCACTCCACTTCTACTTCAAGATCATTTCCTACCCTCAGCTTGCTTTCTTTCAGACCTGGCTTCCTCATGTTTGTGAACCTTTGTAAGGACACAACAATATGAGTAGTGGAACCACTATCAAACCACTAAAAATCTATAGGGACATCAACTAGATTAGACTTAAAACGTACAAAAGCAAAATGATTACCTCCAGATTTCTTCTTGCTTTCTAACCACGCCTTGAATTTACGACATTCTCCTCTATGGTGTCCCTTGACGTTGTAGAAGACACACTAAGGATCTTTCTTGAAGGTTGTTTGCCTAGGCCCTCCTACATATTGGTGGTGACTATTGCCAAATTTCTTGTAGGGAGCACTAGAAGAGTGTTTCTTATGTCTCATATGACTCTTGCTAGGATGGGATTTAGTATGAATGGTCAGGATAGCTAAATCACTCTTTTCTTTCCCTAGTTTCTCTTCCTCAACCACACATTTGGTAATAAGGTCATTAACACTCCACTGTTCACCAGTGGCATTATATGCTATTTTGATTTGGGTAAATTCAATTGGAAGATAGTTTAAGGCATGGTGAACAATGAAATTTTCATTCAAGTCAATGGATTGGGCTTTTAGTTTGGTTTGTAGGTGAACCATTCTCAGAATAAATTCCCTAACACCCACATTATAGTCATATCTCATATCCATCAACTCTTTCATTAAATATCCAGACTTATCATTATTTGATACCTCGTATCTATCTCCGATAGCAATGAGAAAATCTTTAGCAGATGTTTTGTTAGGCAAACCATTCAACAGGTGTTCAGCAATGGTCCTCTTAATTGCAACCAAGCTAAGTCGTTTAGATTTCTTCCATTTAGCCAAACTCTCTTTGTGTTCAAGTGTACTTTCATCAGGTACAACAGGCATGTCTTCCTTTAGGGCCATATCAAGACTAGCTATTCCTAAGGAAAATTCTATGTCCTGCCTCCATCTCTTGTAATTTGAGCCAGTTAAAATTTCAAAAGTCACTTGACTATTATTCATAGCGAACGAAACTATATAAAAACTATGAAATATACATAGAAAAATCAAACTAAAAAATTGAAGAACAGAAAAACGGAGCACAAAAACAAGTTTTGTGAGCTCCACATGCTCTTGCACGCGCCATAAGTGAGAGTGGGCATGTGAGCGTGCCATAAGTGAGAGTGGGCATGTGCAGGATGTGGCCTTCTTCTTCCTCCAACTGTGTTGGAGTGATAAAAAAGGGGAAGTTGTAGAGATCAATAGGACCCGCTCTTTGCAAATAATTCCCATGCAACTGCTTGGGGTTTTGCAAAACAATTTAATTATCTCATATACTATTTTATACATATTTCATAGAATGCGTTGACAAGCAAATGTTGTTGAAGAACTGTCGACGTTGTGGGTAACTGGCACACACTGTGTGAGTCACGAACAACAGTTAAATGACAATCAAAAGCTAAATGTTAACAAACAGGTGAGTCACGGTGTTGCATGTTATGTTAGGATCATTCTCAATCCTCAACAATAATAATCAGATTCCTTATCACATAAGTCTTAATGCTTTGATACCACATGTTAAAAAACCAGAATCAATAATAACAATATGTGATAGGGAACAAAGAAACTTACTTGTTGAAGACATGATCAACAAATTATGAAAACACCGTGCAAGCGCTCGGTGATAGCCAAGACTTCCACAGCAAACCCACTCTCTTTACAATTATAGTTATCAATGGGACAAACCTTAGAGAGACTATACGTATGTATATATAGAGAGTGCTGGGGGGACTTAGCCACAGATATTAACCCGAGGCCCACCAATCATGGGCCTTAGGGTTAGACCTACATCATTAATCACACTAACGATATAAAAGGCTTTAGTCCAATAGGGATCACAATAATAGTAGACCATTGGCATCTCAATGGAGATCATATCATTAGCCTGTTTTTAATAAAACAAAATTACAATTGATTATAACCCATAAAATAAATTCTAACAGATTGTCCCATCAGGAGGGAAGCCACTTATGTTTATGGTAAAAGGAAAATCTTTTATCAAAACAAAAGCCAACAATAGTGTATTTCCATTGAGTTGGCCTTGACTCAAGAATTTCAAGTGGCGGAGAGAGAAATAAAGGTTCAATGAGGGCTAAGGAATGATGTGAAGTTTGTTTAACGGAGGAAGATCTTTTATCAAGACAAAAGCCAACAATAGTGTATTTCCATTGAGTTGGCCTTGACTCAAGAATTTCAACTGGTGGAGAGAGACATAAAGGTTCAGTGAGGGCGAAGGAATGATGTGAAGTTTGTTTAATGGAGGAAGATCTTTTATCAAGACAAAAGCCAACAACAGTGTATTTCCATTGAGTTAGCCTTGACTCAAGAATTTCAAGTGGTGGATAGAGACATAAAGGTTCAGTGAGGGCTAAGGAATGATGTGAAGTTTGTTTAATGGAGGCTTTCTGGTCTCCTACCACACTAATCTAAGTTTTAGGTGGAGGTGGAGTGAGGCCAGGAGAGGTATAAATAGGGGAGCAATTTTGGGTTCTAACAGATCATTCACAGCTCAGAAACACCGCACTTCTCACCGCTTTCTAGTTTTTTTCTTATCTTTAGTAACAACAGTAACGAACTTTGCTCTCCGTCTTAGATAAAGCTTTCAAGTGATTCTAGGTTTCTTACTCCTTCTGTAACTAGTAAGTCTTAACCTGTGTGTCTAATCTCATTTCTTACAGTTTCTGTCATCTTTCATTTGATACTTCCTGTTCGGGTTACAACTCAGCTAGATGTGTATTTTGTCGGTCTTACTATGCTGGGTATTAGCTAAGATCTAGATTTGGAATCCCATGCAAGTATTCTGATAAAAACTGCTAATAGAAAGTGTGTCTTTTGTTCTAGTATCGGATATGATAGTTTCCGCTTCTCTGTTTGTGATGTTAGCAACCTTGTTTCTTGTCCGCTTGTGGGCATATCATTCACCTTTTGTTATCTTTCGAAAGCTGTCATTTGTATGTTTGGATGATATTATTATTATTATTTTGGTTTTTTGTCATGCATTCACTGCTTGATTTGATCATTATGGTGATTATGCATTTTATTTTTGGTCTTTTATGGTGTTTCCAATATTAAAAGTTGCGATCTTTAACCAAAACTCAAGCCAATGGTGAAAGATACCGCGTATTATGATTTATTGGGTATCAATGTGGATGCATCCGCGGTTCAGATTAAAAGGGCTTATTACCTCAAGGTTAGATTTCAATTCATCCTTAAGTAATTATTTGCACTGCGCATTTACTGCAAAATATACCGCCTCGATTACAAGCACAAACTGCATCTTAATTTTGTGTTTTGTTTTATTGTGGACCGTATGCATACTCTTTAAGTACCTAATGCCGCCCACTGATAGGGAACACTTGCTTTGCAGCGCAACACAGAAGAAGGAAATATGTTAAATGGTTGGTTAAAACTGCTTAGTGATGAGATAGTTTTATGTGTTCTTTGCAGGCAAAGGTAGTTCATCCAGATAAGAATCCTGGTGATCCTAAAGCTGCAGAAAATTTTGCGGTTAGCTTCCAGACTGAAATTGATCCTTTTCTGTCCTTCCATCTATTTAAACTGACATTGTTCGAATGAGCTTCTCTCTTGTTTTAAATTCTGTTGTAGTGATAGAACCAAGTTCAAAAACCTCTTCCAGTTATTTTTGGCTAATTTTGATTTTTTCCTTTACTGTAGATTCCTACATTATAATTAAATCACTTGTAAACTTGATGAGTAGCTTCAGAATGACAAAAAGGAAATAGAAGGATTGTCACTTCACATTTTCTTGAAGCTTATCATGTAATTGTATTGTTTTTGTTGTTTATGTTCAAAGAAACTAGGTGAGGCATATCAGGTTTTGAGTGATCCCCAAAAGCGTGAAGCATATGACAAATATGGAAAGGAAGGAGTGACACAGTAAGTTTGTTCTTGACGAGTATAATCTATAGTGTTTTCATTTATATGCTGAATTAAGAGAAAAAATGTATAGACGTCTGGCAATATAACTCAAACTCAAGAAACTAGTAGTTTTGATCAATGAAACATATATTTGATATTATATGGTGATAATCTATTATGTATTTTAGAGTAGGATCTAGTCATGGGTTGAGACACGGGGAAAGCATCCTCTTTTTCTCTGGCCGTGTTCTCCCCTTCCTTTGAAGAACTTATACCAACACGAGGAAGACACCTGTCCTCGATAGGGTCTCGTACCTCTGTTGTTTTTTAATCCAACAACTGTGTTTTCTTGATAAAAGTCTACTTGCCTCTTTATTAACCATAGCAGCGTTTAAATAGGCTTAAGGATAAATTAACAACCCCAATTAGGACTCCTGATTAGGTATAAAGTCTAAAAATAGAATCCTAATAGAAAGGAAATATTATCTGTACAAAAAAAAATCAAACAAAACAAAATAAAAACAGACTTGCTAACGACTGATGGTTGTCTTGTCAGCCACTTTTCTTGTATCATGAGTAAACTTTCCCACAAAGACATCTTCAACATTACTCTCCTCGACTTTGAGCTTGTCGTCAAGCTCAAACTTTGGATAAACCGCCTGATGAGTGGTTAAGTCTTCTTGTGTAACATTCTCGTCAAAACTGTCCATCCAATGCACCAACACCTCTTGTCTGCCTTTGTTAATCCTGGACCAGACAACAGAGTGGGAAACAGGCACCAATTGGCATCTTGGAGGACTAGTAGCTCGGCCACTGAACTTGGAGTATCGCCCTTAAACTTCTTCAACAAGGACACATGAAAAGCATCATGGATATGACCCCTCTAATAGCTCCACTCTGTAGGCTACTATACCAGTTTTCTGTAGTGTTTTATAAGGATCAAAATATTTTCGAGACAACTTGTGAGGCTCTCTATTCCTTATTGAACGTTGCTGGTAAGGGTGAAGCTTTAATTGTGAGGCCCTCTATTCCTTACTGAAAGTTGCTGGTAAGGATGAAGCTTAAACCAAACCGAATCACCCTCTTCAAAGGAGATCTCTCAATTATTAGCATCATATGTAAGTTTCATTTGTTACTGGGCTTGCAGTAAATGCTCCCTTGCCGACTATAAAACTGTATCCCTCTCTTGAAGAGCGTGATCCATTGCCTCCACTGTAGTGGAACTGGCTGATAATCAAGCAAACGCAGAGGATCCCTTTCATACACCACCTGAAAAGGTGTAGCTTGCAAGGAAGAGTTGAAAGTTGTGTTGTAACAATACTTCGCTCACGGAACCCATTTGACCCATCGCCTTGGTCTATCGCTAGTAAAGCAATGCAAGTACATCTCAATGGTTTTACAAATTCAGTCTCACCATTCGATTGTGGGTGATAAGGCTAAGGCCAACTTTGTTCCTAACAAGTGAAACACTTCCTTCCAAAAGAGACCTGTAAAGACTTTGACTCGATTAGAAACAATTATCTTAGGTAACCCATGCAAATGAAAGACTTTTGTAAAAAATACATGAGCCACAGATATAGTAGTGAAAGGATGAGCAAGTGGAACAAAGTGCACATATTTGGAAAATTTGTCTACAACCACCATCAAAATTGACTTCTTTTGAACCTTGGGTAATGCTTTGATAAAATCGATTGAAATATCCACCCATACCTGTTGGCGCATTGAAAGAGGCTGTAGGAACCATGTAGGGTGTAAGTTTTTCCACTTGATGTGTTGACACACTAGACAACCCTGCAATTCAGCCACTGCAAATTTCATTCCTTCTTAAAAGAAATCTCTATACACCCTCTAAAAGATCTTCTAGACCCCTTCATGGGTCATATTATGAATGCTTGAGAGGCTGGTTTGCACTAGGGAGAAGTGGACAACAAATAAACCTTCCCCTTGAAAAAGATCATGCTCTCGCTCACTTCCCAAGCAACTTCGATCTTCCCCTTCTCTATGTTGCCCTTTTGTTATTTCAAATCATTTAAGGCTTCCACTTCTTGTCGAAGGGCATAAAAAGTGTCAGCTCTTGGCTTAGAAATAGCAAAGAGTTGGCCATCCTCTTCATCAACTGCATTACAGCTCGGTTGAGTCTCGCTGCCATGTTTTCCACCCTGAAATCATAATTGTTAGTTTACTAATTGAATGTTGTTGAGGTTAAGTGGTTAACCTCAATCAAATAGAAACTTAACCTCAATCAAATAGAAACTTAAGGCTGAAGTGATCAGTCTCCAGTGGGTCATAGCTTTAGCAAGACCAATAATATCTCTTTCATACACTATGAGCTTATAATGGTGATCTTCCAATTTTCTACTGAAAAATACAATTGGCTGGCCTTGTTGTAGGATCACCTCAATACCACTACCAAGAACATTACACTCCCTCTCGAACTTTTCCTCAAAATTAGGCAACCTCAGAACAAGGACTTTAGAAAGAGCCTTCTTTAAGTTATAGAAGGCTAAATGGGCCTCATTCCCCCATTGGTATGCATTCTTCTTCAATAGGCTAGTTAGAGGTGCTGTCACTTGCCCATAATGTTTTTATATATTTCTTGTAGTACCTTGCTAACCCCAGGAAGCCCTGGAGAGCCTTGGCTGATTGTGGTATTGGCCAATCAACTATCGCCTTAATTTTACTTGCATCTGCCTCCACTCTTTCACCATGAATAATATAACCCAAGTACGTCACCTCAGTCTCCCCAAATGTGCACTTGAATTTCTAAAAAAATAAAATGGTGAGCTCGCAACAATTCAAGAACTAAATGCCTATGTTGAATATGGTCAATCTAAGTCTTACTATATATTAAAACTTCATCAAAGAAGAGTAGTACAAACTTACATAAATGAGGCCTAAACACCTCATACATCAAACTTTTAAAAGTTAAATGAGCATTGGTCAACCAAAGGGCATTATCAAGAATTTGAAATGCCCATGGTGTGTCCTAAAAGTTTTCTCTATATCCAGATGATCCATTCTAATTTGATGGTATCCTGAACGAAGATCTAATTTTGTGAAATACCGTGCTCCATGCAGCTCATCCAACAACTCTTCCACTATTGGGATTGGAAACTTATGTTTTATCGTTTGATTGTTAAGCTCCCTATAGACTACACAAAACTTTCATGTCTCGCCATGTTTCCTCACTAGTAGTACCAGTAAAAAAAATGGAGATTGACTTAGCCTTATTATTCCTTGTTGTAGCATGACCTCACATTGCTTCTCTGTCTCATCCATTTGAAGGTAAGGATAAAGGTAAGGTCTAGATCCTGACATTAAAGGAATTATGTATTCATGACTTCGACTCGACGGTAATTTTAAAGGTTCCACAATCAAATATGAAAATTCTGCTAACAATTTCTCTATAGCAATGGAGGTTGAATGCTGTCTCATCATTAATTCCACTCTCGGTTCAGCACTCGGAACTTGCCCCTTCCATTGCACCTTCGACCTATCCAGCTAAAAACTCATCGTTGGAGATGCAAAGTCCTAGAGTATAGGCCCTAACATATGCAGCCATTTGACCCATCAAACGATATCAAAACCATCCAAGGGAATAGAATAAAGCTTAGTGGTAAAAGAATCAGAATCAACTTGCAGTCATAGCTGCTCCCTCACTATAATAATCTTGGGTATCACTCGCTTCGAATGAAATTGTGGGTGCTCCCCGAATCCACCAATATCCACATCATCCACCCACTCTTGCTCATTCTGTGAGTCTGACACTTTGATCCAAAAAGGCCTCTTGCACTTATGTCCTGTTGTGTAGGATTCATCCCGTTAAAGCACAACCCCTTAACTCTTCTTTTTGCCATCTTCACCCTTGAAAGCCTTTTGAAAGATGTTACCTACATTGTTGGCAGTTGACCCTATCAGTTTCCCTCATCCACTCACTCCTTTGGTGCTTTGATTCCTAAGAGAGGCACTGCTGGTTGCTACTGATTTAGGGGTTGTCCATCCAATTGAAAATTTTGAGTTGTCTTGTAATATACACTAATGTTTCCTCTCTAAAGCGTGTGTCATATTCATCGCAACTCCCAAATTACCGGGCTGTTGCGTCTATACCTCGATTTGAAGGCTCTCCACCAGCCCTGCTGTAAACAAATTCGCCTTTTGATGGAGGTTCAGGTCTGTAGTCCTTGCTATCAGGGATTGAAATTGCCGTTAGTAATCTTCTGCAGTTCCTGTTCACTTAAAATTTTCAACTCCCCTAAAGAATTGTTGCTCATGCATGGTCTAAACCTCACGAGACAATGCTTTTTAAATCCATCCCATTCCCATTCTAATTCCAATTCCAATTACTCCTGCTCTAATTGGATAAAATCATAGCAGCACTTCCCCATCAAGTGGAAGGCTGCCAATCCCACTTTTTCCCTCTTTGGTATTTTTTAATTCCCATAAAATTGTTCACACCTCCTTACCATATCAAGGGGTCTTTTGACCCATCATAAGGCAAAAATTAAAGCTTGGAGTACTGCGGTACCAATTGACCCCTAACTTGCCCATCTGATCTCTCCTCTGAATAGTTTTGGCTCCCTCAATTGCCATTGCTAGAACCATCAGCATTGACCCTTCCTAAATCCTTCTCCGATCTATGGACATGGCGTGTCAGCTTTTCCATCTGTTCCTCCAATGCCTGCTACTGCGCGACCATAGTTTCATAAAAGCCTCCAACATGCTGACTAGGCTTTCGGAGTCACCCATGAGAGATGACTCTGATACCAAGTTGTTATATCCTCTAGCGTAGGATCTAGTCACGAGTTGAGACATAGGGAAAGTCACCTCTTTTGCCCTGATCGTGTTTTCCCCTTCTTTTGAAGAACCTATACTAAAAGAAGAGACATGGCCTTGACAGGGTCTTGCACTGCTGTTTTTTTTTAATCTGGTAGCTGTGTTTTTTTTGACAAAAGTCTGCTCACCTCTTTATTAATTATAGCAACCTTTAAATACACTTAAGGATAAATTAACAACTCTAATTAGGACCCCTACTTAGGTATCAAGTTTAAAAATAGAATCCCAACAGAAATAGGAGATAGAATCTGTAAAAACCCTAAAATACGAAAGAAAAATCAAACAAAACAAAATAAAAGCAGACTTGCTAATAGCTGTCCTGTCAGCCACTTTTCTTGTGTTATGAGTAAACTTTTCCCATGAAGGCATCCTCATCATAATCATTTTGGTTACAACGCAAAGTATTTACAGAGGATCAATGAACAAGCAATCTTTGATAACTGCAGTTTCTGGAATTGCCTTGTAGGACACTTAAAACTATCTAAATTGGCCATCTGAAGTGGGACATATGAGAAAGCAAAGTCGACTAGGTCATGGAAGCTATAGGAAGAAATGAAAACCTAAGAGAGGACTAATTAAACAACAAAATATTGTTAGTACATTCATCAGGAAATGGTAGTTAAATACAAGGTAAAAGGGCGCCTAGTTGTGAAAACACGTTGAGTTCATTCAACAACATCCTCGTCCCAGTTTCAGTTTTTTTAGTAACTATGTCTTTACTAGATCATGACATGGATCCCCCGAGAAATTAATGCAATATAGCCTTTTAAACTTTATATTAACAGATATTTAGCAAAATTTAACATTTGAACTAATGCCACAGCGAAGTCAGGAAAAATCAAATAGTTATGGGCAGGAGAGAGGGAAGCGTGTATTTGATTACTGTCATATTAGCAATATTAGTTCCACTCAAAGATGTGTGTTGAAGAAGATGTTGGCTTATTGTTTTGCTCCAACAGATTTAC
>JAOTIZ010000203.1:37090941-37124413 GCA_027123425.1 Erythroxylum panamense
TCATGCATTCAAAGTTGTACAACCCATATCTCTCAATTCCAATATCCAAAAATTACAAAATTTATACCAATTGAAAGCTAAGAGAATAAGCTATAACTTTTGTAAAGACACCTTTGTCTGATTTGGCATACATCAATACATTTTATTCAATAATAATATGATATGATTTCTGTCCCTAGTAGTGCTACAACCTAAGTCAAGACTCAATTTCATGCCAAATTTTGAAATTTTTAGAGACAGAATTAAAATTAGACTTCATCAAGAAAGTTGTAGCCATATGTCTCTAATTTAATTTAAATCAATAATCAACTCATTTGGAAATATACAGATCAGGATATAATCAAAATACCGAAGTATGTTCAATTACAATATTCCAGTTCATATATTCCAGTAGACCTCCTCACTTTCATCCAATCAATCTTTTTCAAATCAATTCAGATGGCTCTAAATTTTTATGGAGAGGGAAAAAAATATCTTAGGAGTGTATTGGTTTAATTTTCAAATTATTTGGAGGTTGGGAGATAAAGTTATAACAAAATGAATGAAAGATGTTCAAAATAGTCTCTCTTTAGTAAACCTTTGGTACAAGTCCTTTTCTCTTCTCTCTCTAGATTAACAAAACACAGGTTTTCTTCTTCTTTACCGTAAACTGCAGATCTTCACTCTTCTTTCTCCCTTCCACTTATCCCATCATCTCTAATTTATACTCTCACATTTATCTCTTCATTTTAACTCCCATTTCAATTTAACTTACTGTCAAAACCTCTCAAAATTCAAGATCACACACAATATCACAATCAAAATTCACATTCGATTTTCCTGCAAAATTTTTGCACTTGTTTCATTTTCTACAATTTTTTCCAGCATCAATTTATAGTCCGACAATATAGAACCTAAGTCCAGTTTTTGCAGTTGCCTACTTCTCAAATTCATATTAAACTCAAATTCTCACACTTCAACACACACTTTCTGCACATTTCAACTTAATTAAATTCTCATTTAACTCATTCTCAATATCACTGAAGCTATCCTTCTTACACACCTCATGCATGAATTCATTTCCAATCATTAAAACATCATCAAAACCATGTACAATACTCAGTAAATCTGAAAACACAACTTTCTTGGTTTCAGAAAAATTCCAGCAATAAGAGAAGAACACGTGTCGATGGATGAAAGAATAAGATATGGTTTTAGTGGAAGTAAAGTCAAGAGAGCAAAGCAGTATCTAGACTGCCAACTATACAACCAGATACAAGTAGTGATTCGGTGATGGTTGATCAAGAAGAGAGTGTGATGATGTTCAGTGGGGAATACTGAGAGAGAGCTGGAGACTTGTTTTTCTTCTCTACTTCTTTTTTAATATACACATGGCACTTATGCATGTAATCCATTTTTCATGCATGTGAGGCTGTCATGTGTCATACTCCCATTTGTCTATTTTTTCTGGTCCAAAACACTTTAAAATTTTTAAATTTCTCTAAAATTCAACAAAAATTTTGAAATAATCATAATATTCTCTAAATAAATTTTCAACTTAAATAATCCATAATTCACATTTTAATCACATTTATAAATCAATTATACCTCGAAAATATCAATGAATGTATATACAATTATTTCATGAAGTTCAACACAATTCACATATTTAAGTATGTCATATGATGCATGAAATGGACTTCTACTTTTTCAATATACTCTTATTTACACTATTCTGGGGTCCTAGCCCCTAATATGAGATATTGGGACGTTACAATAGTATGATTATACAAGTGTAATTTTGACACCCTTCTATTGGCTGTAAGTTATGACTAACATGTATGAACACAGATACATATTTTATGACTTGAAATATGTATCATATGATTTGTCAATATATGAAATTGGCAAATGATTAAAGAAAAATGTTACAGTGTCTGCTTGAATATCTTGGTGGTGGATAGATAGGCTTGCCTATAGCAATATAACGTAGCTGCTACAGTTTGACACCAATGATGCCTTCATTTCAGACTATATAATATCTCCACAGTTTGATGCCTTCAGGTATCCACAGTTTGATACTTTTGAATATCCACAGTTTTGATATCTTTGGATATACACAACTTCCATTATCTACACCCGTGAGATTGTGCAGGCTTAACACAGAAAGTAAAGTAAATAATTATAAATAAGAAACACAATATGATAACATAATAATTGGTATTGATGAGAATCTGTGTTTGTATTGATAATTTGTATCAATGAGTATTGAATATCTATATTTGACTTATAAATGTGTATTTTCAGTATAGGGATAATATGTTGAAGCATATTTACATTCTGTACTTTGCGTAAGTATGTCATCACTACTTACATGAGCGTTGAATATTAATATTTGATTTATGAATGTGAATTTATGGTATGCGAGTTATGAATGTGTGTGCTTGGCTGATGACTGCTGTGAATGGTCATCCAAACTAAGTGTTAGAGATAGCAACCTGACCCATGGCCCAACAGGTTGATGGTTGCTGACACATGGCCCAATGTCTAATCATGAGCTGACCGGCCCGTGACTCAGGTGGGCCCGTGTAGCGCCCCTTATCGTAGGGTATACATCGGGACGTCCGTAGGTCATTCCGATGCATATCCTACAATAAAGGTGCACTACGGACAAACACTACACTACTTCACATGGCATCAATATTATAAAGTATCAATCTATAAGAAATCACTAATCTTTGAAACCAAAATACTTTCTCATTTCATTTATTAGAAACCATAAATGTACAACTGCCACTGTTCATGATCTGTACAATACTCCCAAAGGGAAAAATAGAACGAAAGCCTAACTAGGTCATTCTCAAAAATTCCCAGCTGACCGACCTGTGAGCCATGACTTCTCTTGCCAACACGATCTACAAGGCAGGAAAAGTCTCCCTGGAGCTAAGAGTCTACTCTCTTGGTCCTGAAAAATATTTGCAATGTTGGGTGAGTTTGCGAACTCAGCGAAGAACCATCGTCGATGGTTCTCCCAACTCCTGCATAATCAAACCTTACACAGATAATCATACAATATCATATCAGAAATACCACATGAATTATCATTTCACAAATATAAGGCGTTTCACCTTCCACTCAGTCCATATTCAATCATATGTATATGCAATGCACATGTGACACTTCCCCATTTTATTACGGTGTTGTGACCGAGCGCCTGAACTTTCCCAAAAATGGGCACATTGAACTGTCCCAAAATGAGCGCACTAATCGGTGAGCCTGATGCTCTGAATTACGGTGGGCTCGAGGCCCTGATACGTTGAGCTTTAAGCTCTCGGTGGCTGCTCCGGTCACAATTGTCATTATCTGATCATGCCTTTATGCATGAAATGCATATGTCTAAATTCAACAATAATTGGATCAGAAAATTATACCACATGTCCCAATTAGGCAGTACGTCAATTCCCATATCACATTAGAAACAAGTAGTTACAAATTTACACACAAATAGCACTTCGATATCAAGTTCCCAATACTTCGGACACCTATGGTCCGGAACCAATCATAATCAAACACACATAAGCCCTCCATTAATCTCTGCATGATTTTAAGTGCATAATTTTAAACACATAAAGATTGAGGAACCAACTAGGTTACTCACCAATTAACTTCTGATCTAATGCCGGGAAGTCTCAGCAACGTCGGTAGATCGACACTCTAATTGTGCCTCTATAACAATCAGAACACAAAAACATTACCAAATGCATAATTTACAATATTCAAAATGCACAAGCAGCGATTAGAAATGCGTACAATGCATGTTCACGATATTCCTGACACTATTCCCAAATCTTTCCATCACAACCCTTGTTCTCTAAATGATAGAAATTCATAAACATCATAACTCATTTAATTTAATTTAGAACTCCAAAAGTTACATTCCAGCATATGGGGACTATCTTTATATCGAAATCATATTCACTACTCAATTTCCATCCAAATTCGAGAACTTTCGAGATTGATTTAAAACTTCCATTCTTATAAATTTGTAGTTCTTTGTCTCTAATTTGCAATAAATCAAAAACCAACTCAATTGGACTTATACATCAAAACTTATGGCTAATGAACCAAAACACTCCTGCAAAGAAGAAGTCCTCGCCGCGACGGAAGGTTGCTCGCCGCGGCGAGAGCACTCGCATGTGCCGCGACATGTGCGCTTGTGCGCATTGCGGCATGCATGCTTGCGCTTGCCGCGTGGAGAAATTCACGCGCCGCGGCGTGCGATAAGCACGTCGCGACGTGCGATCCCAGAAACTCCCGAAACCCAGATTTTTCTCATCTGTCAAAATTTTAATCCATCTATCAACCTTTAAAACACTCTAAAACCACTTAATACACTCAAAACAACTCACCCCTAAACTTCAATTCACCAAATATCAATTATCCCTCATCCCAAATATATAAAAACAAAATATAGGCATGAATTTACATCATCCGAAACATATACCTATCTCAACCATCAAGGTACTCTAATAATCATCAAATCAAACTACCTATAACATGAAGAGTAAGAACTTACTTGTTTTGTCTTCAAGCTACATAAAATACTCCAATCCTCAAACTTTTTCAAACACCCACGACAATCACCCATGACAATCATCATCTTCCCAAGACTTATGTTTGATTTGTGCGTGGATGAGGAAGAAGCAAGCAAGCAAGTAGCAAGGAGGGATTTGCCACAAGGAAGGAAGAAACCCACGAAGAAGAAGAGAAGAAGAAGCTATGAAGAGAGAAATTTTCATTCAAAAGGGGAAGGAGCATCGTGGGAAGCAAATCCATAGGATAATAGGGTTTTAAGCCAACCCAAAATAATTGCTTAAGGCATGTTTGGCAAGTGACTTAGGTCACTTGCCACTTGTCCTCTTCGTAAGGCCTAATCCAATTTCTTATTCTAATATTCTCCCAAATTCCAATGGCTCTAAGAAATAAATCCTAAAGTCATGACTCTAATTTTCCCGTGCCATTTTCCAATTATTTTCGGTACTAGAAATCTAATTTATCAGCCATTTGGTCATTTTTCCGGTCCGGACATGTTACTCCAAAAATTCCGAAAAAATTCCTAAAAATCTCCATAAATATAAAACACATGAATTTCACTCAAATTCAATATTTCGAACACTATCTCTCATTTTTCACTCCAATTTAACTTTCAAACACAAATACACATTGAACACAGAAATTTCATTTGTACACTCATATGTCAGGAAATATCATGAATGCATGTACACTCATATGCATGTGCAACAATTACCAATTATCTAAATATATAGAGGCTATAACATGCATGTGCAAACCGAAATATGTATGCACATTCCTAAACCGTTCCCAATTTACCAAAATACCCTACCCCTCAGTGACGGGATGTTACATAGGGAATGATCTCAGACCTCAAAACAATTTATATACCAATACACATAATCTAGGATGGAGGAATAACCTCAATTTCTAGTTAAGGGCAGGCAAGGAACAACCCTCTACTAGGATTTCAGCAACATCCATGATCCAAACCTTAAAAACTAGGAAGTGACTGCACTGAGATCTTATGTTAGTGCATTAGAAATGTTGAACTCCCAATTAAGACAAAAAAAAACTAGAATGATATGGCTAAAAGGAGACAAAAATTCCAAATGCTTCTATAGAGAAATTCAAACAAGAAGGAATAAAAACAAAATGATCCTACTTAACAATGAAGATAGTATGGAAGTGAAAAGCCAAGAAGATATGAAGGAATTAGGCTCTAAACACTTTAGAGATACATTATGGACTGAAGTGCAGACCTTTACTCTATCTGAGAACTGAGGAACATATAACCAACATCTGTCTAAGTGACTTCACAAATGATTTAATCAAAGAGTTAACACAAGAGGAAGTAAAAACCACCACATTCAGTCTACATCTTAATAAAATTATGGATAAGATGGCTTCAATGCCTAATTCTTTGGATCCAATTAGAAAACAATTGGTTAATTGATAACTTGTATAGTGAGGGAATTCTTCAACACTAAAACAATCCTATTTGATTTTAATCAGATACATATTTGTGTTATCCCCAAAGTGAACAATCTTGATAGCTTGAATGATTATCGACCAATTGCCTATTGTAATGTGTTGTATAAGGTAATAGCAAACAATACTAGCTAATAAACTCAAAATGCTGCTCACTCAGCCTATCAATCTCTACTAAAGTGCTTACGTTAATGATAGGAACATAGGCGATAATATCATGATAGCTCTAAAACTCTTCAAGAGCTATAATTCTAAGAAAACAATAAAAGGCTATGCTTTAAAAATTAATTTTATAAAACTTTTGACTCTCTCAGTTGGAAGTTCTTGCTCAATTTTATGCAACATATATGCTTTCCATGAAAATTTATCAACTGGATAAAGAAATGCATCACCACCATATCTTACTCTATCTTAGTCAATGGAGAACCCACTGGGATATTTAGAGTAGCTGGGGGCCTAAGGCAATGTAATCCACTCTCGTGTTACTTATTTTCCATTATCAAGGAGATCTTCATCAGATTAACTCAGCTTAAAATCTCTAAGAACCTAGATTCAAGTTCTATTACAGATGCGAAAACCTAGCTTATTTCACATATATTTTTCTAATGACCTCCTATTATTTTGTGGTGCAACCTCTAAATCTATTAACCTTTTGTTCAATATACTGAATCATTTTAAATATCAATCTAAGGAAAAATTTCCTTTTCATGTCTGAAAAGGCTAGCAGTGAAGTTGAGCTATGAGCATCCCTTAAAGGTATCAAGATCTAGTAACTCCTCTTTAAGTATTTGGGGTTCCATATCTCCACAAAGATGCTATTATAATTGGATTGCTTTTTTCTTATAGACTTAACCATCAAAAAGCTAAACAATTGGTATGACAATACTCTTTTATATTAGGGAAGGCTTCATTTATTCATTTGAATCTTGGGAAATTTACAGACATACCAGACAACATATTTAACATTGCCAAAGGAGATCGTAAAGACAATTAATAGGCTACTAAGGAATTTCATATGGACTATAATTAGTGCCAAAATGTTAACTCCCAAGGTAAATTATAATGACATATGTTTACCTAAAGTATATAGTGGATATGGAATTCCTTCTACCAAGCTAATAATTAAACCTTTACTTATCAAAAGGCAATGCAATTATGAAGGTAAGGAAAATTTATAGATAAAATGGGTACATCATTACTATTTAAAGGGGTCTAATATATGGGAGGCTAAGATAACCCCCAACTTCATTTAGACCCTTAAGCAAACTTTTCATTATAGCAATGAAGCAAAAACAGTCATCAAACACAAAATTGGTTTGACGCCTCACCATTATTTGATCATTAGACTAATAAAGATCCTTTATACAAACTAATGGGGTTTCTAATGCCTAAAATCAAAATTTCTAGTTAATAATAAGGTGTAGGTGGTGAATAGGAGTAATAACTAGATCTAGTTAGCACACACTACTAATGGAGCTAAGGAATTATTAGAGATCTTGCCTAATTACTTGCTTGAATTGACTAAATTAGACACTATCCAATGGTTTCTAGAAAAGAACCAAAATTTTATTACTTCATCATGCAAGCAGGCTCTGCTCAGATCTTCAACCAAATTTTTATGGACAAGTCTAGTATGAGACTCATTCCTCACTACTTCCAATGCCTTCATCTTATAGCTTTCAATTAAAGGAAAAGTTGGTATAAATACCTTACTAAATTATTTTTTGGAAGTTAAAAAATTTATATTCCAAAAATATTCTAGCTAACTAAAGTTCATCACAAAATTAGACATCATATATTGGGATTTTAACTATAAAGTACTAACAAGGAAGAAAAAGGATAACAATAGGAGTTAGTTTAAGCACTTATCCTTGCATTATTATTGATCAATTTGTGGTAGTTGTTGAAAATTAAAGTCTCCCTAATCTAGTAAAATAACTTTTAAGCTAAGCAATGTTTATCTAGCTTAAGTTTGTTGTGTACTCAATTGTACCTCTCCTTCTAAATGATGTATGCACTATAAGTAAAGGCTATTTAGAACACCACTAAATCATTTTCTAGCTTTTTATTCCATTCATAGGTCTATTAAATGATTTGTTCCCAATTCTATACATTTTAGAATATGTTTATGATGTGTTGTAGTCTATCCTAGATTGTTCGAGTATATAAGCATTGAAAGTATAAATGTGGGATTGATTCTACTTCAACTTTATATAATACATAACTGGGATTTACAACATGGATTCTATCCTTGGTCCAAAGTCTCCTTTGATAGTAAGTCAATAATTGAAAGTAGCCTTAGGCAATAAGGTCTTGGACCAGATATGGTTATACCAGTGTATTGAAGTGAATCACGCGATATTACAAAGCTTAGAATACGATATATGAATGCACGAGAAGGGGGGGGGGGGGTTGAATTGTGTATTCCCCTTTTTAAAAACTCTTTCAAAACGTTTGTTAAAAATTGAGTTCTTTTACAGAACCTTCGGTAGATCCAAATTAAACAAAACTTTGAAAAACTTGTTTAAAAAATTAAGTACGAACAAAACTTGAATCTAAAAGAGAGATAGAGTAGAGAGAAGTCGACACAGCGATTTTATCCTGGTTCACCCCAAACCGTGGGCTACGTCCAGTCCTCAGAAGTCTTTCTGAGATTTCACTATCTCTTCAACGTTTACAAGTATTCTTTCCGAGCCTCTTCAGGTCTCTACAATCAGTATTCTTTCACTCTTAGCCTCTGCAGGCTATCTGTACTACTTTCTCACAAAAGTGTTTAAAACTAGTTACAGTAAAACTAGCTCTCAGCTAATTTGCACAATGATCTCACAGATATGCTTTTTCGATCGCATAGATGTAAATCAACTAACTTTGCATCTTCAACTTCGACTTATATTTATAGCCTTCATCTCCAACTGCTTCTTGAATCTTGTTTCTTGAATCTTGAAAGAAACGGCTAATTAGTTGAGTTCTGTAACTAACCCGAACTGACTCTTGCGTCTGTTTTCTATTCTTCGTCTACTTTCTGCATCTGCTTTTTCTGCTTCTACTTTTATTCTTCGTCTTTCTATTATGCGTCTGTTTTTCTTTTCCGTCTGCGTCTGCTTTTATATTTCTGCGTCTGCGTCTGCTTTTATATTTCTGCGTCTGCGTCTGCTTTTCTATTTCTGCGTCCGCGTCTGCTTTTCTATTTCTGCCTCTGTGTCTACTTTTCTATTTCTACGTCTGCTTTTCATGTTGCGTCTGCTTTTGAACTTCTCCGTCTGGTTTTTACTTCTGCGTCTGTCTTTTTATTTCTGCGTCTGTTTTTCTTTTCCTCTTTGTTATTCATTAAAATCATATATATGTAAAGTCATTTTGACTCAACAATTGTCTTCCCAAATTTTAGATTATATTGTAATTCACATTTCTGAAAAAATGGATCATACAAGATAAGAGAATAGTAGTAAATTATCAAATAATGTAAAGAAACTAAGAAACTAAAATAGTTCCCTAACAAAAGTTCCAAAATTTTGATCAGATTGTTGAATTCCTCAAAATTAATTATGAAATGTTGAACTCTTGTAGTAGTCATGGAACTAGGTCGATTCCTAGGAGAATTGAAAACTAGTTTCTTATTTTCAATTGATAAAACAAAATTAGGGTGGCGGTTATAAGTAATTAAGTAGTAAACTAAAATTTAAAAATAATCAAAATAAATCAACTAAGTATAAAAGTGAGAAACTCAGTGGTACTTAACTCTAATTCAAGAGAAATATCTTATCCAATTTTAAGATTGATCATTGGTATAAAAAGAATAATTTTCACAATTTAAATAGT
This sequence comes from Erythroxylum panamense, assembly GCA_027123425.1. NCBI lineage: Eukaryota > Viridiplantae > Streptophyta > Magnoliopsida > Malpighiales > Erythroxylaceae > Erythroxylum > Erythroxylum panamense. The sequence continues at coordinate 37,100,800 of JAOTIZ010000203.1, forward strand.
TACACCGAAATATATTAGGATAGCCATAATAATTCTTAAATTTTCTAAATTTAATTGGTTCAACCCTAACATTCAAACAAAAATTACCATTGTTTGATTAGGTATGATAACATTCCATATCAGTTAAATGATAGTAATACGTTTAGTGAAAAAAATAAACCTTTAATTAAATAATTGAAATAGCTACAACTATTTAACTTAGTTTTCTTATTTGTCATAAGTTTAATATGAAAATTCACAAATAACATATTTACTACTTGTACCAATCCTTCATGATAATTACACATCACCAAATTTATAGATGGTTACAAAATAATCAACATCAAATTAATTTGTTAGATTAATCAATATTGATCACTAATAAAATATAGGAACACAAAATAAGAAATATTTGAATTAAAACATGAATTTAATTTAAAACAAAACCTCACAAGGTTATAATCAGAGTTTGGAATCCATTTGAATTTGAATATTTGAATTTAGCCATACATGGCTTTAGTTACAATACCAAAAATGGAAAAAAAAAGATGAAAGATGAAGAGAGAACTATAAAGAAATGAAAATTGGATGTGTTTTTCACCTTTACTCCTACTCAAAACCTAGCCTCTTCCTATCTTGCCAAGATTCCTATCTAACCAAATCCAAATCCCAACATAACAGGTCAGTAAATAAGTTTCCTAACTAAATTCAAACCTTTAGAGTGAATTTGGCATTATGCGTGATCTCACCTTATCCATTATGCGTGATCTCACCTTATCCATTGTAATGATCTATTAATTTTTCCAAAATTTGTGTTTTTGACCAAATATGCCCTAATTTGGTGCAATCTGTACTTGTCACTTCTTAAAACAAAATAATATTAATTTCACCATTTATGCACCAAAATTAAGCCCAAAAAAAAGATAATCTAATTAAGATAAATCAACCCTCTGTTTGTGGACTCTTAAGTAACTGGACTTGAACATATTGGGTATGCAAGTATGTGTATATTATGAAATTAGTGTGGGACTTGATCTCGTGCATATAAAATAAATAAGGAAAATTTTGTTTTAATTTATTGAAGCTAGTATCACTTAAATTCTATAAAATGATTAACATATAAATCATAATAAAGTAATAATCATAATTCATACCTTATCTTGAAGCTCGATCCTTTTTTTGTCATTTTCCTCAAATTGTTTCTAAAACTGACTCATCTTAACCATTATAGTCACATAGGTATCCAACTTCTAATGATATCCATAGAACGAGTGGAGAGAACTATGTAACTATTGTAAAGAGGGTTACGTAAGAAGTGCTAGCTACCTTAGAGCTTAAGCCTATTTATAATAGGTTTTATAATAATAATAATAATTGAAATTAAATTCTAATTACAATTAAAATTGAATTAGAATTACATTAATACCAATTAAATAACAATTATTTTCAAATATCTAGCATCTCATACTGATCCTTATTTATTAAATATCTTATATTTACTCATAAAGTTTCTTAAATTTTACAATCAAGTCCAAATTGATTAAGACACCTTTCTCTCTTCAACCTATTATTTGCATGTGATCTAATAAGTGATATCCATATATCAAGATTGGTGTCTAGAAATGCACCACATCTACCTAAATATTTAATAATGTCAAAGTAGTTTCGACTAACCTTTTTATGCACAATTTTATGTATAATTTAATCCTTTCACCATACAATGTTCTGATTAAACATAGAGCATGAAATTAATATAAACTCTATTTGAGTATAATCTTGTTAGTTATCTACCATTGGTAATTGATTTAATTAATGACATTTAATAGCTATGTTTAAAGTGTTATTCCATTTTAGAGAAGAATTTCCTGAATTAATACTGAGTGAGAATAATGGAAAATTCTTCCTAATCACTTTAGGTTGATAAATATTATATTGATCTTTTATCTACCTCTATATAGTCCAATTACTACCAGCTGAGCTAACCTTGACCAAAATATGTAATAAGTAGTATTAAAACATAACAATCCCTTTATAAGATAACTTTAGAGATCTCAAGTCAAATGATTACTTACACAATCATCATAATGAGAACTTCCATAGACATATAAGTAATGTTCTAAATGGAACTCTTATATAGGGTCAATTCAATGAGCTTGGTCTCCAATAAGCACCCACATGCTTATTTAAATATCTCCATACTTTAGTCTATGAGATCAACTACTTCCTTTATAAGGGAGAAACATAATGTTTTCTAGTCTTTTTATGCTCTATTAATATCTTGCCTTAATAAAACAACAACTAGGAATAATTTATGATATAATATATAAATGCAATAAGAATATATAATATGTATAAGATAAAGCAGGCCTTTGATTTATTTTGACACTAAACTACAACCAACAAATTAACTGTAAGGAATCATCCAAGGCTCCCACTTAGACTAAGCCAATCATTTAAGTATCTTATATTATATCACCATATGACGATTATGTTACTATTGGGACAATGGTTTACTGAGAAAATTATACAAAAATATCTATAATGAGCACTTGATTAAATCTTACAATTTTCATTTTAATTATCATCATAATTAAGAGAAAGTGGCTAAATACATCCTTTGATCTCTGATGAGACCATAACTTCTTTTACATGCCAAATGACTCTAATGTTCTATAATACATTACTATCTAAAATAATGTAAGGAACTATACTAAATTCATTAAAGAACTTTTTTAACCAAATAATCATTTCCATTAAATGAAAATTTTGTTTGGCTTAATTACGAATAATTGTTACATTTGAACCTTTCCAATCTTAAAACAATATTATCCTAAGAAAAAGTGTTACTTAATCAGGATTTACTTCTAAAGTTTTAATCAAGTTTTTTTTTACCTATTCTAAGTCTAAGCACATAGATAATGTGCTAAAGTATTAAATATCTCAAATGCTAAACACTTTTACCACATTATTTATGTACTTAGAATAGGTAAACATCTCTCAATCTATCTCTATAGATCTAATTCCTATAATTAGTTGTTACTTTTTCATATCTAATATGAATTGTTCTTAATAATTATATTTTAAGAATTAAAAATACAAATTATTTTTATCTCTTTGAGCAATATATATTTACATAATCTTATTGAAAGGGACAACTATATTTCCCCTATTCTGCTTGTAGGCATGATAAATTCATAATAATCTCTAAAATAAACTCTTTTTATTCATTTTAAAAGTGAATCTTTTAATATCTACGTCAAATGTATCGACAAAGGAAGTAGTACCAATTAGATTTATTGTCATGAGATTTGAACTTTTCAAACTTCATCTTAGTCCCAGTACTTATCATAAGAGCCATTCTCTTATAAGTGGTCAATAAAACAAACAATTTGTTCAATGGGTCTCTAAGATTATATCCAACATTTTGGACGTCTCACAACCTTTTATTATTTAATTTACTTCTTAACTTATTAGGTAATACATGCTTTAATGATCGGGGTAAGTTTTAATTTTATAAACCCTAAAAATTTCATAAATGCATGGTTCGTAGCATAGTATTAAAGGTGTTGATCCCACGAGGAAGGAGAGTAATCTAATCTTAAAATTTAAGGTAAAAAAACTATAAAACTAAAAATAAAAGATGCAACAGAAATTAATTATGAGAATTGAGTTCAAAAAATCAAATCAGAAATTAAACAAAAAAGTATTAGCAAGTGAGCAATATGCAATCATAATATAAATAAACCTAAGGAATTTACCAATTTATAAGAAAGGGGATTTTAGTTTTCATTAATGCTAACCTAGCTGATTATGTGTCAATGGAGTGTCGGTTTTAAAGTATCCTAGGGCAGATTACTCTCTCTCGAGTTATAACTATTAAACCCTAAATTATAAACCCTAATCAGATTATGGAATTTGCAATCTCTCAATTCATAAATTATCCAAAACCCTGATTAGATCTAAAGCACTCTAATAAGCTATCAGAACATCACATGGGATCTCTCTATACACAATTAGCAATATGATTTGTCACGGTTTCTATTAAATAACCTAAATCTCATTAATCTGATTTAATTATTTTAATTCAGTTATTCCTCTTAGATTATTACCGAATTATGCAATAATGCAATCAAATCATAACATTCATCCAATAAACACAATCGACTAAATTATCATTAAATCAAAATAAAATCCTGAAGGAGAGTTTAAAACATCAACAATATTCCAAATCGTATCATCATAATATGCATCTCATAAACATAAATAAAATTGAAACGAAAAGGAAATAATGACTTAGAATAGATGACGAAGTATAGAAACGTTGGGATACCTCCTAATCCGAGAAGCACGTTAAGCCAGCTTCGTCTTCCTCTTCCTTCTTCTTCTTTCTCTTTCTTAGTATTCTCTCTTTAGGGTTTCAAGTGTGGTTAATGCAAAACTCCTTTGAGCTCCTCTTAATGTTCCTTAAATAGTCTTTTATGTTTTGGGTAATGCTAAGGTCTTTTCGGGATCTAAAAGGTCCAAAAAGTCTATCGAAACATGAACTTCATAAGTGACTGCACGTTTTCCCTACATGGCTCACATTTGAGCCTTCAAGATCATGACCTATGTGTGGGCTATTGTCTTGACCTTAATGTCTTCCGAAACTCCTTTATTCTTCGATATTGACTCTAAAACACTAGCAAACACGTTAAGGTACCTCAAAAACATAATATTTAAGCTCAAAAGCTTAAACTAACCCATAGAGCACTTTAAACACAAATAATTAATAAACTAACACATTTCTAACCTAAACACATACTAAATGACCGAATTAATAGCTAAACACATATCAAATCATGCCCTAAAACATGACGCATTTTACACTTATCATTCAACTAAGCATCATATCACAAAATTATTAGCTTGGAATCTTTCAAAGTAGTAGCATTCCATATCTAATACGAAATCTTACTAATTGATCTAATTAGAACTTTTAAAAGAAGCTGTAGTACTGGGCTTAGCTATAGAAGAAATAAACATTGCATTATACAATATCTCATATTATATATTCCTCCTTACAAAAATCTATATTATTGTGGAATTTAGTTGTGCAAGTATTCACCAAAGAATCTCATTCCTTATAGAAAAGAGAAAAAATTTAATATCATCATATCATGTCATTAAAGTGCGTCAACATTCTCAATGATTAATTTCTACTTAGATCTAAACACTTTGAACTTTTCAAAATTTTATATCAACACATTTAATTCATATGACTATATTATATAAATTCATTAGTAAATTTTAAAAAATACAACATTACATTCCATTCAAAATAGATATACGATTTAACAATTCAATAACTCTATCATCCTTTCACTAAATATTGATTTGGTTTTTCTTCAACTTAATAAGTTTTTAAATTTTCATACAATTCATAATCAAAATGATACATATATCTTAGTATGGAAATTTATGATTCTTATTATGTTGATTTGGCCAATATGGGATAAAAGGCTAGTCTCAATTATCCAACTATATATTTTTTCCATTTATGTTAAGCATAAGTCTCCCTTGATTAAATAGATATAAACTATTTGTATAAGATTGAATAAAATATTTTACTTAACAATATATTTCTTATCATTTATTAAAAATTATAATAATGTAAAATCCAAATTCAGTATCACATATTGAATCTGTATTTAGTATCAAATACTCATAGACATGAACTAAAAATGCATATGATCTCTATCATATCACGTACTATAACATCCCACTCCCGCAAGACATGTTCCTGACATCCTAGAGTGATATCCGAGTGCATGCCCCGCAAGGGCGATATGCTACCACAGCTAGTCAGTAAAATTTCCTTACAAAAACTTCTTTTTGGAAACACAATTGTATGCGGAAATCAATTATCAAATCGGGCCCATTTTTACTTCCTAAATATTTTCAATCACAGTAATGCAATCATCATAATTTCAATAGCCATTTGGGCCCATTACAAATACAAAAATACTTGTAGTCATAATTTCATTACATTTCAAAGTCATTTACAAACCTTTCAACTTGGACAGTTATTACAAACAGAATACTCAAATACACAAGTTACAACAATTGTAGAAGACTCAATTCGATACAAAAATAAGAAACTACAAATGCAAATGTGAACTGATCCCGACCTCTATCTTTCACTTGTATGTAGTGCCTAACGGGGTACTCCTCTGGGCTTGAAAACTATTGCAAAATTTTGGGTGAGTTTTTGCAAACCCAGTGAGTGACCATCCTCGATGGCTCACCCAATCAAATAATACATACAATTCATCAATTCATCAGATCAAGTCACATACGTGACACATTCACTTAAGCATATATCACTTGATCATTCATTTCATATTTGACATTTGACATTTGACACATTATACAATTATTCACATCATGCATAAGCAGTGCATATGAGACTCACTTTCAATTTATAGCTTTGTTGTGACTGAGTGCCTAACTGTCCCATATCTATTGTGGATACTGGGGTCATTAATAACTGTCCCATATTGGGCTCATTGATAATTGTCCTGTCTCGGGTTCATTAATAACAATCCTATATTGGGCCCATTGATAACTATCCCATGTCAAGCTCATTGGTAACTGTTCCATATTGGACTCATTGATAACTATCCCATATCGGGCTCATTGATAGTTGTCCCATATCAAGCTCATTTTACAAAGTGAGCCTTTGGCTCTTATATATTTTTTGAGCTCTAGGCTCTTTTTCACATGCTAAGCATTAAGCTCTTTCTTAGTGGCTACTCCGGTCATAACTGCCTTTATCTTATATGCGTTCATATAATGAAATGCATCACATATATTCATTCAATTGAAAATGCTCAATATCACACAATCATATTCACTATTACATTCTCATTCACATTGTCATCGGACCTTAGTCTGGCATTCAACATTTAAGTTGAGAAAACAGTCATTCCGTCTAGTTCACATTCAATGAGCACTTCAATATCTCATTCACATTTTCACAATCATCGGACCTTCTGTTCAGAAATCAACACAATCAATCACATTCATATCTCATTCATAAGCACAGAATTCATAATATAAACAAGCAAACAATCAAGTAAGACCATCTAGTTTTACTCAAAGTACGCTCTAGATTAGCATTTGCTTCCATGAAACGTCTGAATGTGAACGTTTAACTTGCACGTCATAATTATGCAATATGCACATTGCACACACATTAATAACTTTGCACAATTATAAGCATTCATTTATGCACATATGGGTATATGGACTATGTACAATGCATGTTCGTGACAATCCCAGGTATATTATCAAATTTCATATCTTGTACTCATTTTCATCTCATAATTCAATCACTTATCATTTCTTTTTTCGCATTACTTGCTCTTATTATTAATTTCTTATTCATTTAAACTAGATACACTTTACTCCTCTTTTTTGAATCACAACTTTAATCAACTGAACCACTTCATCTCCATTTTACACATGTCTTTCGTACTTTAATACCAACAATTTACTCATTAATGTAATTATAGCATTACAAGACCAAACAATTATCCAACTCTCATTTTAGTCCTATATTACTTCCAAAAATCCAAACCTTTGGGTTAATTTTCTGTGATCATTCTTATCAATAAATGAAGTAATTTGGTAACACTTTTTACTAGAAAAGTGTTCCTTGTTGTCTTAAGTTTCTAATGACACCACAATCATTTAATTTGGCTCAGTAATTTAAAAGTTACACTTCAAACATTTTCGGATTGTTCTCATTTTAAAACAGTATACTATACATAAACTCCATCTAGAAATTGAATATCTTAGAGGCTGAATCAGAATTCAGCTTCTGCATATAATTTGTAAATACGTGTCTCTAATTTAATCCACCTTAAAAATAATCTCAATTGGAAGCCTACAGATCCAGATATATTCAAAATGCCAAAGTATGTTCAGTAAAAATAACATCAGTTCATATTATTCGAACAAATTCTCTCACTTTCCTTCAATAAAAATTTTTCCAATCAATTCAGAATGCTGCCAATTTTTATGGAGAGATATAATATCAAGGATCACTTCATTTGGAGGTCGGATAACAAAGTTATGGCCAAAAGAATCAAACAAGGTTTTGTCCTCAATCATATTGAACCTGTTTTGTGACAATTTGTTTAACTTTCTCCATAATTGTCGAATTAAGGTCATATTAGGATGGTTTCGAAGAGGACTTCAATATCTGCAACTTTTGTTAATACATTGAAGCAAGATTTTGTCATAAAAATGGTCAGAACTAGACTAGACGATATAATATGAGCAGTACCTAGAAGAAGTTTATGAACAGTATATTAAAGATGTTTAACAATTAGGATAACTTTCTCTAAAGATATCGAATCAAGGTTATTCTTAGATGGTTTGCAAGAGGACTTCAAGATCTACAACTTTTATACAGACCTTGAAGATAGATTCTATCATCTATGGGGTCAAAATTGGGCTAGAAGATATAAGATGAATAGTACCTAGAAGATACACTTCCTCACCAGAAGATACACGTCATTACAGAAGATAAATGTCATCACAAAAGATACGCATTATCACAGACGATACACATCATCACAGACGATACATTTCATCATAGATGATACATGTCATCATAGAAGATACACGTCATCATATACAATACATGTCATCACAGAAGATACATATCATCACAGAAGATATACGTCGTCACTCCTGAGCATCTCCACTTATAAGAATCATAACTTTTGACTCCGATGTCCAAAAATTACATACTATATATCGTTTGAAGCTAGAATAATAAGCTACAAGTTTATGAAGATAACTTTGTCTAGTTCAATATAGAGTAATCCAAATTTTTTCCTGAAGTCAGAACACAAATTTTACCCATATGGAAGACTTGAAAATTTCACTGTACAAACTTGGGATGTCTTGAGCATAACCATTCAACTACCAAATTGAATTCATTAAACTCTCATATCTCAAATTAATAGGGTTTTCAATGGAAAAAATCCCATAAAGCACAATCACTAAAAATTGATTCTAGAATAATTAAACCCATGCATTTTTCTAACTTCATGAACTAAAACCCTTCTAAAAATCCAAAAGATTCAATTCAATCTTACCTTAATTCTTCACCAATGAAGAAATATTTGGCTCAATTAGAAGCTCTTCTCTTGCTCTTCCTTTTTCTCTTCTTGAACCACTTCAAAATCTCTCTCAAGACTAAGAAATGATGAAAACCTAGTTCAACTCTTTTCTTTTCCCTCAACCAATGAAATTCTCTTCTCTTTCTTTTTATTTTCTCTTCTTCTCTCCCAATTCACATTTCCCCCCTTCTTAAAAAGCAAGAATACATTTCTTTCTTCCATTTCTACCCTTAATGAGCCAAAAAAGCCCCCTTTTACCCTTCCTTATAGGCTTATGTTCTATTAACCTTAAGTGTCTTGCGAAGAACACCCCTTGAACATTCTTATAACTTTTATACTTTAATTCAATCAACCTATATCATATAATCTTTCTAACCTCAACATAATAATTAATTTCTACAAAATTTCATAAAGACCTCATAATTAATGTAAATCATACTTATTCATCAAGAAGAAAATTTTAGGGGCCAACATTTCTCATTGTACTCACATTTATAAACAATTATACCTGAAATATCAATGAATGCATATACAATCATTTTCATGTGCAACGCTTTAATATTCCTGTGCATGAGCATATCACATATCACATAATGCATGAGCATGAAACGCATTTCTAATCTCTTAGTGAATCTCTCACATTTACAATTTTAGCTTTAACATGGGTAACGGGATGTTACATGTACAAGCAAGAAAATTAATCCAATCATTGTTCTTCTAGTGATAACTATTATATCTAAGTCGATGCCTTCAATTTTAGTCTATAATTATTCTTCTATGATGTTAAATAAGAAATGGAACAATTCCATCAAGGTATTATACCTTACAACTCAACTTCATGCAAATATTTGAATCTTGCTATCATGTTGTTGACATATATCTTCCATGTTATCATCAATATTTATAATGTTGACATTAGTCAAATATTGAAATCTTGCTATCATGGTGTTGACATTTTATCATACATATGATGTTGACTTATCTAAAAACTCTATCATCGAATTCTTAATAGTGATTATAGCAACATTATATAATGGACATATGATTTTTCTATCTATCTTCAAAAAATCTTCTCAAACATGACTTACATCTAAGAAATTTGGTTCACTAACTTTGGGTATCAACTATACTAAACAAAGGTAATTAAACAAAATATATATGTAAGAGAAGCAAGTAATAATTTACACGCCATTACTAACAAATAAAATAAAGACTTTAATTATGTGTATGGTTGCTCTCACTATTTTATTTGAAATAATAGTCCTCACAACTATTTGGAAAGGTTACTCTAATCTTTTTAATGGGTTAGGATACCATTCAAATTTAGTTGATCTTAAGTAACTCAACAAACCAACTAAACTTAAATTAGGTAAGTAATAACTTTATCAATCACATCTTATATGACACCTAGATTTGTTAGATGAAAACACTTTGCAAAAATATGTTATATTTATTCCTAACTTTATCTTTAAATTCGTATGATCATGAAGAACTCATCCAAATCATACATCCAATATATATATCAAACATAAACAAAACATGCAATTTCCCATGTCAATATAATCAAATTATAAGCATGAAATATCAAGCTTTGTTCCATTCTAATTACTGATCTTTATAATCTAAAATATTATGTCCAACACTCTGAATAATTAAATTATATTAAACCAATTGATATCTAAATAAATTAAATTCTTTTTCAAAATAGAAATTTAATTTCATTTTAAAAAAATTTCGGTTCCAATTGGAAACTATTTCTATGTAACTTGACTCTTTTGACAAAATTTAATTGAAAACAATGTTTAAGAAATTATGCTTCTTACTTATTATAATTTTAAAAAACTTGTTTTTTCAAAATTTAACAAGTAAGATGTTCTAATCTAATTAGAAAACTATTTCTAATCTAATTAGAAATTATTTTTTCTTAATTAGAAAACTATTTTCTAATATTAAAAGGGAAACCACTTTCAAAATTAAATAAAACACATGTTTCCAATTCTCAAACTTTCATTTCCTTGGTTTTATTTTTGCTTCTTCTTTCTTGCTACTCACTACCATTCCCTTTGCTTATCCATATTTTCTGTACACCATTAAAGCAATCTTGTAATTTTATCTTTTTGTCTATTACATGTTACTATTTCTAGAAACCTGTCTGTTGACACTTTCTGATTTTGTCATCCAACATATCTCCTGCTAGTAAGTTAGGAAGTCTTAAGCAGTGCACTCCTGCTGATTTTCCATCCTTGTCCTCAAATCATCAGGTCTTTCACCAAGAGAATGCTGCAAAACTCCTATCACTCTCCCCTCTGCTCTAGCTAGCCCCCAATCTTTGAATCCCTCTTTCATTAACCCTAACATTACACCAAAATCTAACAAATCTACCTGAGCAAGTACTTCAAAAGATCTTGGACTTAAGTCATTGGTGACTACAACCCTTATCTCAAACGTTCTTACTTGCCTCATAGAAATTCCTACTTAATTGTCACATCACCTCTAAAAGCTCTAAAATATTGTAGTGCTACCTTGATTGGTTTTGTCTAGACAAAAGGATTTCATTCCATGTAACAAAGGAATAGGCTTGCAATAGCTGTAAGTCCCTAGGATTCAAAGAATTTCCGGTCAATGACCAAGATATTTTTCTATCTAAGTTCCATAGTAAAGCTAAAGCCTCAAAAGTCCTTGAGTCTAGTCCTTAACATGTGAACAGTAAGCCACTACTCCTCTAAAACGAAAGACCAGGAGTTGATTGTCAAGAAATTAAATAATCAAACATCCCCTTATGAATGTGTATTCATGAAATCCACGTTAAGTATTAGAAAACCATTGGATTGAGTCACATTACTAGCTTTGTAAGCAAGCCCATATGTATGGTCCAAACTACAACTGAAACAAGAGGGATCAATTATACTAGTTTATGTGTGGTAATTGCTACAATGAAAAACTTACTAAAGGAAATTCCACTACTTAGGCTAAATGACAACATTAGGCTAGTTAAGGACGCAGTCAAAGTCTTGTATGCTTGGATGCCTCTAATTGTCTTAGTAAAAAAAATCCTAGAGAGCCACTAGTAGAGTGTTTAAATTTGGATTCTCTCAAGATCTGGATAGAAAAGACAATACACAACTACAAAAACTAGAGATGAGATTGATTATATGAAAATTTCTCCAACTACTGGAAAAGAAGACACTATCATATAGGAAAATAAAAATTCATGGAATTATAACTTAAAGTAGGCAGGAATAGCAATAACAAATAAAGACATTTATTCAACTACCTCCACCAAGGTAACCACATTAGTTGATCATTGAAATGAAAATATTGTTTTCTTCCCTACTAGTAAGAGAAGTTTAATGGAAGGAAAAGGTCCTCAATAGGCCAAACATTATGATAAATTTAGCTTAGAATGTCAGGGGTATTAATTTCCCTCTTTTGTTAAAAGACTTCAACATAGATAATAAGCTTATTTTATTAGGCATACTATAGTCTCGAATAAAGCTGAGCCATTGTGACATTTTGGGTTTTTTTCCAAGTAAATGGAAGTTGATCCATAACTATGATAATCATTACAATGGAAGAATACTAACAATGTACAATTCTCAACTCCAACATCATAGTTCAAATGATCCACCTAGAAGCTCACCTGTTGGAGCTAAAAATTAGTATTCACCTTTCTTTCATCTATGTTTTTAATTACCCTTTTCAAAGGATTTCTTTACAGACCAAACTCAAGAATCTAGCTTCAATAATAAGGGCTCTTTAGCTAATCCTAGGAGATTTCAATACCACAATATGTTATGAGGAGTATGAAGGAAAAAAAACCCATAAACATTACTATAAGGACTTTAAGAAATGCCTCAATGCATTTAAATTTCTGATCTTCCTTAAGGTGGAAATTTCTTCACTTCGAGCAGCAAATAGAATCAAAACTCTCTCATCAGAAGGAAACTAGACATATGTTTAGCCAACTTTAAGTGGTAGCAAAGCTTGCCTTACTCCCAAGCTCTTTTTCCTAATACTAAGCTCTCTAATTTACCAAAATTACCACTCATCTTGCTTTTAGATTTAACAAATTTGTTATTGGTTTGTAGGGTATTTTAGTAAGGTGGAAAGAGGCACTAATGTCTCCTTTGTTGGTACTAAGCAATTCATTCTTTTAAGCAAGCTCTAGTCCATAAAAGAAGAAATCAAGCTTTTCTATAAGCAAAACATAGGAAATATACACCATCTGGTCTTAAAGGCAAAAAAGCTCTAGAATATGCTTAATTTGCTATTAATTATAATCCAACTTCCAACCTCCTTATTGACAAAGAGAAATAAACTCTGGAATCTTTTCCTAGGCCTTAAGCTTTCATCACTCCCTATTGAAGCAAAGATCCAAAAAAATTTTCATAAAGCAATTACATACAAACATGCTTCTAATAGAATTGTTTCCAATTGTCACTCAGGTTACACTCTATATTCTTGACCTTTGATTATCAAAGCAACTACGGATCACTTCCCCAATCTGTTGGAAACAAGGTTCAACTCTCAGTCCTCTATTAGAATAATCAATGAAATCATCCAATATCAGCTATCCCTAAATGATTTCAACATTCTCTCTACACCAATCTCCATTCAGGAAATCATCCAAACCATTAAAACACTGCATTCCAAGAATTCTCTAGGTCTTAATGGCTTTAAAGCCAATCTTTTCTTCAAAACTTGGAACATTACCAACAAGATAGTGCTGGACGCTATGATGGAATTCTTCAACAAAGGCAAATTATTAAGAGAAGTTATGGTCATATTAGTTCCAAAATGCATTAATCCAAGAAATTTTGGAGAATTTTAACCCACAGCTTGTTGCAACAAACTTTATAAAGTCATTTCTAAAGTGTTGTCACTAAGATTGAAAGCCATACTTCCCAATCACATAGATCACATTTAAGGAGATTATATTCCTGGAAGGTCCACTAGTGACATTATTTTTGAGGAACTACTTAAGCATTACACAAGAAGAAAAGGTCACAAAATATTAGGCAACAAAACTTGAATTTTAAAAGGCTTATGGCATGTTAGATTAGTCTTTCTTAATTAATGTACAATATGCTTATAGATTTCCAGCAACTTTTATTACTTGGATACAACAATGCATAAGTATAGTTATTTTAAAAGTTTTGATTAATGGAGTACCCTTAAATGCAATCAAAGAGGTAAGGGAATTAGATAAGGGGATCCTCTGTCCCCTTATCTCTTCTCATTTGCAATGGAATTACTCAATAAGCTCTTTCGGTAGTGGTGAACAAAGATCCCAAATTTTAATTCCATAATAAACGCATAAAATTGAAGATCATTAGTCTAATTTTCATAATTGATCTTCTTTTATTCTCTAAATCTGATTGTAATTCAGTCTAATCTCTTAGTATTACTCTCAAAATCTTTAACAAAATGTTAGGATTATCTATAAAAAATAGCAAGAGTGCTTTATACATCTCTCCTTTCTTCAATTACTGACCTCCAAATCCAACAACTTCCTATCTTTTATCTAAAAATGCATTCAACTAATTCAACCTCTAGTGACTATAAGTTCTTGATTGATAAAATTATTAATAAGATCAATAGCTAGATCCATAGAGAACTCTTCATTATAGAAAAAAAATCTCTGATGATATGATCAGTCCTTTTTTCCATGGCTATTCACTGGTGATCCTAGCTAGTGTTTCTAGATACATCTCTAAGAAAATTGACGGAATCTTCAAGAACTTTATTTGGTTTGGTTATAAATTGGATTCTAAAGCTGACAAAGTCAAATGGATTAAAACATGTCCACCTCATAAACAAGGAAGACTTAGTATCATGACCTTTAAACTAATGAATCTATCCATACTTACCAAAAAGATATAGAGATTGATACGAGAAAAGCAATCTCTTTGGTTAAGATAGGTTAAAGTATAGTACATAAAGGATAAATCCATCAAGTGCGTCAATATCCCTAAAAAAGCATATGTTTTAATAAGGCATATTGGCAAAGTCAAAGAAAAACTCAAACCACAATGTGCATACCAAGTAGTAAAATGGGGAGACATTTAAATTTTTGTTTGATCCTTAGTCCACTTATGGCTCTCTTTACCTTACCCCCAACTCCAAATGTTCAATAATTCCATCAATCACGGTGCTAATGTAGCTTGTGGTTTAACCATACTAAAGTAGTACTCGAATATAAATTCCAATTTGAGTGTAGTTCAACAATTATCAAATTTTAACTTAACAAGGCAGGTAGACAAAATAAAATGAAAATTGGAGAGATTAGCTCCCTTCTTCACTAGCTTAACCAAGCTTGTCTACAAAGAGGAATATCCCCAAGTGATTTGGTATCAAGTTGTGTGGTGCAAAAATAACAGTCCTATAAGTATACACATACTATGGCAAGGTTTCAATTTAAAACTTGCCACTTTGGATAGAGTTGGGAATTTTCTTCACATTCCTAATTAGTGCTCTTTATGTAAGATTTAAGCTAAATCCCACAATCACTTATTTTTCTCATGTTTTTTTTTAAATGGAAAACCATAATGGCTTTGTGTGGGATAAACAATCCTCCTATAGTTTGGTCTGATATTATAGAGTAGATTGCTCACTTCAAAGGCACATATGAAGGAGACGGATGGATAGTTTTCACAGCTCTAGCTTATCTTGTAGTAGGAATCTAGATTGAAAGAAATAACATAATTTTCAAATCTCTTATAAATACACCTCAGGAAATCTCAGGGATAACCATAGACAAGATTATACTACACATCAATCTATACATTAGTAAGCATAAATTTAGCACCAAGGTTTTGTTGAATTGGAACATACGTTAAGATGGATTTCTTACTAACTACACGTACAATTCTAAGACAAGCTTTTATTAACTAAAGTAAGGTAATTACAGTAGCAGTTTTCAAGCAACCACAAAAGTCTGATTTACATACACTACTTGTAGCTCCATATTTTTGTGATAGGTGATCATATAGGGTGTTTTATGGGGCTAAGCTCCTTAGAACAAGTTGTTGGGAAAGTGCACCATAAATGTACATTACTCACTTCATTGAATGAATAAATTAGAAAAATATTTTTTAAAATTATTAAAGAGAACTCATTTTTGTAAATTGATAAATGAAAATGCTTTTTAAAATTTAACGAAGAAAAATGCCTTTCCTAATAAGAAACTTATTGTAAAAAAATAAATAAAAAATTTCCAAATAAATAGAATATAATTCTCTAAATAAATTTAGTTTGTTTCAATCAAATTTAAGTGAACAAACTTTAATTATAAACACCTTTCTTAATTACTTAAGAAAACATTTTGTTTAGTTTAAGGAGTCTAATTAATTATTTTCAATCTAATTGAAGTATAATTAATTTTAATTCTATAAAAAACTTTTATAAAATTAATTAGGAATTAAGTTAATTATAAATTTTAGTCACATTAAGAAAAATAATTAATTTAATTTTAGGTTGTCATCTTCATTAATATAATCTCATTATATTAATCCATCTAACATAAGCGAGTTGTGAAAGAGAACCCTTTTAAACATTTTCTTGATTTTAATTATCGATCTGATAGCTAATTTAATTTAATAATTCAACTACTTGAAAAATTAAACTAAAATTTAAAGTATTCCTAATAAAAATAATCATTTAAAATTTTTTGAAATATTTACAAAAGCATTTTTCATATTTATTAGTAATTTTGAACTAATTTAATCTCAATTAAATCAATTTAACTTAAAAGGAAGGCTTAAATCTTGATTATTTTTTGTTGTTTCCTTCGAATTGTTTCTAAAACTAGCTCATCTCAATCACCAAAGTTGCATAAGTTTATGGCCTCTAATAGTATCGATAAGATGACTTGAGAGCATTTTGTAACTATTACAAAAAAGGTTACGCAAGGAGTGCTGCCTCCCTTAGAAGTTAAGTTAATTTATAATAAGTATTGGATATTTTAGTAATTTAATTGAAATTATATTATAATTTTAATTAAATTTTAACTATAATTATAATTAATTGTAATTAAATAACAATTATGCCCAAATAAGATCTAATATCTCATATTTAATCACAAAGTTTCTCAAACTTTATAATAAAGTCAATTTGATTTAAAAAAATCTTTCTTTAACATATTCTTTGTGTGTCACCCATTAAGTTCCCAAATATATCGAAAATAGATATAAATTATAAATCTAAATAATATTTATGATAAGATAAACTAAACTCCTTTAATTTTTATTTAATTCTGTAATTAAATAAATTATGTCCATTGATTAAGATTGACGTCTAATAATAAATCATGATAACCTAAATATTTATAATTGCTAAAATGTTTTTAACTAACCTTTTCATATATGATTTTTTAAATATAATTCAATCTTTTCATCATACAATGTTTCGATAAACATAGAACATAAAATTAATGTCAACTTTATATGAGTCTAGTCATGTTAGTTCTCCACCATTAGTAATTGATTTAATTAATGAAATTTGAAAACTATTTTCAAAGTATCATTCCATCTTAGACAACAATTTTCTAAATCAATAATAATAAAGAATAATGGAACATTCTTCCTAATCTTTTTAAGGTGATAAATCCTGTATTAATCACTCAACTACTTCCATATAGTTCATATAATATCCAATGACTATCGATAGAGCTATACTTGACTAGAATATGTCATAAGTAGTATCAAAACATATAATTCCTTATATGAGATAACTTTATAGATCTCAAGTCAAAAGATCACTTATATAAACATCACAATGAGAATTTTCATATACATATAAGTGATGCGCCAAATAGAGTTATCATAAGAGGTCATTTCAATGAATTTATTCTCTAATAAGCACCCACACATTTTTTAAGTATCTTTATACTTTAGTCTATGAGATTAACTACTTCTTTTATAAAAAAGAAACATAACATATGCTAGTTTTTTTATACTCTATTAATGTCCTATCTTAATAAAATAGTAACTAAGAACAATTTAAGGATAATATAAATGCAATATGAATCTCATAATTATCATATCATTATAATTTCATTTGCAATATATATTTAATTTATGGAATTTATCATATACAATGACATATGTTTAAGATAAAAAATGTATTTAAATTATTTTATCACTAAATTACAAACAACCGATTGCTTGTAGGGCATAAACCAATAGTGTATGGAGACTAAAAGAGAACTTGATCTACGTGATCTATCAAGAGGATTTTTAGGATGATGCTTTAATTAACTATAAAGTGCAGCTATTGTACACTTAAAAACTTGTTATTCAACTCAAGAAGTGGAAACCTACTAGGAAGGTTTTCAAAACAGTGACATATGTAGAACATATGGAGTATCAGATAGAGGCTTAACCTAAAACTTAAGTTTTGTATAAGCTAGTCTTTCCCTAAGAACAAACTGTGTAACTTACGTGAGTTAAGGAAAGAAACGTGAATAGGGAGAGCATTAGCGAGAGGAAAGTTAATATGAATAACATTGAACTCCTTATTAATAAATTAGTGCTTCTAATGCAAAACTCGTAACAAGCTTATATTTCTGATACTAATCTGAAGATACTAGTGGATACCACCTTCTTGAAGGAAAATAGTCAGATTAACTCTACAGAAAATGAGGAAAAACACTTAATGATTGATAAAGGATGCTTTAAAGAAGTGGTCTTCACTATAGTAATAATTAATTCAAAGAGGATGTCTGAAAGGAAATTAGGTAGGAAAAAAAGAGGATAGTCTCCTTATTTACCTTGATCATGTCCATCCTAGTACAAAATATAAGAGGACTCATCTGTCCTCTAAAAAATGAGGGTTTAAAGTGTTTATTGGAGAATAAGTGACCTTAGCTCATCATAATTTTATGAAAAATAAACCAGACCTACTACTATAATAGTGGTGAGTCTAGGTCGATCCCACATAGAGTGGTCAATTAGCGCTTATTATGAAAATAGCTAGTGTTTAGGTTACTGGGGGGGGGGGGTGTGTTGGTTTGAAATAATAAAATAAAAATAAAACTAAGCTAATGAGAAAAAGAGAACATTGAAAAATGATGAAAGTGATAAATTCGTTAGGGGCACCATTTTTTGGTTCAATCTCAGCCTACACTTAATTAAACATATTTTATTGAAATGTTATTTGATATGTGCTTAATTGATTATACATTTAATCCATAACACTTAGTGATTATTGCTATAGAATGCTTAAGACATTCACTTTAGCTTTTATTTAGTTTTACGTATAATTTGGAAGCGAAATAGCTCAAGTGAGTCAAAAACACAAACAATCTTTGAGTCTACTTATTAAGATCACACTCACTTGTCTTCATGAAACAAGAAGTAGAATAATTGGAGCAAGAGGAGACAAGAAAATGAATGAAGATGAAGAATATATGTGAAAACATCAAGCAAGAAGAGTGCTGGAAATTTTTCACGGCCATGACAACTTTGTCATGGTTATGACACATTAATCACGCCCATGATAAATGTGTCATGAGTGTGACACTTCATGCATGCCCATGACTGATTTTTCATGGGTGTGACACCACCATGCACACCCATGACTCACATGCATGCCCATGAAACCATAAAGCACGCCCATAAAATACTACTAACTTACCCGAAAACCTAGTTTTGAATATAAATACATTATTTTATGATGACAAAAGATATGAATCATCTAAGGAAATGTTTTAAGGGTTTCGGGAGGATAAATAGAGGCAAAGATCGACACCTTTAGATACGCTTAGAGTGATAGGCTTCCTAACCTAGTTCAGAGGTGATTTAGACGTCGAAGAACTAGTTTAAGCATTTCCTTCATTGTTTTTGCTATTCTTTCTCCTTTTAGGGATTAATTATGTTATCCTATGTTTATGGATTTGGGCTTTCATGTATGAATGATCTTTATTCTAGTTATTTTTAGATTTTTTATGTATGAACCCGTTGTTAGAATCTTGAACACAATTCGTAATTGTTGTGATTGGATATTACTGGAGTCATAAATATAATCCATAATTGTTATGTTGAGATTCATTTGTCGCAACTAATCTTTACATATCATTAGCGATAATATAACCTAGGTTAAATGACTTGAGCTTGTACGGTTGTGACTCGAGCTTATGCGGTTGTTACATTGATTAATCTATTTTCCTAATTCGTAATGTGGTTGTGCAATTAAATCTAGGGATCATATCCTAGGTTGTTCGATAGACAAGTTTAATTAATGAGTGTCTCTTAATTAAACAAAATCTAAGGGAAAACTAGGAGCTTATTGTTAACATACGATAAATAGTTGTTGAGAGGTATGAGAACAACATTTCAATGAAGTATGCTTAATTATGTGTAGTTAGAGATTGAACTGATGATTGGTTCCCTAACGTATTCATCACTTTCCATCATTTTTGAATTTTTTCTTTATTTTTTTTTCATTAGTTTAGTTTCATTTTATTCCTTATTTGAAAACAAAAAAAAACTCCCTTTAACCTAAACACTAGTTGATTTCATTTCAAAAGCTTTATACACACTCTCTGTGGGATCAAACTAAAATCACCACTGCTATAGTTGTAGATCTAGTTATTTTAAGTAGTGTTATGATGCCTTATGTCATTGTTCTTATACTTTTCTTAGCAACTATTAATCATAGATTAACAATAAGCTTTGTTAACCCCGATTTTTCCTTAGGTCATATTTAATTAAGAGAAGCTTATTAATTGAACCTAATCATCAAATAACCTAGAAAAAGCTCCCTAGATTTAATTAGATAGTCGCATTATGAATTAGGAAAACAGATTAATTGACAACCATACACGCTCGAGTCATTTAACCTAAGTTATGATATCCCTAATGATTATAAATCATTAGTCACAATAAATGAATCTCAAATATAATAATTATGGATTATATTGAAATTCTAGCATTGGATTCTTACATATAAATAATCAAATAGAGCATTCAATCATTCTCACACAAGACCTAAACATTAGACATAGGATAACGCAATCAATCCCTAAGAAGAGAAAGAATAACAAACTCAGTGAGAAATACAATTAATTAGGTTGGTTGGCATCGATATCACCTCCGAACTGGTGTGGTAGCTCATTGTAATACTATAAAAAAAAACTAGACCTACCACTGTAGCAAAGATATTTCTAGGTTGATCTCACAATAAGTGTTTAGTTAGCTTTTAAAATAAAATCAATCGGTGTTTAGGTTTAGGGGGTTTTGGGTTTAAAATAAGAAACTAAAATAAAGCTAAACTAACTAACAAAAGCAATTTAAAGAAAAAAGATAAAAAAATGATAGAATTGGTGAATTCGTTGAGAGTCCAATTCTTTGTTTCTATCTCATCCTACACCCTAGTTAAACATATTTCAATGATTTTTATTCTCAAACATCTCCTAGAAACTATTAATTGTAGTTAATCTATTAACCTGAGTTTTCCTTTAGGTATTGTTTAATTAAGATACGATAGTTAATTAAACCTAAATACTGAATAACTAGGCTATAATCTCTAAATTCAGTTGGGTAGCATTAGAATTGGAATGATAGTTGATGATAGGATTTGTGGATGTTGATGATGATCTAAATTCACCATCGGGGTTTCATTTTTTATTTAATAAAAAAATTTTGTTTATGTTTTATTGTGATTTAATTTCTACAATTGCATAATTCGGTGATAAACTAAGAGGTTGAATCGAGTGAAAAATAATTAAATTGGGCTAATAAGAGTTAGGTTGTTAGCCGAGTTAATAGAACAAGAATTAAATTAAATAGGTAAATTGTGTGAAGAGAGATCTTTTAATAGTTTCCAAAAGTTTATTAGACAACCTCAAATCTAACTAGGGTTTTGGATAGGTTGTTAATTGAGAAATGGCAACTTCCATAATTTGATTAGGGTTTATAAATTAAGGTTAATGGTTATAACTCGGGAGACAATAATCAACCCTAGGATCATCTAGAATCAATAATCTAGTAATTCATAATTAATTAAGGTATCATTAAAGATAGGTAAAACCCCTTTTCTCTCATTTGGTAATTTCTTAGGTTAATTCTTAAGTGTGCATTGCAATTTCTAACTTGTTAATATTTTCATGATTGATTCTTGAATTGAATTGCATTCTTGTTTTAGTTTCGTGACATTTAAATTTCTGTGATTTATTTTGGTCTTAGATTTTAGGACTAGATTATCCCTTCTCGTGGGATCAACACCTTAGGTACTACATGAACTTCCCATGTGCTTGTATATTATTGAGGTTAATTAATTTAAACTTACACACATCAAAAAAACCCGATCATGGTATAATCTATCTAATTTCGGATAGTAAATGGATGACTCCAGTCCAAATAGTACCAAAAAAACTGGGATTATTATGGTGAAGAATGAGAATAATCAGTTTGTGCCTATAAGAATTCAAAATGGATGGCAAGTGAGTGTCGATTATAAGAAGTTGAATGTAGCAGATGATTGAATGACTTACGGAATAATCTCATCACTATTTCTAGATGGATATTTGGGATATAATCAAACTGTGATGGCTCTAGAGGATCAAAAGAAAACAACTTTCACATTCCCATTGGGTATATTTGCCTATAGAAGGATGCCATTTGGACTCTGCATTGCCCCAACCACCTTTCAAAGATGCATGGTAAGTATGTTCTCTGAGTATATTAAACACATTTTTAAGGTCTTTATGGATGATTTTACTATCTATGGGGATTCATTTGATGAATGCTTAGTAATATGAATTATTTGCTTGAATGTTACATCGAAACTAATCTTGTTCTCAATTCTAAAAAATGTCATTTTATGGTTAAACAAGGAATAGTTTTGGGACATGTAATCTCAACTAAAGGAATTGAAGTCGATAGAACTAATATAGAAATTATGCAAAACTTACCCTATCTTACAAATGTGCGGGAAGTTCATTCTTTTCCATGTAGGTTTTTATTGTTGGTTTATTAAAGACTACAATAATATTTCAACAAAACTTTATCATTTATTATAAAAGGATGTACCATTTGAGTTTGATGAGGGACGCAAGGAAGCATTTGATAAGTTGAAAGAACTTTTGACTTCAGCATCGATCATTCAACCACCTATGTTGGGCCCGGGTCCCGGAACCCTATTCCCGAGGTGGCCCCTCTGGCTGCGCCCACGACGGGCTACCCAAAACGTCAGACCCGATCCCAACATCCAAACAAAAGTCGATTCACACATGCAATTTCATACACAAATATCATACGCACAATCATGCTAACTATGAATTAAACACCCCATAAACCAAGGGGCTTCATGCCATTATAATCAAAAGGAAATTCAACAAGTGTTATTCACCATACATAATACAAAATAAGTCTAAATCCAAAATACATGAAAATGCTCCATGATGATATGCTTTGAGGGCCAACTATCTTGGAGAAGACTCTCGCTCCTTGCAATTGATCAAA
>JAOTIZ010000203.1:37124513-37137251 GCA_027123425.1 Erythroxylum panamense
TCTTTTCAGAAAAGCTCTACTGACAAAAGCTCTACTGATAAAAGCTCTACTGATAAAAGCTCAACCAAACGGGCACTTAGTATTCTTCAATATTTGTTGAAAAGTGCGGTTGAACGCTGCATGTTGTTAGTCTTATGCGTACACGTATGTTTTCATGATCTTTGTTATCTCTTTGCTGTCTGTATATGGCGAGAGGGAAGCTATGATAATTTTTTTTAATGTATTAGCTAATTAGTCCAGTTTGTACTCCCATGTGGGCACCGATAAAATAATTATGAGAAATATTTTATCATAAGGGTGTGTAAGCACTTCTCTTAAAAGACAGTTTCTATTCAAATTCAATAATGTATTTCGTTGGATTGATTTTGTTTTCTGTTTTTGGTTTTCACAAATTATAAAATTGTAATTGAATTTGCTTCTGTCCTGTTCCATTGTCACAATTTTATTAACTAATTATATAATAGAAATAATTTTACATGATATATTCTTATTTAATAGAATACAATAATTTTTTTATTAATATTTGTTAATAAATATTGAACGAGAGATTAAGATAAAATTAATTTATTTTAAAATTTTCAAATTTAATTGTTATTAATAATAAATGTGTTAATTGTTATGAAATAATGGACTGATAGATGCATATTTGATTATATTTGTACACCCATATTTGAAATATTTTGTTTGATATTTTGTAATTTTATTTTATTTTTGGAACGTAATTCGCTTCAAGTGCATTTATAGGTTAAAATTGCCTTCATGGATCAAAAGGAGAAAAATTCGGATGAAAACGAGACATAAAACAAAGTTTTGAAACAAATTAGAGATACACGACTATGTGTATGCCTATGTAAGTCTCACATTGCGTGCAAAATCACAAATACTGGAGATTTTAGAATATACATGGCTTAGTACACGCCAATATATCAAACTGTGTATGTCCCAGAAACCCTAAAATTTACTAAACTATAAAGTGAGCTGAGGCAAATTAAGAGAGCATACTTTTAAAACAGATTCTAGACGTAGATAACATACGAAAGCTGACCAAGTGCTTAACTGTCCCGTATCAGGCTCATTAATAACTGTCCCGTATCGGACTCATTGATAACTATCCCGTATCGGGCTCATTGATAACTGTCCCATATTTGTTGGGGATACCGGGCTCATTTTACATAGTGAGCCTTTGGCTATTATACATTTTCTGAGCTCTAGGCTCTTTTTCACATGCTGAGTATTAAGCTCTTTTTCGGTGGCTACTCCGATCACAACTGGCTTTATCTTTTAGGCATTCATGTAATGAGACGCATCACATATATTCAGTCAATTGAAAGGGCTCAATATAACACAATCATATTCACTATCACATTCTTATTCACATTGTCATCGGAACGTAGCTCGATATTCAACATTTAAGTTGAGAAAACAGTTACTCCGTTTAATTCACATTCAATGAGCATTTTAATATTTCATTCACATTTCACAATCATTGGACCTTCTGTTTGAAAATCAACCCAATTCAATTCACATTCACAATGCATAATCATTCAATTCGTAATATAAACAAAATAAACAATAAAGTAAGACCATCTAGGTCTACTCATAGTACGCTCCAGACTAGCAATAGCTTCCATGATCTGGAAACGTCTAAATACGAACGTTTAACCTGCACATCACAATTATGCAATACGTACATTGCACACACATTAATAATTGCACAATCACATAAACATTCGATTTTACACATATTGCATGTGTGTAATATACAATGCATGCTCAATGACAATCCCGAGTATTGATCAAATTTCATATCTTATGCTCATTTTCATCTCATAATTCAATCACTTATCATATCTTTTCTGGCAATACTTGCTCTTGTTATCAATTTATCATTCATTTAAACTAGATACACTTTACTCCTCTTCTTCGAATCACAACTTTAATCAAATGAACCATTTCATCTCCATTTTACACACGTCTTTGGTACTTTAATACCAACAATTGACTCATTAATGTAATTCTAACATTACAAGACCAAACAATTAACCAACTCTCATTTCAGTCCTATATCACTTCCAAAACTCTAGACCTTTGGGTTAATCTTCCGTGATCATTCTGATCAGTAAATGAAATAATTTGGTAACACTTTCTACTAGAAACGTGTTCCCTATTGTCTTAAGTTTCTAACGATACCACAATTATTCAATTTGGCTCAGTAATTTGAAAGTTACGCTTCAAACATTTTCGTACTGTTCTCATTCTAAAACAGTATACTATGCACAACTTCCATCTAGAAATTGAACATCTTAGAGGCTGAATCAGAATTCGACTTCTTTTGTAAGTGTATGTCTCTAGTTTACTCCACATTAAAAATAATCTCAATTGGAACCCTAAATATCCATATATATTCAAAATGTAGAAGTATGTTCAGTAAAATAACACCAGTTCATACTATTCCAACAGATTCCCTCATTTTCCTTCAGTCAAACTTTTTTGAATCAATTTGGAATGCTACAAATTTTTATGGAGAGATAGAATAATGTGTTAGAAATCTATTGGCTTAAGGATCACTTCATTTGGAGGTTGGATAACAAACTTATGGCCGAAAGAATCAAACAAGGTTTTGTCCTCAATCTTATTGAACCAGTTTCGGGAACATTGACATATTTTTCTCTATAGATATCAGATCAAGGTCATTCTTATATGGTTTGAAAGAGAACTTCATGATATACAACTTTTATGAAGATCTTAAAGATAGATTCCATCATCTAGAGGACCAAATTGGACCAGAATATGTAAGATGAACAGTACCTAGAAGAAGTTTATGAACAATGAACAGAAGATGTTTAACAATTAGCATAACTTTCTCTAGAGATATAATATCAAGGTCATTATTAGATGGTTTGAAAGAGCACTGCAAGATCCACAACTTTAGTAAAGACCTTGAAGAAAGATTCTATCATATAGAGGATCAAAATTGGTCCAGAAGATGTAAGATAAACAGCCAGAAGAAGTTTGTGAATAGTACACAGAAGATGTTTAACAATTAGCATAACTTTCTCTAAAGATATCGGATGGCCATTCTTAGATGGTTGAAAAGAGGACTTCAAGATCTACAACTTTCATGAAGACCGTGAAGATAGATTCTGTCATCTAGAGGATCAAAATTGGACCAGAATATGTAAAATGAACAATACTCAAAAGAAGTTTATGAATAGTGCACAGAAGATGTTTAACAATTGGCATCACTTTCTTTACAGATATCATATTAAGGTCATTCTTAGATGGTTTGAAAGAGGACTTTAAGATCTACAACTTTTAAGAAGACCTTGAAGAAAGATTCTGCCATCTAGAGGGTCAAAATTGGACCAGAAAGTGTAAGATGAATAGGGCACAGAAGATACGTTATCACCATAAGATACACGTTATTATAAGAAGATACACGTCATCACCAGAAGTGCATGTCATCACCAGAAGATACAGTCTATACTCCTGAGCATCTCCACTTATGAGGATTATAACTTTTGACTCCGATATCCATAAATTTCATACTATATATCATTGGAAAGCTAGAAAGATAAATTACAATTTTCTAGAAGACAACTTTGCCTAATTTAGCCTAGATCAACACACTTTTTTCTCCTGAAGTTAGAACACGAAATTTAACCTTATGGAAGACTTGAAAATTTCACTGTACAAACTTGAGATGTCCTGAGCATAACCATTCAACTACCAAATTGACTTCATTAAACTCT
Organism: Erythroxylum panamense; assembly: GCA_027123425.1. Classification (NCBI taxonomy): domain Eukaryota; kingdom Viridiplantae; phylum Streptophyta; class Magnoliopsida; order Malpighiales; family Erythroxylaceae; genus Erythroxylum; species Erythroxylum panamense. The sequence goes on from JAOTIZ010000203.1 coordinate 37,128,266, forward strand.
CAAATCTCAATTCAATAGGGTTTTCAATGAAAAATCCCATAAAGCACAATCACCAAAAATTTGTTCTAGAATACTTAAGCTCATGCATTTTCTAACTCCATGAACTAAAACCCTTCCAAAAATCCAAAAGATTCTAAACGATCTTGCCTTGATTCTTCACCAAATGAAGAGATATTTGGCTCAAATGGAAGCTCTTCTCTTCCTCTACGTTTTTCTCTTCTTGAACCACTTTAAAATCTCTCTTGAAGGCCAAGAAAATTGAAACCCTAACTTGTTTTCTCTTCTTTCTCTCATTCTCTTCTTCTCTTCGTATTTCTCTCTCTTCTTCTTGACACTCTCTCTTTTTCTCTTCAAGTCACGTTTTTCCCCTTCTTAAAAAGCAATACTACATTTCTTTCTTCCATTTCTACCCTTAATGAGCCCAAAAAAATCCCCTTTTGCCCTTCCTTATAGGCTTATGTTCTTTTAACCTTAAGTGTCTTTGCCAAAAACACCCCTTAGACATTCTTATAACCTTTACACTTTAATTTAATCAACCTATATCATATAATCTTTCTAACATCAACATAAAATTTCCACAAAATTTCATAAGGACCTCATGATTAATGTAAATCTTACTTATTCATCAAGAAGAAAATTTTGGGGGCCAACATTTCTTAATATACTAACATTTATAAACAATTATACATAGAATGTAAATGAATGCATGTACAATTATCTTTATACGCAAAGATTCAATATTCACGTGTAAGAGCATATCATGTAATGCATGAGCATGAAATGTGTTTCCTAATTTCTCAGTAATCTCTCACATTTACTATTTTAACCTTAACATGGGTTACGAGATGTTACAATTCTCCCCTCCTTAAAAGAAATTTCTTCCTCGAATTTAATATTTGATTGATCAGTAAGGAAGGGGTATTATCTCCTTATATGATCCTCCGTTTCCCATATAACTTCACTACTTGAATACTTTCTTCTAAATGACCACAATTGATAGACTCAATAGGTCTCTTAATCACTTGTTTAGATATCACACTATCTTAACTATTTCATCAATATATTTCAGATTACTCACAACTTTTCAATTTGTTAGCTGTCAATACATCTCTGTCAATCATATCATTATTTCTTAACATACTCACATATCACACCTTATAATTCTGAGGCATCTTTGTTGATAATACAACTCATAAGTTATTGGTCCTATGCTCACAATAGTTTTATATGAACCAATTTATGTTAAGCTTAGTTTCCTCCTTTTTCCTAACCTGTTCACACCTTTATCTCTATCTAAGTACACCATGGCAAGGTGATACTCTTCGAAGTATTTCATCTTTCGCTTTCTATTTTACATCTCTTTAGTATTAATACACTCAACTCTTATGTCTATCTCATAATATTCCATAACCTCGATGTTGATCCACTTAACTCATTCATCATTATCTTGGATCACTTAACTCTTATTACAGATTCATTTCACTCATCAATAGTATCTCGAATCAATTCTGGCCTTCTACCATTTTATGCCCTCTTCATTTCAATGTAAGGGTGAATGACCCCTTTCTGTCATACAATGCCCCATACAGTATTCTAATGATTTCACTATGATAACGATTGTTATGCCTGTAGTCAATCAGAACTATACATCAATCTAAAATTCCTATGAACTCCAAATTATAAGCTTTAAGCGTATCCCCAACAGTTAGGACTGTTGGTAATTTAAACATATAATCACTTGGTTCTACATTCTTAGCCGCTAAATACTATTTTGGCATATTCCTACTACGACGTATAGCTTCGGTTATTTCTTGTGCTTTCTCTAACAGTCTCCTTATCGAGTACACATACTTCTTAATTCAATCACAAAATAACATTTTTTTAAACTCAAAAGTCAGATTTATTTTCAATTCCTCGATAAGATTCATAATTTTTGAATTCTCAATGTGGGCTTTGTTAATCTTTTCACGTTGGACTGATCTTAAATTCAATAGCTAATAATACTTTGATTTGCCCAAAATTCAATTCGACATTCTATGCTTTTATTGCACTTGGTTTGGTAATCACAATATCTAAATTTGTGCTATTTCGTTATTGAATTTTTTGTTCAATACATCAAATTACAACTTCAGTTTTACTAGGAATTACACATTTACACAATCAAAATCTTCAAGTAACTCTATTCATTGTCCCAGCCTTACTTTCAGTTCTTTCAAACTCTATAATAACCTTAAACTTTAATGATCTCTATAAATTCCGAAATGTTTCTGTATATATATGTAATGTCTCCACGCATATGAAATCACTTTATTAAGCTGCATTGGATTTTATCCGAATCTCTTATACAAGCATCGTTGTATACTACAAAATCTCCAAATTCAGACGATATAATTAATATCGGTGTTATAATTCCTCAAAATTCTCTTTACATTAATCACTAATTGATACAATTTTGCTTAGAACACTTAAATCTTCAATACCATAATACTATTGGGGGTGTTGTTAACTCCAACAGATATAACCCAGAACTCTTTATGCCCATGATTTGTTCTCGTAATTCTTTAAGTATCTGATTCCTCAATGAGGTAGTATTCTCTTATAATATTTTTAGTTTTCCAATTGACTTCCTTTCTTGAATAATTTTCTCAATTAATTTTATTTTCCCTGATTTTCACATGGATTGATCCTAATGCCTACTCATTCATACTAGTTTCTCCACACATTTCAATCTATTTGATCCCTTCACTCCCTGTGTTGGTAACACATTTATTAGATATAATTTGTATCTACCAGACATTTTTACAAAGACTACAGCGTGGGCTTAGGTTCTCCTCACATTAGCAATAGTGTCACCTCGAATTCAAAAATCCACGCGCATAGTTGGATACTTTACATCAAACAAAATGCATACACTCTCAGTAGCATATCCTACCTCCAATATTCACTTTTTATTCATTACATATTCATTTATGATTTGTTCCTTCATTGATCATTCTTAATTTGAATCATTTGATTAACTCAACCTAATTCAGGAAAATTTCTTCTTTGAAAGAAGATTTCTTGCTACCATCATCGATACTGTTCGTGAAATCCTTATCAATAAACTATTTTCAATGATTGCTTATCAGTCATTATTAGCACCTCAAGAAGATCAATTTCAACTATTCATGATATCTCAATAAGATCAATTTATGCCATAACTTACATGATTAGAACATCCTTTGTAATAAGGCTTAGTGAGGCATTAAACAATTTCATTTACTCTAATTGTTAAGTTAAGAAGACTTCACGTCTATTAATTTTGGTGACAATCAAATAATAATAATATTAGAAATAAATGAACTGTTTTGATAAGTGTGTTAAGCATGCAGAGAAATAGAAATATCATATAGTCATCACAGAAGAAGCAAAATATAGAAGAAGCAAAACACAGAAGAAGCAAAAACACAGACGACACATCATCACAGAAGAAGTAAAAGCACAGACAACACGTCATCACAGAAGAAGCAAAATACAGAAGAAGCAAAAACACAAACGGCACGTCATCACAAAAGAAGCGAAATACAGAAGAAGCAAAAACACAGACGAAACGCAAAACACAGAAGAAGCAAAACACAGATGACACATCATCACAAAAGAAGCAAAAACACAGACGACGCATCATCACAGAATAAGCAAAACATAGAAGAAGCAAAAACACATACGAAGCGCAAAACAAAGAAGAAGCAAAACACAGACGATACAGAGATGAAGATACTCTAGTACATCGGATAGTTAGTTAGTTGGAGCTAATTACAGAACTCAACTAAATAACGGTTTCTAAAAGAATTAAGAAGCAGTTATCAAGAAGTAGTTGGAGGCTTAGGCTATAAATACTAGTTGTAGTCGAAGACTGAACAACTTTTAGCTTTCAAGATTTACATACTTAGAAAAATTCTATATTCAAAGTGCGATATAAGAGGGCAAACTCTTCTGTAACAAAAAGCTCACAATATCTTTCTAGTGAGAGAAATAAATGACTAAGAGCTTGAAGAGGCTAAGATAGCATAAAGAATACTTTGTGTAAAAGACCTGAAGAGGCTCTAGAAGGAAAGAAAGAATACTTGTAAAATTGAAGAAGTATAGTGAAATCTCAAACGAACTCTAAGGACTGGACGTAGCCCAAAGTTTGGGGTAAACTAGTATAAAATCGCGGCGTCTATCTTCTAACTTTACACTTTAATTTTTCTTGTTGTTAGACGAGTAAATAGAAGTTATTTGCGATTCAAATACGTAGTTGTTTAGCATAATATCTTTGATATTCATTTGATAGTTGAAAAAGTTTTTTTCAAGAAATATAAAAAGTTTTTATATACTCAAAAAGATTACACAATTCAACCCCTCCTTCTTGTATATTTCGTATACTTTACGTGAATTCTATATTAACAAGTGATTTACTTCAGTTTTATCATTAATTAATTGTTTATTTATTTTCTTTTCTTAGTTAGGGAAAAAATTAATTGTTTAATTTGACAAATATAATGTACAAAATAAAAATTATTCTATAAATTAATAAATATTAATTTATCGATAAATTAATAAAACATTCATTTATCGATAAATTAATAACTCCGTATAAGATAATAATTTTTCAAGTTTCAAAAATATTCATTTATAGAGGTTTTATTGTAACGTACAAAAATTCAGACTATAACATCAACTATCATCAATAATAGATCTAATATCAGCAAGGCACTCATCTCTTGATTAAATAACAAAAATGATTATTAAAATATCAATTTAAAGAATCAGATAACTTAAATTCAATGTTGACGTAAAATCCTTTATTCATAGCAACAACTTTCATGGTAATCAAAACCATTAGAAGGCAAAAGAAAAGAAATGACGTAAATAACGTACTTAGTACAGGCCCTCACTGTAAGTCCATGACTAAACAACCTTAAAGACTTCATCATCAACATTTATTATAAAATTTCAATCTGTCTATTAGAACTTGTTTTTAATAAAATTATTTCTTTTTAACTAAAAGTTATATTAAGTTCATTCCTATATCTAACTACTGATTGGTCAATTAGAGCAACTGATTAGGACATTACAATTACATTTCAAATTTTAAGGGATCAATACAAGTCAGACCACAGAACCAGACATGAGAGGCATAAGATTAAACACGAGCATGAATACAATGTGTGAGTAGTCCTGTACAAATAACATTCTGGATCATGTGCACCGAGAATCCGAGTTTACATTGATATACTATGCATGTTATATTATGGAAGAAAAATACAACAATCCTAGAAAAAGAATAGGAATAAGAAATCAAAACTATAGAAAAGGATGATTTATATCATCAGTTGTCACACTTCCACCTTGAGGTTGGCACACAGCTTAGGTAGTGGCACCAGCTGCAGTGCTTATTTCCATTCTCTCCTCTGAACAGCATCACCAATCCTAGGGTCAAACTGCATTATGCATTAACAAAGGAGACACTTGAGTTTCTTCAAAAGGAAACATAAAACATGGGCTATCATCAAGGGAATATCAAACCTTACCCAATAATAAGAAGAACCACAGCAATCACCCAGAATACATACTGGTAGGCCTTGTGTTTGGATTTTACATTAGCACCAGCAGGTAGATGTCGAGTTTCAATCCAACCAAATTGAGGACGAAGTAACAGTACAAAGCCCAAGAGAAAACCGGTTAAGAACCCTCCTATGTGTGCAAAGTTGTCAACATGTGGGAGAATTCCCACAGCCAAGTTGATAACAATGATTGCCACGAGTGTAATTAAAGCAGCAACCTACAAGAAGCAAGAATGTCCAGAAAAAGTAAAATGCCTACAAGTGTCACTTTCATTCATCATTGAAAAATTTACAGCTGCACATAGTCCTATTAATACTGTGGAATTCAACATAATAGAGTTCGTATGATCACATCCATTCTTCAAACTCGAATCTTACATCAAAGTACCACGAAGTATCCTTGTATCCACTTAATTCTATTTTGTGATGACGCAAGATGCAATCACTGCAATGCTAATAGTTCATCAAAATGTCAACTAGTAATTTTTCAAAACACTCCATGCTTCTTATGTTTGTTCATATAGCTATTTATGATTATTCATGAATGAAAATTTTTAACTAGTTAACAAATTGGCACTTGCAAAAGTTTTTATACCATGTGAATTTGAAACATACCTTATTAGAATAGATTGTCCAATTTGTAAGAAGCTCAGATAACATAGCTCCAAGAAGTCCAAACAAAGCACCAGATGCACCAACGGATATGTTTTGCTGAATAAAAAGCGAAGACAGTATGCTCCCACCAAATCCAGATATGAGATAGATAAGCCCAACTCGCCCTGACTCAATATATATCCAAAGGAATTCATTAGGAAATATGAAAGCAGCAAGTACAAAGAGGAAAGAAATGAACAACAACGTCATACTATGGTGGAGATACTGACAAATAAATAATTCACAGGAATAAGATACTTCCAACCTATAACCTGTTAAACTTGAGCACATATGTACCTCAGCCTCATATGATCGGGAAATCAATTCTCACAGCATAGGGGATTATACGAACATATCGAATAAATTTGAAAACCATGGGAAAAGCCAAGATCCAAGTTTGATATCCAAGATAGCCTGTTACACTTCATTTAATGTTCTTTCGTACTCACTGCCAAAACCTAAAAGCTAGCAATATCCACCAAACTGCTTGGTGAAGATGTTTCATCCCGATAATACAAGCAAAAACTTATAGCATTTTTAGGAAAAAAGTAAAAAGAAAAGAACGCCCGTTCTTCATAAAATGTAAAGCAGCCACATATTTACATCCTTCATCAATTGTTTGAATTATTTTGTAAGAAGAAATGAAAATAGAAAACAACATACCAAATCCAAATTGTTGTTCAAGGCGAATCCCAATGAAGACCAAGCTTAACATATTTGCAAGCAAATGTATAACACCCGCATGCAACCACATACAAGTTACGAGTCTCCAACCTTGATGCTCCTGCACTATCTTCTTCCAATCCAGAGCCCCCATTTTTTTCAATCTGCAACAGTAAAATGACATCACAATTGACATTAAAAGTCAGGCCTATACACTCACAAAGATAGATAGGAAGAGAATTAGAGAACAGAAGCTGGGAAACATTCTGGATGCTCATAAATTAACATGAACTTCCTAGGCGCAACCAGATTTCTAACAATAGAGCTAGCAAAGCGATAGTCTGGGATAGAACCAAATGAGCCCGGTGTAAGCTCAAATAATGTAAAACAAGCAAGTATTTGGTTAAGGTAACTCTGAAATAATAGATAGTTTACTAATGAGACACGAGGTAACTTCCCTTCAAGATAAACTAGACTACCTAATTCGTTATCCTCCCTTACCTTCCTTTTCATTTTTCAAAAGCCATAAAATTGGTTGTAAGCTGTCCCGCTAGCTGCCACTGTTTAACTTGAAAATAAGGTTCTCATATCAAAGAGCCCCTAACGGGACGGGAGAGAGAGTTGCAAAAGTTCAATACTTGAGTGTCTAAGCTATATTTTCCTCACTCAGAAAATGAAAGCTAGCGGATGTAAATAACGGCTTTTCGTCCCATGGGCGGTCAGAAAACGAGCCAAGAACACAAAGCAAGCTCAAATTCTTAAGTTTCCATCATAAGCTTCCATTAATAGTGGTAGCTCGTTGACTAAAGGAAAAGTCAAATCAACAGCGAAACAGAGAATATAGGAACAAGAAATCAGTAATTCCACAAAACAGAGGGCGAATACCAACATCCCAAGAGTGACTAAGAAAAACGGAGATAAAACATCTCAACTGATATAGAAGAACTCAAAGACAGAAACCAATCAAAACCCACATCAAGATTCCAGTTAAACCCTGACAAGTCAAAGAAGAAGAGACTTACGAGGAAGAAGATGGACCAAAGAGAGGATTCTCTTTCAAGGGTTGAAACGAGAAGCGACCAAGGAACTTGGCCACACAATCACCATCAAAACCCAGATTTTTTCTGGGGCAGTTGTTGACATACATGACAGCAACGAACACGGCAACATTAGCAATAACAAACGTAGGAATCAGCCATGAGGTCCAGGTCTTGTCGGAGGTGTCCACATAGTAGGGAGCGAAGTTGGAATTATTGTTGTTCGTCCCGCGGTTCTTGGCGCCCCTTTCTGGATCCCCACTTGCCATTCTCAAAGTTATTCTATCGTATAGATTCAAACTACTTTGTTTGTGGATGCTGAGGATTGAGAAGAGTTTTATGGTGACTGGTGAGAGAGAAGTGAATTGCAAGGTAAGCAGAAGAACAAACGGCGAAAGGGAGAGTTTTTAACACTTGGTTCCTAGTTTTATTTAAGTACAGCAGAGTCTAACACGCGGTTACACGGTGTAGGACACGTGTTGCTATTTATATTTTGCCTTTTGGTTGGCTTCTCAGCATTTTCACAACAGGATAAATTGCGTTTTTGTTGTTTGATTTGAAGTGTAAACTCAAATTCAGGATTACAGAACTTCTCATCCCACTAAGAACTGTACTGAAATTCTATCCTCTGGAAGTTGAATTGAGTTATAAAAGTAACGGTTACTTTGGGATAACATCTATATCTAGTTCCGTTTGTTGCTTATTTAAAAATAAAATTAATAGATTGTTTAGTTCTATTTTTATTTTTTTATTATAATTTTTAATTTTTTGTTTTTATTTTACCTTTAAATAAAAATAAAAATATGTTTGATTGTTAATGATAATGTAGTTGTATTTTTATCATTGATAATAATAACATTTTAGATAAAATTTAAAGATAATTTATTTTTAACTAAATAAATTTATTTAATCTCTTGTATGATATTTATTAATAAATTATTAATAAAATTAAGTTATTTTAATAAAATAAATAATTTATAAATTAAAATTTAATTTATAAATTAATATTTATTTGAAATATATTTTAATTATTAAATCAAATTTTAT
>JAOTIZ010000203.1:37187351-37203082 GCA_027123425.1 Erythroxylum panamense
GACGTGCGGCTTGAAGCTCGTCGCGACGTGCGGGCGGGAGTTCATCTCCGAAACCCAGATTTTTGACAGATTCAACCCTAAATCCTTCCCATTCTCTACTACAACTCATATAACCCATGAATCAAGTTCCATACTTCCATTCTACACTTATTCTAACACCAAAAACATCATCAAAACAACAACTCATGCAAAATCTACCAAAGTTCACCATAAACCCTAAACCAACGATTTCTACTCAATCTATCCAAATCTAAGGTTCAATCCAACTCAAACAAAGATAGATGAGAGTAACATACCTGAAGAATGCTTCCACACTGTCGGAAAACGTCGAAACCAAGTTTTCTCCTTTCTCCTTCTTCTTCCTCCTTCTACGGCTCACTTCTTCCTTTCTTCTTTCTTTCTATTTTCTTTTCTTTTTCTTCTTTCCTTTAATTTCTAAAACCTACAAACATGGGCAAGGACTATAATGCCCTCCTTTACTTAGCCTAAAACCTTATAACTCAAGTGTCTTGACCATTTTACCCCTTAAACATTCTTGTTCTTTTATAAACATTATTCCACTTAATTCATGCTAACCTCAATTCAACCTTAATTTTCTACTAATACTTCCATAAAAATCAAATTATGCCATAAATCATAAATCAAATTATTTCATACTTAACAATATCAAGAAAAACAAATTTGGGGTCCAACACAAACCTTTACGTATGAAAAATTTAGTCTACTATCAGTCTATATCCCATATGATATCTGGTTAACCAATTTGGATATAACTATATTCAAAAGGTAAGCAATAGCTTCAGGGCATATCCCTAAAAGGAGACAAAAGAATTGTACGACTCATCATAAAACATATCATATCTAATAAAGTATGACTTGTCATCTCAAACACTCCATTATGTTATGGAGTTCCACAAGAGAATTCTATTCTCTTTAAAGAAACTAAGAAACTCATAGTCTAAATACTCATCGCCTTGATCAAATTTAAATTTCTCAATACTCATACTAGTTTATTTCTTAGCCTCAAATCTAAAATTTTTAAACTTTTCAAATGATTTAACTTTTGTTTCGTTAGATACATATAACTATATCTAAAATGATTGTTTATAAATGTAATGAAATATGATCATCCACCTCTAGTTTGATTAGATATAAGGCTACATACATCTAAATATCTAAGCTCTAGTGACTTAAAAACATGCTCTTAGCTTCCACTAGAAGGTAATTTAGTTATCTTAATTACATAATAAATAAGGCTTACAAGTTTCACATGATTAATAATAAAATGATTCAAATATCCTTCTCCATAAAACTTTAGGATCGTTTTTGTTGATATGACTTAACCTACGATGCCATAAATAAGATGGGGTTTAGTCACTTTATTTATTTATTTTTGCTATTTATGTTAAGGATTGGATTTTTAATATCTAATTGATAAAAATCATTTGTTCGTAATCAAAATCCATAGGAAACATTATCTTTATAAACAAGAATAACTTTAAGTTCATCTTAATTTAAATTAAATTTTCTCCTCTTAATTGCTCTTATATGAGACTCTTTAGGTTTATAATATATTGATATTGATTATAAAATTATAATTATAATTAGATAATTAAATTTTCTCTTAATTTATTTTTGATTCTCTAATTAAATAATTTATGATTATAAATCAAAATTAATATGTAGCAATATGTTATGACTACTTAAATATTAGGAATGTCAGAGTTCCTACCAATGCACGATTTTAATGTATAATTTAATCATTCCGTCATCTAATATTGCAATTGGACATAGAGTATGGAATTAGTATCTACTCTATTTAAATCCGATTATGTTCATTCTTTCTTATTAGTAATTCAAATTGACATTTTGTCAGTATGATTAGAGAATTCTTTAAAACATCATTAATAAAAACATTAAAACATTCTTCCTAATTATTTTAGAGTGACAAATCATTTATTAACATACTCAACTATCTCCATATAATTTATATTATATCTAAGTACTACTGACTGAGTTATACTAAATATAATAAGTTATAAGTAGCATCAATATATAGTAATTCTCATATAAGATACTTTGATAATATTAAGTTTAAAAGTCAATTATATAATCAGCGTAATGAGAAAATCTACAAATACATAAGTAATATTTCATTTGGAATTATCACAATTAGGCCAGATCAATGAACTTTTTTTTATAAGCACCTACATAATTATTTAAGTATGTCAATACTTTAATTTATGAGATCGATTACATTCTTCACAAGAAATAAACGTAATGTATACCAATTTTATCATTCTAGTAATATCATTTTATAACAAAACTATAACTAGCAATAATTTAAGAATAATACATAAATATATTTGAATTTTATAATTATAATCTTATCGTAATTTCAATTACACAATAATTACTTTTAGTATTGAAGCATCAAATATAATTAATAAAAATACATATAAATAAAGAGTGCTTTAAAGTGGAATCAACTTTTTAATTGTAAGGGTATAAACTAATAATTTATTGTTTATAAAGCAAGAATATTAATATTAATATTAAAATATCAAATATGATTCATAAAAATACATAAAAGTAAAGAATGCATATATTAATTAAAATAATAATTTCATGCGTTAACTTGCAGTGAATTGATTGATTGTATCAGTTTACTGACAATGTATATTCTATAAAAATAAAAATATTAGAATAATTAACTTTCTATCTAATTTATGATCATTATGTATTATTGATGATATATGTAGATGGATCCTTTAATAGTTATTTTAAATCATATATATGATATTGGGTTTCAACTTTTGATACAATATCTGTAATATATTATGATTTTAGTAATAAATAAAACTAACTACTATTCACCTAAAGTTCTCATCATATGCGTAGGTATAATTCGGATAAAACCATCAACTTATATTAAACAAGATCTGAAAAAAATTACAAAAATAGAAAACCAATTTGAACTTAAGCTTCTCAACCTAAGGATTTACAGTAAATCTAAAATTCATTATTTAATGAAAACAAAAGTTTTAATTTCATAAATACATTTTTGATGTATTCGCTTCTTTTATGCGTTTCAAAACTCGAATTAGTTCAACCAGATTATATATCTTTTACTAATATTTAGTTTCGAAGACGGGACAACATGTACACGGCACATCATCTTCCCCCATAGAGCTTTCAATCGAATAAGATCATTAAAAAAAAAAAAGTACCGGCGAAGTTGAGTGCACGGTATTCCAAATCTAAACAACTAAACAAATATAATTAACTGATATTGTAACATCATAACAAAAGGGGTACGTAAGACTGAGGCCCTTGAGTATAGACACTTGTTCTTGGGTGACTGACTCATCTAATCAGCCTGATGTGAAATCAGTTTGTGATGACCTGGTTTCTCCAAATGACTCCGCCACATGCATTGATAGAAACCCACCAAGCTCCAAAGCATGGGGCCAGGTATAAAGAGAGGGCGTGTAGGTGTCTTGTTTGACCGGACCATCTTTGTTCAAAATGAGAAGCCAACATTTGGTAGCCAAATACGCATAAAGTTCTTCTTTTGACCCTCATACACTATAGAGAGAGTTGAAGTTGCAGGCCACACCTCAACCACCGGCTTCTTGCAATTCGAACATTTGCTAAGTTATCCGCACTTCCTAAGTACTTTTTTTTAATTAAAAAAAAACAAACTAGTTTTCGTTAACTACTAATTGTAAGATTTGAGCTTCTAGAATCCACAAATAATCACTCCAATAAGGAAAATCAACCCAACACAAACCTTAAGGAGGAAAAGTGATCAAAGGACCAGTGACGTTAAATAGTAAAGTGAATTCAATTTTAATCTCTTAATATTGTATTTTAAAATGTCAGAGTGAAGGGGAATATTAACTTGCTACTTTTTATTACTTTCTTGCAGTTGCGACTTGAAAAGTATGGAATGCGTACTGCGCACTCCGCGTAACGCAGAAGCCACCAAGTCATTAAATGTTTTCCATTTTCTCCATATTTTGGTAGAAAAATTTGGAATTCTTTAAATCTCCACAAAATTCATTTTCTAATCTCTCACCAATTCCAAATATTTAATATTGTAAGTTTTCTCCCTTCAAATAAACTTGATTTACGTCATCCAACTCCGTCAAGACGAACGGCAAACGTAAAACGTCCAAAAGTCTAACGACGTTACATTTCGCTTCCGTCTAAAACCACTTTCTCCGTTTCCCTCTCTCTTTTGCAGCAAAAGGCCAGCAGTCTCCCAGTCTCGTTTCTCTTTCTAGAACAGCAGCCTCTTACTTCTCTCTCCAGTACTAATGACGCCGTCCTATTGTTAGGTACGATGTCGATCACTTCATTCCCTTCTTTTCCTACATAAAACTGATTTTTTGTGTCCTAATTTAATTGAATATGATCTTTTTAAGATTGTGCTTTTAAAAAAAAGTCCTTTTTGGCGTTTCATTATTTTGGAGGTATAATAGGATCGCCATGGACTCGGGTAATTTAAATAAAAATTTTCATGTGTTTCTATTTTTAGGGTTTTTCAAGTTTGACTCTCTCATCAATCCCAAAAAAGTAGCAGGTGGCTTCGATTTTAGGTTCTTATTAATTTTCTGAGTTGAGTTTTCATTTTCTTCGCTTTCTGGGTGTTCTCAGTGGTTCAGAGTCGTTTCGTGGTTCTTGGGTTGTGAGCTGTAGGAGTGACAGAGAGCAAACTTTATTTCTTTTGGTTATAATTGTTACAGTCAGCTGCTATGAACTATAGTGATGTTCTTTATTGACTATTGGTAAGGTTATTTGACTTGAGTATTTTTTTGGCCCTTTTATGATTTATGGAATTTTCATTGTTATCTCAAAACTGGGTAATTTATTTTGTTTATATGATTTGAATTTCTTGTGAAACTGGGCGGTTTGTGTAGGTTAAACTGAATTTGTTCTTGGGTTGCTCTAACTATTTCTAGTTTTAGAGGTTTCTGGCAATGCTTATCTGCCTCTGTTGTAAATAGACCAAAAGTTTACTTCTTTTCGAAGGTCAAAGGAATTTGTCATTTTTGAAGTTATGCTGCATGGGATGGACATACAACTAATTTATTGCAAAGATATTTACTGAATTGGTGTTCATCGTGTTGATGCTTGGTTGCAGAAGAACTACTCTACCTGGGTAATTTACATGTGAAAGAGTAGTCATACTGAATTCATTTAAGAACTTCATAGTTTGGAACATGTGAGTGAGGATTGTGGATTCTGGTTAGACCTCTGTGAGGTTCTGTATTTTATTATGGGGGCTGCCTGTTGTATTGCTGCTAGAGATAAAAACATAGTCGGTGGATCTGGAAGTGATATATTGCGTCCGAATGCTTGCCATTCACCGACATGGAGCCTTAGGTGGGATAATCGAGGTCGAGTAGCAGGTGAAGAGACTTCAATAAGTTGGTTTCCTGATGCAATTCACAGGAACCATGGACCTGATCTTAAGTCTGAATCAACTTATGTGTCAGATGGTGGAAGCCCATTGAATAGTTTTCAGAGGCATGCTTGGCATAAGTCCCCAAAATCTGAAGGGACTGCAGAGCATGTGAGAACTCCTGCTTCAGGTGAGCAACTGTATAGATGTAGCTTTTGATGTTAATTTGTGTTTGAACTGTATTCTTCTTATAAGCTCTTATTACTATGTGATTCCTGTTTTATGAAGATATATAAACTAATTGCGCATTAAAAGCTGCCTCTTCAACTTATGGACTACATAGACCTAACAGGTTTACATTATTGGGTTTATCGCTTTCCAGTATATATTGTGGAAACCTTTCCAAGGCCATCACTTGTTATCTTATTGGTTGAACTCTTTATTTGGTGTTATTTAAGCTTTATAGTGGTGTATCTATATCTGCTGATAAGTGATGTTTGATTTAATGGATCTCATGAATGGCTCAACCTATTCCAAGTGATTTTGAGTGTGATTCCTGCACCTAAAGTATTTGAACTTGGTAGAGCTGTGAAATAAAGGTGATTCTATACTTATCGTGATGGATTGGTGACAGGATGTACATATGCCTCTTTTGGTACAAGTACAACAGAACTGTTGAGACCTCGACAAAATGGTCTTGTGAACAGTGTGGAATTCGGCCCCCTTGTAGGAACTGCTACTTCTGAAGAAGATTTGTCCTATTATATACAGATTTCATTGATAGAGTACAGTAGCAAAAAAAAGACCTTACTAACAATAATTAACCTAGTGACATTTTTCATATGAAGCAATCTTGAGAATCAACTTAAATAAGGACATGATCCTTCACCAACTATTTTACTGTTGCCTTTCATTATCTTTAGAACTCTGACTTTATTTTTCATAGTCGAAGCAATTAACTTTGTTTAACTTCTGCATTAAAAATTGCGGCATATAATCCTTAGTCTTACTAAAAGTTTGTTCACTACTTTCTTCCTTGAACTCTCTTTTTTGTAATGTCTACCCTTCACAGGCTTGCTTTGGTTATTTTGGCCATCACCGGTTAACATAGCCTCTTAGAAATAAATGAGTTTGCTGATATTGACTTCTTAAACTGAATGAGCTGACTGATATTTGACAAATTACTCTTTGGCAGATCAATCCATCTCAGGGAATATCTCAATTGATACAAATTTGGAACAGGTATAGTTTGTGTGAGAGAGACTATTCAAGTTTTCTGAGTTACCTTCCTCTTCCCCTTGATAGGACATATTTTTATAGTGAAAAAACATCTGTAGGTGAAGGAGATAATAGTATCCCCAGCAGTTACAAATCCATCGACCACAAAAGTATCAATCTCACTTCAGTCAACTTCATCCCTGAGTGCATCTCCATCGTCCTCTCAAAGTCATTTGCATCCTCCTGGCTCAACGACTCCAAGGTGGCTTCATAATTCACCTGGGAATCAGCTAATTGGGAAAGTATCTGATGCACGGATCCCACAATTGAAATCATCAAACAGCTTCTCTGTTACTGATGAGGGGCACACAATTGCCTCATGGAGCAATGATACAACTATGGAATCTTATGGCATGTCTTCAGATGGTTGGTCCATGAATGCCTTTCCTGAACTCATGACTTCAAATAAAGAAAGATGGTCTTTTGACAATGAGTCCTTAGGTTTTAATCGTGAAAAATGTAGATCCAGTGGTCAAACATCAGCTTCTCCTTCTGTAGATCTCCAGACATGTGGTCTTTGCTTAAGGCTTTTAACGGATAAATCTTTGTGGAGCAGCCAGAAGCTTGGCACCAGTAACGAGCTGTCTGTTGTTGCTGTGTTAATTTGCGGCCATGTTTATCATGCTGAGTGTTTGGAGACTTTAACACCTGAATTGGATAAGTATGATCCTGCTTGCCCAGTTTGTACTTTGGGTGAGAAACAAGTTGTTAAGCTATCACGAAAGGCTCTGAAGGCAGAGGTGGATTGGAAGGGAAAGAACAAGAGATCAAGGAACAGGGTCGTGGATAGTGATCTTGATGGTAATTCTGTTATGTTTGATCGTCTAAAAGCCAGTGGACATGAAGGGAAGGGTCCCAAAATGACCTCCAGTTCCAGCATGAAAAGCTCCTTAGCGAAGCCTTTCCTGAGGCGGCATTTCTCATTTGGATCAAAGGGTAGTAGATCCTTGACAGATAGCATGACCAAAAAGGGTTTTTTCTGGACAAGATCTATGAAGGCATAAGGCACTTCATTAATATTAAGAGGTGAGCATATTCTGCGTGTATTTTATGTAATGACAACCTGGGAAATTGTCTGCAGCATTATAAAATCCTGCGTATTTCTAACACGGATATCAGAGGCGTTAAAAAGTATACTAGTGTGAAACCAAACAAGTGACTACAAAATTTTCTAATCTAAGTTATATTCTCTGATCTCATTTCAGTACTGAAGATAAGACTCCGCAACTTCAATGGATGCAGGTACCTCTGCAGAACCTCTCTGCTTCAGAAAGAAGATTGTGAGGAGTGGCTGGATATCATCGTAGAAAATTCGTTGTAGAAACATTTACCTCTGCAGGCACGTTGACGTCGAAGGTTTAGCCTGTGGAGTTATACTGTAAGAAATGTCGAAAATTTATAGAAGAAAGGTTACATTATTAAGAAAGATTTAGTAAAATGAGAGTGCATCTCAAGGATAATGATTGCAATTGATATTGTACATATTGGCCTAAACATGATTCATGAATTGGATCAAATGTGTACTATTATGGCGAATACACCCCATATGAATGAAAATGAATGACGTTGTTGAGTCCTCTTATTTTTATGGGATGTGATGATGACTGATAATGAATGAAGCTGTTGTTGAGTCTTATGTTTATGGGATGTGATGACTGACGAGCAGTGTCTTTGCTGTTGTAGCATACTGGTTATGAGAATAACAATGTTGACAACATGATCTGCTGTTTGCCTGCCAACCTTGCAAGCTGTAATAGTGGTCGTTTCGTTTGCGGTAGCCACCTGTGTATTCCCATGAATGCTCTGGAAAACCTATGCGGTTCCGGCCGCCAACAGGGTCATAGAAAGCTTGAAAGTTGTTGTCACCTCATCAATCCTTAACGTGGCAAATAACTAATAGCCTTCGAGTCTCTTTCGGAGCCTTGGTGCCGCTTGTGGAAGGCAGCCTCTTTTCACCACCCCTAGTCATTTCCTTCCAAGTCTCGGCTACATCCTTTACTGCTGACTTTAGTTGGCTTTGGAAAATAATTTCTCAATCCAAAAAAAATATTTAAAATCAATTCAAAATATATTTCTTACCACTTTGTATCAATTATAATACCATGTTAATCTCCATTGACGTACCAGATAGATTATGTTTTTAATTTGTAAGACACATGAGTTACGACTTTAATCCAAATAAAGAATAAATTTTCAAATATGTGGTTACTTTACAATGTAGTCTGCATTGTCACTGTTTATACACGGTAGGTTGATTGATCATTTGTAGCTTAACTTCCAAGTGCATCTTCCGAGGCTATGGATTCCTAGTTAATCACTTTCTTGACATGAGAAGCTTCTCAGACAATTTGCAGGTGCAATTTTTTTTTCCCTCATATTGAAAATCATATCAAGAGATTTAATTGAGTGGTTCATGTCCTTCTGGTTTTGCTCGTAAGAGGCTCGAGAGTTTACTTTCGTTTAACATCGATTCTTTTCCTTCATTGTTCAAGTAATTGGGATAACTTTCCTTCTTTAGATTGTCCTACTTGAACCTAGAGCTTCAGGAACTTTGGATGTAAGAGTATGGATATGAATATCTGACCTCTTAATATGATCCCACTTTTTTTATTAACAAACGAAAACCAAGTAGCTAGGTTATCTTATAGCTAACAAATAGTTTAATGAAGAGACTTTTTTCCATAAAAATAGATACTTCTACTTCTACTACAGTCTTTATTTATCTGTCAAGTTGTTAGTACAAAAGTTAAAAGCAGGTGCATTAACTATTAAATCATAAATGTTTATTGATCCATGCCTGAAGCATTTAAATATCAGTTTATGTTTTTTTTTCCAAAAAATAAACGTTGGTTAATTTCGAAATTCTAAAACGGAATGGAGAATGAGAGCACCTTTCGACCCAAACCCAAGCTCGAATGTAAATGTAGGTTATATCATTCTGCTTTCGCACTGAAGAGCTGCTTTGATCTTTGTATATTGCATGAAGTAAGGTTATTGATAATCTCCACCGATTCGTCTATGAGCTTGGTCGTTGGCAGATTATTTACAAATACTTGAAAGGCCACCACGAGTCTACGAGGAGTGCCATAGATAAGGAATCGTTGAACAAAGAAGGAAATTAGATATTTAATCCCTAATTTCCCAAGACTGTAGATCTATCAAGTGTGACACCTGACACCAGATGCTCTTAGTTAAAAATAGTGTTCCAATTCTGTTTCAGTTATTTTTAATCACATATTTATGTGAGCCATACGTAAATATATAGATAAAATTTAATCAAACAGAATAAGAACTGATTAACTGAAACAAAAGATTTGCTAACTGAGAAGTGGTAGTAGTGGTAGGTCCCTACACTCAAAAATTAAGGCACATATGCATCATTAGGTGGAACTTTGATGGAAGTCTGGTACCATGTTAGTTTGGGGTTCATCCGGGATAATTTTGATAATGTTAGGAATTCTTTTGGATATTATTAAATATTATAGTTCATTTGAATATTATAGTTTAAGTTAACTTTTTAAATAAATATTGAGATTTGAAATAATACATCTTTTGTGTTATTACAATTGACTTCCAAGTTCTTATTTGTGAGCTTTTACGTTGGACTTAGTACTGCGTTACAATTTAGATTTCTAGCTAGTGGCAGAAAAACCACTGGTTTAGGTAATTGCTTCTGGAAAATCTTTTTTGGTGATGCATTGTTAGTTGCAATCTATCACGATGAAAATAATTAGATGTATCAGGTTTCTTGGTTTCTTGTAGAAGGGGAGAACTACTATTGTTGGTGTTGATTTTTAGATCACCTTAGTGAAGAACTAAAGTTAGATATTCGTAAACGACAAACAAAAGGTATAAATTCCTTTTAATTAATACTAAAATATAACTAGTAGTTGGACATTTCAATTACAAATTGTATCTATTTCCATATTTTGAATGTATAAAATATGCATGTCGTTTACGCAAATTGGTTGAAGAAGCATAAGGGGCATATGCACAAGCTCCTTTTCTAATAAGTAGTTAGTAGCACAACTCAGTACAATTATGAGGAGGTGATGGAGAAGATAAAAGCCTATATGAGAAAGCATACAAAGACTTTGAGACTAAAGGCAATGAGACATTTGTCAAGGCATTTGAAATTACAAGACTAAATGAGATAGTTGGTAAGAAGAGCTTTCAATGAATATATTTGTTAAAGCACAAATTAAGAGAATTATCAATATGATAGAAGACATTTAGACAAATTTGATGACTATTATATATGAGAATATATACAATATGACAGAAGACATTTAGACAATTTTGTTGACTCTTATATATGAGAATATATATATATATATATATATGGCTTTTTCAATACATTGTCTCACTAAATTAAATGGAAATTTAAAGTTTAAAGTTGTAAATTTAATCTTTAACATTCTAAACAACATTTTGAGCCTAGAATTTATCTAAGATGATCTATGACATGATTGATTCAACACCTTCAAACCCTAAGATTCATGCTATAATCAAAAGAAAGAAATACTAACCCTGATCCATACTCAATATTTGTAATTCCTTCTTGATCGCAAATACCATCTTTAGGCAAAAACTTTAACCACTATCACCTTCTTGCTTTCTTCGTTATTTTCAATGGTGCAAGAGTGTATGTTTCTTTGATAACTGTTAACTTACATTGACTGAAGAGAGATGGAAGGTTTTCATTAATTATAATAAAATCCTAATGATTATAATTTTGTTTACAAGCCCAATAATCATTATTTTAAGCCCATTTCGTATTAGAATAAACTAAAGTAATATGGGCTACACTTTAAGGTTATTAGATTAATCTAACAATCTCTCACTTGGTTCATGTTATAATTTAATGATCTAACAACACAAGTATGCACCATATATTGAATCTATCAAGCCACCAAATTTAAATGAATTGAAATGATGGGATCATGGCAGTCACAAGTCATCTAACGATATGATTTCTTTCAATTATCACATAATCAACTCAACTCAAATTAACTGTAATCGAGAAACATTGTAATTCTCAACTTTAATTTTTTCTAAAAATATATTTTTTCATCACAATAAATAATGTGTGTACATAACATAATGTGATAACTAACAAAAGTAAAAAAACATAACGTTAATTGAATTCACAATTTTCAAAACAATAATAGCAAATATCTAAACTTATGTATATACATACATGATCTCATGCTAACAAAGACTTATCTATAATGTTCATCCTTTCAACGTGGTCAACAAATGTTTTACATCATGTAACAAGCCTAATTCATTAGCAGTCAAAAGAATATCGTCAATATATAGTACCAAAATAATGAACTTGCTCTCATTAACCTTCATATAGATACATCTATCAACAATATTCTCTAAAAAAACATAAGAGTAATGATCTCATTGAATTTAAGATACCACCGTTAGAATGCTTGTTTCAAATCATATATTGGCCTCTTTAACTTACAAACTATATTTTTCTTTTCTACAGTCACAAAACCTTCCGATTGGTCCATATAAATTTCTTCTTTTAAGTCATCATTCAAAACAGAGATCTTTACATCTATTTGGTAAAGCTCTAAATCATAATGAGCTACCAATGTCATAACAATTCTTAAGGAGTCCTTCTTTGAAACTAGAGAGAATGTCTCTTTAAAGTCAATCACATCCTTTTAAGTATAATCTTTGGCTACAAGTCTGACTTTGTACTTTTCAATATTACCTTTCGAGTCTCTTTTGGTCTTAAAAATCCATTTACAACCCACTTTTTTTTAGCCTTCGAATAACTCAACTAGTTCCCAGACTTTATTAGCATCCATAGATATTAATTTTTCTTTCATAGCATTGAGCCACCTTGTAGAATTATTACATTTCACGGCTTATTTAAATGAAACTAGATCCTTATCATTGCTTAAGTGAATACACCACATAATCATCTTATATAACTAATCTTTTCTCCCTTATAGACCTTCGCAATAATATTTCTTGTAGTATCACTTGATCATTTATGACTTGCACATTATTTACTGGTTCATTATTGACATTCTCTGCTTGTGGGTTTGGTATATTAACTTGTTGTTCCAATATGTTATGTGATTGTGATACAACAAGACGAATAACAACTTGAGCAGAGACACTAGGTGAAGAATTTTTCACCTGAGTCTCTTGAATATTCACCTTTCGAGGTTCCTCGGTCCTATTGATTTGTCCATTTTCAATGAATCTAGCATTACCAGACTTAACTATTATTGTACCATAGTTAAGACAATAAAATATGTACTCTTAGGACATTTTTGAATAACCGATGAAGTAATTACAAATGGTTCTTGCATCAAGCTTCTTTTCATGAGGATTATAAATCTTTATTTCTGTTGGGCAACCCCAAATATGCAGGTGCCTCAAGCTAGGTTTCCTACTTGTCCATAATTCATAAGGTGTCACAGGAATTGCTTTATTAGGAACCCTATTAAGTAGATATGTAGTTGTCTTTAATGCATACATTCATAAAGATAAAGGTATATTCATGTAACTTAATGTACTCCTAACTATATTCATACGAGTACGATTATACCTTTTAGCTACACCTTTCTATTATGGTATACTAGGCATTGTATACTGTGCACAAATGCCTTGAATTTTGCAAATGGACTTGGACATTGTCCATTCTCATCATATTTACCATAATATTTACCACCTTTATTAGACCTTACGACTTTCACTTTTCTATCTAACTGATTTTCTACCTCATTAATGAATACCTCAAGAATGTCCACTGATTGAAACGTTTCATGCAGTAAATAAAGATAACAATAATGTGAATACTTATCAATAAAGGTGACAAAATACTTTTGACCATCCTAAGATGAAACATGAAATGGACCACATATATCAGTGTGTATTAATTCAAGTAACTTAGTACTTCTTGTGGTTGAACTCTTAGATATTTGTTTGGTTTGTTTGCCTTCAATGTAATCAGCTCACAGGCCCCAGTAATTAAAATCTAGTTGAGGTAAGATTTCACTTTTCACTGACCTCATCACCTTTTCTCTAGATATATAACCTAATCTTTAGTAAATAAGCAAATTGTTTATTATGTGCACTACATTTATTACCAATATTATGTTCAACATGCAAAAGGTATTACCAATATTACCAACGTCAAGGTTGAAATAATATAAACCATCCATTAATGTAACCATAACAGTACTGTCGTTTATACAAAGAAAAAACATTGTTTCCAACATTAAAACCCATCTTGTCGAACTTACTAATAGAAACTAAATTTCTATCACAATCAAAAACATAAAGATACTTTTCGAGATCTAGACTACAACCAATGTCTAAGATCAATTTATACGTCCTAATTCTTTCTTTCATGCCTTTATTTTGTTACCCATATATAGGAATTTTTAGTTCCATTTATTGTTTGGATTGAAAGGAATCCCTACATAATATTTGACACATGAGTAGTTGCGCCTAAATATAACCATTAGGTATTACTAGGCATCTCAATAAGATTTGATTCAAAACATACTGAAATATAGTACTTACCTTTCTTTTAGAACCAAGCCTTTCTCTTAGGGCAATCTTTCTTGAGTTCACCAGCTTTCTTGCAGAAGAAACAACATTGCTCTTTATGAATTTGGCCCTGATTAACCTTTATTGAGGCTTTGTCCTTTTTGTTGATCTTCTTTCTGCTGCTAGCTTCTTTTTGTATTGTAAGATGAACATAGTGATCCTTCATTTTCTTTAATCTCCCTTCTTCTTGCATTAATATGGCCTTGATTTATTAAAAGTTCCAATTTTCCTTCAGAGTGTTGTAATTCAGTTAGAACTGACCAAATTCAGGAGGAAATGAGTTGATAAATTGTACTAGGAAGGATTCATTTACATCTATGCCATTGATTTCAGCTTTATTGCCATAGTTGACATGCCTATCACATGATCATAGATAGGTTGTGACTAATCAAACTTCTTAGTTGTCACTTCGCATCAAGCTTCCTACAATAGACTTGTCACTTACGTTTAATTGTGAGTACTCTTTGATTTTCATAATGAATTCCCTTGCATTATCCATATGAGGCATTGATGGCTTAACACTTTCAGTCATTGCCAATCTCATCAAGTTTAGACTCAACCCATTAGACTTTTCCCAAGCTTCAAAATATGTCTTTTCGGCTTATGTACTAGTCTCAATAATGGTTACAGGCTTCTCTACAACTAATGTCAGGTCTTTATCCATAATACCCAACTGAAATTGGATTTGCTTAAACTAATCGACATAGTTTAGCCTACTAAACTTGATCAAACCATTACCTATAGCTAACAAATTACTAGAAACTGCAAACATGAAAACAAACTCATACATTAATTTTTGGAGTACATTTAATGGATTCAGACAATAATAAACTATATATATATATATATATATATATAATGGATTCTTTCAATTGTTCATGTTATATGATGCTAATAAATGACATAAAAGATGAATTATATGTAGTTCATCTTTTATGTCATTTATTAGCATCATATAATATGAACAATTGAAAGAATGCATAATTAAATGTCTAAATATCTTTTTAAGCAAGGTCACTTTGGTGACTAACAAGCTTTCTATACAATAAAGATTTAAGTAAGTACAAATAAATTGTGGAATTTAACTATAATGTTGGGAAACTCATACTCTAACATGCATATTCGTTTGTTACCAGGTGCAAAAAATGTAATTCGTTGCATGTATATTCATTTAATGCTAGAGGAATAAAACTTAACTAATTCCATGCTTTAACATGCAAATTTACCCTTTGATTTTTCATATGGAAGTCATGATGTCTATACATTTTAGTACCATAATCATTCTATTTTACAACCATAAAACCAAAAGTCTTTCTTATAGTGGGCCCCACGAAACATTGACTTTTCTTTCACTTGTTGTTTTCTATAATTCATGCAAATTGTACTCCCTCTGTTTCATAATAAAAGTCGTTTTAGAAACATTTTAATTATTCAAAATAAGTGTCATTGTTGACTT
>JAOTIZ010000203.1:37203182-37213476 GCA_027123425.1 Erythroxylum panamense
GGTTCATGGAGCGGGGGCGGGGGATGACATACCCGCCTCGTTGCCATCCCTACGTAGAAGGGTCTGGAATCGCGTTTTGAAGTTTCAAGATAGTATATACATACATGGAAATGTTAATTTGAAGCTAAATAGTTTTTCACGATTTCCATTAATTATTATTTATAATTTTTGGCTTAATGGATTTATGATTGAAAGAGAAAAGCTATGCTTTAATAAGCTGATCATCTTGTTAATATGGGCTAATAATTATTAATCATATAATCAAATGGACCTATATTTAAAGTAATATCTTGTAGTCTAATATTCATACTATTAAATAATTATTTGATCGTATAATCAAATGGACCTATATTTAAAGTAATATCTTGTAGTGTAATATTAATACTATTAAATAATTAGTTCAAGATATAATCACTAGGATTAGAAGCACTAATACCTCTGCAACTTTGTCGTTTTGACATACGTAATCAATATTCATGTTTTTTACATTATTTCGTTTCCATTTCTATGACTCCATACCCTAAACTTCAACTTGGTCTGTGTCGTTTTGACTCGTCGGAGAATCACAATTATCTATTTACCAACCCGCACAAAAATTTACAGCCCTCCGCCACCACCATTATCCGCCGTCTCCTCCTCTTATTCTCCACCTCTTTCTCTCTTTCTCTAAACTTTTTCCCGCCAATTTAATGTCCACGCAAATGCTCTCTAAAGCTCGCCACGGCGTCGTTTCCCACACCTCCTCAAACCCATCACTACCTCTCCAACACCTCTCTCGCTCAAACTTCTCTCTTCGTCCTCCTCCGAACTTTCCCGCCTTTTCGCTGCCAACCCTAAAACTTCCAACCCCCCTCTCTCTACAATCCAGTGTCCAATTACGGTCAAAAATGATCTCCAATTCGAAGTTCTCCGACACTCTCATGCTGGACATTTCCCACGCCGATCTCGATCGGTTTGCCGCCGTCGCCAACCTACTCGCCGACGCTTCCGGTGAAGTCATCCGCAAGTACTTCCGGAAGAAGTTCGATGTTCTGGATAAAGAGGATTTGAGTGAGTGTAAATGATGAATGAGTTGTAATGATACTTTATGGTCTGATTTATTAAGAAAATGAAAAAAAAAATAAGAGAGAGAATATGGTTGATTGTTACAGAAGTGTACACTTTATATGCAGTTAAGGTCTTCTAATTGTTTCTAGTGATGTTGGATGCACTACAGGTCCTGTGACAATTGCGGATAAAGCAGCTGAGGAGGCTATGGTTTCAATTATAATAGACAATTTTCCTTCTCATGCAATGTGAGCTGTTTGGTCTTTCTAATGAACTAGTTTTTGTTTAGTTGACAGACAACTGTAATGAACGGTCTCTCAAATGTTTGCTTGGATTTGTTTGAGAAAGTTTTTGACTTTTGCTTCTTAGATTTGGTCCTGTAACTGTGAAGGGGTTGTAATTGCAGTTATGGAGAGGAGAACGGGTGGAGATGTAAGGAAAAGTTTTCAGACTATGTTTGGGTTTTAGATCCCATTGATGGAACCAAGAGTTTTATTACTGGTTTGTTTCTTGGTCTTGTTGCCATCAGGTTTGAGTTTTGAATGATTCCTTAAATACATATTTTGATTTTTTTTACAGGAAAACCTTTGTTTGGTACACTCATTGCTTTACTGCACATGGGAAAACCGGTAAGACCGACGGTAATCTGATTCCTAAGATTTTTAGACAGAATATAAGCTAGGTAAGAATGTTTCACCTTTTAGGTGAAGGAGAATCCCCATATGAACTAAATTTCACGAGATAGCGAAGTTTTGACAGCTTTAGCTTATTCTTAAAGGGATGAAGTATGATTTCGACAAATGGATTTGTTAATTTATGGTAAAAGATGGTACTTTGATGTACATGATAAGAATGCCAACTTATGCTCAAACAATTTTAACAAAGGGGTACGTAGTGTTCAATCACTAGACTTGATTAGTTTATATTCTTGTTTTAAGTTTGTCTGGAATCTAGGATAAAGACATTGCTAGCTACAGCACCGATTTCACCACTCTGGGCAGTTCCTTCTGAAAATTCTTACTCTATTGTCATTTTTTTTTCCGTTTGGTCCGAATTCTCTTGAGTTTACTTGATCACCCGGCACTTGACTTTGTTGTAAATCATGTATCAATATTCTAGTGGTGGTTTTCGATTTGAAGATTTAACTTCTAACTTGAAATTGCTTTTACTTATTCTTGTCAAAATTTTAAAAATGTCTTTACAGATTGTTGGAATAATTGATCAACCTGTCCTTAAAGAAAGATGGATTGGGATAAGCGGAAGGGGAACGACATTGAATGGAGAGAACTTGTCAACACGCACTTGTGAAAATTTGTCACAAGCATATCTGTATGTTATCTTGTTTAAAAGGTAGGTTATGATATAGGGAATGAAGCTTGTTATTTACTAAACTAAATTTTACATTTCCTCCTTTAGATATACCACAAGTCCACATCTATTCAGTGATGATGCTGCAGAGGCATTTGCTCGTGTCAGAAACAAGGTGGGGCTTTACCGCTTGAAGTGAAATTAGGATACAGGTTTTATCATCAAGTATTAGTACCAGTGGAACATATGAAAAACAATGTTAGTCTTAGCTTTGCCAGCTGAATTTTATAAAGATTTAGTATCTATGCAAACATCATTGTTACCATGTTTATCATAGCTATTTTCTTCTCCAGAATACCTTGAGACAGTTGATCTGTGTGCATTTATACGAATGATCTCCAGGATTTTATATATTTTTTTAACCTTTTGAGTCTAGATTAGCAGACCTCTATTAAAGTTCTAATTATTTTCGAGCTACACTGGCTTATGAGATTCTATTTTAAGATCTGTCAGTATCGTAATTTTTTCTCCTAGGAATGAGGAATGTAACTGAATGTATCTTGAAATGCTACAGTTTCATCTCTTTCCTCCATTTTATGTTGTCATTATTGTGCAGGTAAAAGTGCCATTATACGGGTGTGATTGCTATGCTTATGCGCTTCTCGCTTCTGGCTTTGTAGATCTTGTCATTGAATCTGGTCTGAAGGTAAGTTGTGCTATTTTCCTTTACAAATTTGACTCATCAACTTCTCCCTTGAGTGTGTTTGGCTACTTGTCATGGAGTGAAACGAATCCTACTAAGCAATACGACGGGCAGAACGGGCATGACATTGATTTATAAGTTAGTGGCTGCTAGTTGGTCTTATAAGTCTATTCAAAGATAAGTTGGAGAGTAATATTTTAACATCTTGGATTGAATGTTTAAAATTACCAAAATAGTTGACAGAGGCATGGGCTTGTGGATCTTCTAGAGTGGCGGGTTCTGCATTTCCCAGTTGTCTTATTGAGCTCATTTCAATTCGATTCAGTGGTTCTTGTAGGTATGTTGAATTAACCTTCGTTGCTTTAATAGTTAAGTGTGTGTTTTTCTGTCAGCCATACGATTTCCTTGCTCTTATACCGGTGATCGAGGGTTCTGGGGGAGTAATAACTGATTGGAAAGGAGATGAACTCAGTTGGGAGGCTTCTCCAGATTCTCGTGCAACAAGTATGCTCGTGTAATACTTGCAATTCTAATTTAAGTTAGTGAACTTAATCTATGACTGTATGACATATATCAGTTGTTCCTTTACTTTCTTTAATAGGTTTCAACGTAGTGGCGGCTGGGGACAGACAGACACACCGAGAAGCCCTTGACTTCTTGGATTGGCACTGAGGTTTTGGGGTATGTGATCATCTATGCCAGTTTTGCTGTTCCAATCCTATTTCAATCTATCTCATCCATACATTGATGTGAGACTCACATAAATGTGTGGATGAGATGATTAGAACATTAAAACTAACATACGTGATTTCATTTGGAGTTTTTGTAGTGGATCAAACTAGGACCTGCGTAAATGTGTGGATGAGATGGATTGGAACAAGGTTGAAACAGCAAAACAGGTGATTTCATTTGAAGGTTTTGCAGTGGATCAAACTATAGGGTTCATTATTTAAATTGATGTGACTTTGAGGGAGCTGGACGAATGTTTGAAATGATACGCAAACAAGGTAGATGCCAATAACAATGTAGGCGAGCACATTTCTACTTCACTTGGATTAGCGAGAAGTTTTAAAGCATTTATTGTTCTATGCAAGCAATGTAGTTGCCAATACCAATGGACATGAGCACATCTCTCCTTATACTTGGATTATTTGGACTTTTTAAAAAAGCATATCTTGTTTGGCAAAGTAAACTATATTAGCAAGTGGCTTCGTAATTCCATAAAAAATGAATGAATTTTTATTTACGAGTTCTCGTCTGCGTCTGCATGTCAGAATCTATTCATTTGTAGCATTATCAAATTTGCTGGCATCAATCATATCCTTAAAAAATTATTACCAAATTAAAATATTTTGTTTATCGACTCTTTTATTTCATACCTACGAATAACTAAATACTGATGAAATAATTTTACAATTTTAAATATAATTTAAATATTTTTAAAATTTATATATTTCATATCTAATGCATACATGTAAAAAATTATTATAACTTTTAAAATGTGTAAAAAATAACATTTAAAATTAAATTTACTTTTTACAAATGTATCTTTTTATTTTATATTATTCTTAATTTCATAATTATATGAAAGTTAGATGTTCCCTTTCTCATTTTATTTTATAAAAAATGTAAAAATAATATTAGTAAAAAGTAAAATTATTTATTATATTAAATTTATATTATTATCATTTCTTGAAATAAGATTAAAATAAAGAAAAAAATTATCTTATATAATATAAAAGGCTGTTTTACAATTTTATAAAATTTTAAAAAATTATCAGTACCCAAACCAAAAACCAAATTCCAAGTTCAATCCCAAATTTATGATCTATTCCTCTTCCTCTATACCTACTCTGCCATGCAAGGGCATGTTGGGCAGGAATATATGGTACATTGCATGGCACAGAATAAGAATAGGATCTCCTGCCCAAATTCACAACACTGATATGTAGACATCATCAAGCCTACTTCATCAACTCAGTCAAATCGGGACTAATTGAGATGTTAATGACCATTGAAGTTGGGGCTCTGGGGCATACGGCTGTGATGAGGGATTCATCACCACATGACTAGGAGAATCATAACTGCTATATTGAAGTGGCTTCCAATTAGTTCAAATGCCGATCATGCTAAGTTATGGGAGATGTTCGTCTGGTCAAATATCCAAGTAAATTCGTACAACCAGCAATGTTATGAACTTGTAATTGAAACAAACAAGCCAATATTGGAAATGAACCCAGACAAACGAAAG
The DNA here is from genome assembly GCA_027123425.1 of Erythroxylum panamense. Classification (NCBI taxonomy): domain Eukaryota; kingdom Viridiplantae; phylum Streptophyta; class Magnoliopsida; order Malpighiales; family Erythroxylaceae; genus Erythroxylum; species Erythroxylum panamense. The sequence goes on from JAOTIZ010000203.1 coordinate 37,208,492, forward strand.
TTGCCCTCGCAAAAACTAGGACCAAGCTATGGCGGTGCACTCAACTGTGGCCATTTACCAGCAGAATCCATGTAGCACCAAGGTGAAAAGTGCATTAGACCTAAATTCCACCGCTTGAGGCCTCTGGCCAGTCCAACACCAGCATGAGAACTCAAGAGCACTACAACCTGGGTATCAATCCTTTCCAAAGTCTGCGTTGTAGTGAGCACTTGATTCCAGTTTTTTGGCCTCATTCAGTTTCCGGACAGCCTAGAAAAGCAGAAAAAAATAAATGTTCATGACTACTATACAAAACAAATGTGCATAGAAAAGATGGTCCCACAAGGAGACCAATGGACTCTCTGCAGGGGTGATGCAAATGAACGATGAGGCTATACATTGAGACTTAACTCGTAAAGACAAAAACGTGGCTCACTTTTATAGCCAATCTTTTTCTCTCACAAGGTTGTAAGGAAATGTTCTCTCAAGGACTATGGTCCTTGGATAAATAATGAAGTGCCATCAACAATTAGGATCCTAACAGACATTAAAACAATGTTTTCATCCCCAAAAAAGTATACCTTCATAAAATCTTCATGGATGACATAATCCCGTTCTGCACGAATGGCAGACATACCAGCCTCAGTGCAAACATTTCTCAGATCAGCCCCATTAAAACCCTGAAGAAAATGAATTAGTTCAGTCTTTTTTCTTTTTTTTTTAAGATATTCTATTCGCACAAAAGAACATATGTCTGACCTCTGCAAGTTTTACAACTGCTTCATAGTCGATCTCTCCATGTTTCGCAATACCAGCAGCATGAATTTTAAGGATTTCCATTCTTGACTGCTCATTTGGTAATGGAATCTCAATCTTCCTGTCAAGTCGTCCAGGACGGAGCAGTGCAGGGTCCAGAACATCAGGTCTGTTTGTAGCCATAATCATTTTAACCTAGAAAGCCATTTTTCGTTAAGTTACCATCTAAGGGTGCAAATGTACACCTCACGAACAAGGTGAAAACATGGTAGGCTCTTAATTGAAAATGAAAATACGTTACCTTTCCAAGCTGATCAAATCCATCCAGCTGATTAAGCAACTCCATTAGGGTTCTTTGTATTTCACGGTCAGCACTTGTTCCCTCACTGAAGCGACGTCCACCAATGGCATCAATTTCGTCCATAAATATGATGCAAGGCTTCAAAGAGAAATCAATATTTAGTTAAAAAATATCTAGAAAAGTAGAACAAGGGAAACCACACGCCTGCAAATTGAGCTCTTACTTGATGATCACGTGCATAACCAAACATTTCCCTTATCAATCTTGCACTCTCACCGATGTATTTATCAATTATGGCACTTGATACAACCTACATTCAGTATAAAGTAATCAATATTTAGCTCTAATAAAAGAAACAGAATAAGGAACCAAAAAGCCATAAAAGCATAACACAAACATTACAAGACACTGCAGAAATTCTGAACAGTTGTATATTTTTTTTCTCTCTTTGATCAATACATAGATACAAGTATATATAGAAATACAGAGGGCTATTCTAGGAAACTAATATCTGTACATAATATTCTAACTGATCAGATTTGCTAACTTTTAGGAGTCAATAGACAGACACCATTATCTAACCTTCAAGAAGTTGGCATCGATGTTGCTTGCTATAGCCCTGGCTAACAGTGTTTTCCCTGTCCCAGGAGGTCCATAGAGAAGAACACCCTAAAAAAATTATACAACCGTGTCACAACAAAAGCTCTTGATTCCTTGGCTGTTAATAGATGCCTGGGATGAAAATTACCTTGGGAGGCTTAATGCCAACTCGAAGAAATAGTTCAGGATTCATCAGAGGCAATTCTATAGATTCTCTGAGTTCTCTAATCTGATCTGACAACCCACCTACCGCAGAGTAGCTTATATTGCCAGGGTCTTCGTGAAGCATGTTGTATACCACTGGATCAACCTACACGAAAAGTTACATGCATAGCATTATAAACAAACAGAAGGAAAATGCCATTATATATAAAAGTAAACCAATTTTGATCTAATGGAATGGTATTCCATATCCTAACTTACTTCACGGGGAAGAGCCCGCATGATTGTGAGGGTAGTCATATCAAGAACCACGCGAGTGCCAGCAGTTAGTTTTTCTTTGTCCACTTTACTTCGACAGCCAACCACATACCTCGGACCACTGCTAGCTTTTACTATCACTAAACACAAAAGTCATTACCTAATAACAACATGTAGTATATCCCTAACAACCAACAGAAAACCATGAAGGAAAATATAACAGCCAAAAGAAAATTATGAAGGCAAACATAACAGCCAAAAGAAAACTATGAAGGCAAACATAACAGCCAGAAGAAAACTATGAAGGCAAAGGTAACAGCCAACATGAAACCACGAAGTCAAAGGCGATCAACAAATGGAAAACCATGAAGGCTATCAAAATAGCCAACAGAAAAGCATGAGGTCAAAGGTAACAGAAAAACTGGATATTTTTAGTTAATGAGACAGCAGATTATCATTAAAATAAAAGTAGTTTGCCAAAGTAAATACCCAATACTGTTTGTTGATATTAACTATATAAATATAAGTCACTACCTCTAGTATTCATACACAAAGCTAATAGAAAAAAATCTTACAGCGTTCATTGTCAAGAGGCCTAAGAACTTCGCCTATGATTTGGCCAACACTCTGAAGGGACTTTAAGTCATCTTCAGTTTTGGCAAACTCTTTCTTTGAAGTACGCAAACTTTCCCTCACTGCGTGGAACCAGTTTAATCACTTGTTAGATGTAGATATTACAAACAGAAATAAGTGCAGCAACACAGCTAAACTCCATGAGTATGAAACATTCAGACCACCAAACAGATTGACATCTTGAGACCAAGTGCTTTATTCATAACTCCAGCCACCAATGCTAATCCTAATAAAAAGACATTTGGACCTAACTCCCAAACCCTCCATCCATTACATTCCCTCCATTTAGCAGTAAATCAGACATTTCAAAACCACAATTCCGAATTGTGTCGATAATTAAAATCAAAGGGTCGATCACAGCTTTTAAAAGCATCTTCCAGCAGCTCTTGACCCAAAAGAACCCAAATTTAGTTTAAAAGCCGCTTTGGATCCTTTCGCATAATTCGACCCAAATCGGCATATCAACTAAACCCATCGGAAAGTCGACAGTATACAATATTGAAATCAAGCCAATAACTTTATAATTGTAAACCAATGAAGTGATCTAAATCTTGTTTTCCTAAACAGGTTACCGCCAAATTCTTTTCACTTTTTCCCTGCCTTTCTGGGGTAAGCCAAAAAGTTCAGAACTTTAAGATTTGGATAACTATAGGAACATATAATGAGAACCAATTGAAAATTAAAGAAAAAAGAGAAGATTAAGGTTTTGGTGTTTATGAAGAAATGACCTGCGAAAACTCTAGATTCGAGCTCCCTGTGCTGAAGGAGCTTTTTCCGGTAGTCAGTGATCGTCGACCGGCGTCTCCCGGCCTCCTCCGCCTCCGTCGACATTGCTGTACCTTCGATCTGTTTGATAAATTAACTTCACTAATCGTCGTCGTGGTCTGGTTTTTGTTTGGTTAGGGGCTAAAGTTTATAGAGTTAGTAGTAGTACGAAAGCCTCGGCCTGCTTGTCAAGCAAAGTATTTAGACACGGGAAGTCTTGTTCGGTTTTTTTTAACCAGGTTTTTTAATTAATTGAATAATTAAAAACTTCATTTTCTTATTAGATTGGTATGAAAATAAAAAAAAAACAAAATTTTAGATTTAAAATCTCAATTTTATGTCTAATTTTAATTCTGAAGCACCAATCCACAGTAGACGAATATGAACTTAAATTTAAGTGTTTTTAATCGGTTAGTTTATGAATTATGTTCAGATTCAAGTTAACTCGAATTTAACTATTTTAAATAAAACAGTATCGTTTTATGTAAAAGAATTAAGTTTCAGATAGATTTAGGTTTGGATTACCCAAATCTTGATCTAATTAAAAAAATATTTTATAATTTTAATTAAAAAATATTTTTAAAAAATTAAAGCTTATAATTATGATTGATGTGTTGTGATTCCTAAACTTTAGAACGATTAAAAAAAAGAGCTATTAATGGACTGTACTGTTCATTCATTGATTTTTTCCCCTTTTTAAGGAGAAACTTGATAAATGGAAAGACAAGTAATTAGGGTAATAATGAAGTTATTGTGAAGATTAAAGATGTAGAAACCAAGTTCTTAAAACAGTTCGAGGTAGCATACAACTTGGTGCTATTTGCCACCAAATAAATTTTCATTATCCACTTATGTTGTAGGATTTGGATATATATATAGAGAAACAGAAACAAAGACAGACATGTTGAAAAGGTTTTGGAAAGTTCAATTATGTCAAACAAATTCTGACTGACACCCTAAAATAAGCTACTTCTACCAAAGATCTCCGAACTGTTGGGAGAGCCATAGTCCATCTCAGCTGTCAATTCCTATTCTCCATTTATAATCATGAAAACGGAAAAAGAAGTTCAATCCCATTATAGGGATTGAGAAAGCAACATTTTCTCTTCTTTCTTTTTCTGCCAAGTCTAATTGTTAACACCCCTTCCTCTCTCACAACCCCAGGAAGGATGGAGATAGAAAACAAGCCAACAATATCAAGAATCAATCTTTTTCTATCCTCGTCTATATTGGTTTATGCCCTACAGCTAATCGCTTTGGTTGTAGTTTAGTGACAAATTATTTAAAGGTATTTTTATATATATTTAGATGTATATAATAAAGTCCACGACATAATTGTACATTGCAAATGAAATTGTAATGAGATTATAATTATGAGATTCATATTACATTTATGTATTATTCATAAATTTTCCTAGTCATTGTTCTATTAAGATTGGACATTAATAGAATGGAAAAAGACTAGCACACGTTTTGTTTTTCCTTATGAAGGAAGTAGTCGATCTCATAGGCTAAAGTATAGAGATACTTA
>JAOTIZ010000203.1:37256783-37269199 GCA_027123425.1 Erythroxylum panamense
ATCTCAATTATCCAATACTATGCCCAATTTAATCCAAACTAAACCTTAAACACATAATTAACACAATCATGCTTAATGACATCCATAAGAAAAATTTTGGGGTCTAACAGGTTGGAATTCAAAAAAGATGGATTGAATCAAAGTTAGGGTATCGGTTGGAAGAGTATGAATGGGATGCTTTACTGAACATACTTCGGTGTTTTGATGATGTCTTCATTGGTATAGCTCCTAATAAGATGATCCTTATTTCAAGATAAACTAGAGACATGAAGCTACAAGTCATATGAAGAAATCAAAATCTAATTCATTCTCTAAGACTTTCAAATTCTAGATTGAATTTAAGTATAGTGTATTGTTTCAATATAAGAACAGTCTGAAAGTGTTTGTGGTAATAATTTCAAATTTCTAAACCAAATTGAATGATTTTGATGGCATTAGAAACTTAAGACAAGGGAGAATATTTTCTAGAAGAAAGTGTTATATCAGAATGTTCAAGGATATTTTTGGCAAGACACTTAAACATAAAAATACATAAGGCATAAATGGAAGGGCAAATGGGACATTTCTCACTTATTAAGGGTATAATTGGAAGAAGAAGTGTTGTCTTACATTTTAAGAAGAGAAGAGAACGAAAATTGAAGAAAAAAAGGGAGAGTGTCATGAAGAAGATAGAGAAATATGAAGAGAAGAAGAGAAAGAGAGAAAGAGAGAAAGAAGAGAAACAAGCTAAGGTTTAATTTTTCTTAGTCTTTAAGAGAGATTTTGGAGCTGTTCAAGAAGCGAAAAGGTAGAGGAAGAGAAGAGCTTCCCTTAAAGATAAAGATCCCTTTATTTGGTGAAGAATGAAGGGAACCAAGAGAATCCTATCCAAGAGCAAAAAGAAAGACAACCTTAGCTTGGATTTTTGCAAGCAAATTAGGTGGGTAATATATTTATGGTTATTGTGTAAATGAGCATTTTGCCTATGTGTGTGTACATTCTAGAATTGCTAAATTGTGAATTACTATAATGTGTTTTACGTTACGCATTGAAAGATGTATGACATTTTGATATAATTGAATTGTGATTTCGGTCATGTTATGCATTGATATTTTTCATGGCATTTTGTATAAATGAAAAGAAAGGAAAGAGCATGAAAAGTACGAAAGCATTTGATAAAATGAGTTGAGCATGATTATGTGCTTCTGTTTGGGCGAGAGTGGAACCATTCTGTTCGTCATGTGCATGTTGACAAGAGCCTTCTCCCCACTGTCCGCTTATGGCATATGAACTCTGAAATTGGACTTATTTTGTTCATGGGGTAAACTTCGGTTTCTCCATTCTGTTCATGGAACTCTCGAGCCAATTGTTTATGCATTGCATAATTGAACTGTTAAGTATGATGCATGTTTGAGTGTTATGTTTTGATGGATGATTCTTCATGATATGTTTTATGTGATGACATTCAAATTATGAAATTTTTGAGCTTGAAGTGTGGATGATAGAATTGCTAGATTAAATGGGATATATATATATATATATGCCTACTTTGGTATATTTATATATATATGTGTGTGTGCCTGAATTGTATGGCTCGTTGCCAATGGCTATAAATATATTAGCCACTGAGCTGTATAACTCACCCCATTATTCCCTCCTCAGGTGCCGAAAGAGACGAATAGCAATTCTTGCAAAACATCGAAATGTCAAGATAGTTAGAGACTTTTGTAATTAAGTTAGTCCAGGAACTTTTTGTATTTTAGAAGCACTTTAAGCATAAGCATTCAATTGTATCATGTGTATTTTATATTTTGTATTTGTATTAAGCCAACGGTGTGGCGTTTGGTATGTAAATAAAGTTTTTCAAACTCTTTTGCATTGGTAATGAAATGATAGATTGAAGTAGTTTCAGTTGTGTATGTTTATAATTGACTTCCTTGTTAAAGTGGTTGAGTTGAAGTAATAGGCTTGTTTTATGTTTGACTGTTATGGGCAGGCCATCCTTATGAGACGATGGGCTTTGTATGACTCCGGATTGTTAGGCTTCGAAAATGAAGTGGAGTTCAACGTCTTGTGGTATCAAAGCTTAGGTTTTTCCTAGGCTCAGATTGTATAGTGTTATGAATTGGTAGGCTATGTGATTAATTGTTGTATTGTGAGTTGATGTGTTGCATTAAGTGACATGCATATCATGCATACATGTAGGAAATAAGATTAGAATGAAAGTAAGCTAAAAGATGGTGTCTTATCGAAGGAGTAAAATGCCACCTCGTAAAAGAACACGAGGAGTTTTGCAAGGATCTGTTGCATCTGATTCCTCACTATTGGAGAAGGGTACAGATGAGTATAGAATCCCAGTAATTGCAACCGCATAAGTCACATGTATGAACTTCTGTTAAGAGCTTGGACTATTAGAAACGATGAGAAGAATGGTGTTTGGTTAGAATGTAAGATGAGGAAAGTTTGTGGATATTTAGAAATAAGAAACATAGCATAGTCCGATATGTTGATGTTTGACTGTTGTGGGCACGCCACCCTTATGGGACGACGGGCTTTATATGACTCCAGATTGTTGGGCTCCGAAAACGGAGTTGAACAATTGATTTTTAAGTTACTTAATGAATGATTTTTGAATTGGTTTTTTTTTTCGTGAATTTGATATGTAATTGAGGCATGAATAAGATATAATTGAAGTGGAATTGATGAACTATGTTGAAGGGGTGTTGCAGGTGTATAAAGGAGTTAATTTTTGGAAGAAGTTTGAAGGTTATGGCTTCCCATGGTCATGGAAAAGGGTTAGGAAGGTGAAAAACTTGATTTTGTGCAATTGTTGACATATATAAGGTTAGGGCACTTATTAATGGTTTAATTGAACTTAATTAAGGTTGAAAATTAGCCTAGATGATGTTAGATTATTGAGTAGAACTTAATCTAGTTACGGACTAATAATTGAGGTAATAACTTAAAGAATGTGAGATTAATTAATAATGTGTCTAATGTTAAAATGTATGATATATTCAAGATGAATGTTTTCTTAAGAATACAAATGTGTTCCAAGGTTTTATGTGATATAATTTAGATATGGATGTTTGTGATTTGGGAATTTCTATGATGTTATGTAATATGTGATGACTTAATGTTTCATTTGATATATTGATGCAAAGGCTTATGTTTATAAGGCATATTGAGTTTGATCAAAAGGGAGTAAATATGTTCAATTTGAGAAAAAAAAAGATATATATTATACACTACATTATTTGCTTGTGATTTTGGAATCTGAAATGGATTGTTTTAAAACTATTAAGTCCTAGTCGTTGGTAAATAGGCATGCCTAGGAGAATCTGTAACTGCTCTTGTGACACTAAGGTGTCTCCTGATATCGACAATTCAGTGTCTCCTGATATTTGACACAACAGTGTCTTATGATAGTGAGACATAAGTCTCTCCTATTCTATGATACCAATCATAGTTTCTTCTGTTCTTGTCCCATTATCTACTTCTGTAAAAAGATTTAGCAGGCTAACCTGATTTGTGATTTGATACATGTTCGATTCTATTATAAACAAGTTATGATATGAAATAAGATAAATTTCGATATGATACAAGATGAATTCTGATTTGATACAAGTTTTGATCTATTTTGGCACAATTATGTTCTATTTTTAGACTAATGCATTCTGTTATGAACCAATAACATATGATATTAATATGTTTTGTTCTATATTGATGAATCATAAACTATTTTGAGACAAGTAATGTTTGGGTTGCTCTCGAGTATGAATAACTAAAGACTGCTTATAATATGATTAAATTATGAACATATAAATGTTAGACGATTGTCAGAAACAGTCTCCATTATATATCCTGTTTAGTTATTCCTTACTAAGCTTTACGCCTAACATGGTGGTTTTGCCTCCGTGTAGGTTCTCATATGAAGTCTTAAAGACTGGGACAAAGACAACTGCAATGGCCAAGAAGATTGTGTTTTATTCTGGAAATGTTCAGTCTGTTTTTGAGTTGTTTTAATGTAATGAGACATATTGGAATTTGTATGTTGTGTGTGTATGGTTTGTAATAACTAAAGCACAGGTCAAGATTGGATTTATGGTATGTATTTTGACAAGTTCAATATATATGATGTATATTATGTTTTGTTTATAAAATAACTCCTAATGCATTGTTTGTTTGAGTTTCTAGAAAATGCATGTAAGGAATGTTTAATATGTTTTAGATTATTTTGTTTATGTTTTGTGTAGCATCTGCATATCTTCCCAGGGGGTATGTGGGTATTACAAGCTAAGTATGGACAGCCATATACCATAAACATCAAACACATCCATAACTTTGAATAAATTGAGGTCCTACATAGTTTAGGCAATAAAAATCCTAATAACTACATAGAAATCCATCAAAATCTCATCCAACATGTTCATAACATATCCATACATCCTTTTCAATCAGCAAAATATAACAAAGAAGCAAGAAAAGAGAAGAAGTAAGGCTTATATGTTGAAGAGCAAAGCTGGAATTCTATGGTGGCAGCTTTGTGTCTCTTTAAAATCATTTAATTGCACCTTGAATTCTCTTAGTTTTTCTCACAAAAATGCATTCTTCTCTCTCCCTTGGATGTCTTGCATGAACTCCCCCTTTTCTAGGGTTTAAAATTGAGTTTTTATACCCCATATAGTGCTTAAAACGATGTAGGAAGGAGGAAGTTGCTTGTTAGTTTATACCCCATTTAATGCTTAAAATGACGTAGGAAGGAGGAAGTTACCAGCTGGAATTTTCCAAAAAACTCTGTTTTCTATCTTTATTTCAATATGTTATATCTTATCCAAAGTGGGATGTTATTGCACTAATTTGAACTTGAATTTCTCTTCTTTCTTTTGGATTAAAAATGAAAAATATCCAACAAGAACTGTATCTTGCGAAAACTTAACATTGGTGATGGGTTGGCCTAGGAAAATTCCAGCTTTCCTTTAGGACATATGAATTGCTTTCTCTTTGGTTCTTCTATCCTTCCATCCCTCAAAACCACCTTCAAACCTATTGATTAACAAAAAAATTAATCACTTATTCATGCCCAAAACACATGCAATTTATACCAACATAATGTAAGAAAAATATGTGCAACAATGCCATGAAAAATTCATGCAAAACCTAATCTTAAAGATCTAATTCATACACATTCATGTGTATTCACATACATTCATATATAATCATGCAATTATGTGAAACTAAGACAAAACATAAGCTAAACAAGTTAATAACAATCAATTTATCATGATTAACTAACAAATTACCCTAAGAAAAATATGTATAAATGCCATCTATCAACTCCCCCACAGTTAAACTTTTGCTTGTCCTTAAGCAAAATCAAACACAAAAATAATATGAAGAACACAAATACACAAAAACACACACACACACACAACGTCAAAATTGATGGCTACAAACTCAGAACGTTATACAATCAACTTAATCGTAAACAATAGTCATATCACAAGTTCAGTGTAATGACTTGTTCCGTTATGCCTAAGTACTTTAATATAAACATACACATCGATCAAGATGTAAACAACTCAATTTTAAACCTATGCCACTTATATACATGCATTTACAATTATCGATCATTTAAATGGTTAACTATCCAAGTTATCCTTTCATGAAAGTTTTTAGCTAATTTATCATATCAGTAAGGTTTTTATTACACACACTTTTTCTCATTTTTGTAACTTGATGCGATGACAAACATTAGTAATGAATTCCCCCGATTTCTCAACTAGGCCACGTTTTTTTATTTATTAAGCTGGCTTAGTTGGAGTGTCATTATAGCCTTTTGATGTGAAGACAAACATTTGTGATGAATGCCTCCGGTTACTCAACTAGATCATAGCTCACAACTAGCTACTAGCTCTATTCTTAACCCTTTTTGGGTCAACAGAATTGTTATTAACACACACTTTTCCTTTTTTTACCTACTTCATTTCTTTTAGCTTACTATTTTCATGAAAGGGAAACTAGGATTGTCCACTAATTTAATGGCTTATAATGGTAACTACATGTGAATTGGCAATATTAAGTGTAAAAATAAGTGTCCTATCCTAATCAACACACTTGTTTATGTTAAAGCTACTTATAATCTAACTTCCTAAGTTAACAAATATCACCAATTCAACAACATTGTTCAAAATTAAGTTAATTCAAATAAAATTCCAGCCACTAAACATCGACACAGTTACACAATTTCACACAAAAATTGAAAAAAAAAGGTACATTAACACAAAAACATGAAAAAACATGCAAAACATGCAAAAAAGGGGAATTAAATAAGACATGCAATATGTAATGCAAATTACATACCACTCCCCACACTTGAACAACATATTGTCCTCAATGTGTGAAAGTGATACACAACAAACAACAACCACACATAATATATACAAAAATTCATAAATGAATAAATAAAGAGGCATGAGAAAGCTTATTGGTATTAGTGTCGAGGATTGTGTTGGTGGTAGCTCACGTATTCCTCACAGCTCACACTTTACTTCTTTTCTTGTATCAAAGAAAACAAAAACAAGCATAAATTAAATATAAACACAAACATCCATCAAATATAAACAAAAACAACACATGCTAGTTTTTAAAGTCACTAGCAAGACTTTAATCACTCTCTAGTCATGAGTGGGGCTTGAGAAATATTCTTTCTTGTTTGATGTACACTTTTCCTTCGTAGTAGGGCTTGCAATGTTGGCCATTCACCCTAAAATTTTCTTCATGCTTGTTTTATAGCTCCACAACTCTAGTTGGGATTGTATTAATTACTATGAAAGGTCTGCTCCATCTAGATTTTATCATTCCAAAAAACAACCAAGGTCTCAAGTTGAAGAGTAAAACCATATCACCTTTATGGAACTCCTTTTTCCTAATGTTCATGCCACCTCTTTACCTTTTCCTTGTAAAACCTAGCACTATCATAAGCTTGTAGCCTTAATTCATCCAACTCATTTAACTGGAATTTCTTCTTTCTCTAATTGCCTTCTGATCCCAATTTATGGCCTTAATAGCATAGTAAGCCTTATGCTCAAGTTCCACAGGTAAATGACAAGCTTTCCTATAAATCAACCTGTAAGGCATTGTCCCAATATTGGTCATGAAAGCTGTCCTGTAAGCCCATACTGCATCATCTAATTTGTTTGCCCAATCCTTCCTAGAATTGTTGACATTCTTTTGTAAGATTTTATTTAATTCTCCTTTCACAACCTTAACTTGATTGCCAGTTTGGGGGTGGTAAGGTATAGCTATCCTATGTCGTACTCCATTTCTTTTCAATAATGCTTCAACTGGATTGTTGTGAAAGTGAGTACTTTCGTCACTTATAATCACCCATGGCACACAAAATATGTCGATAATCTTTTTCAGAAACCTCTGCACCATTCTACTATCATTTATTGGTGTCGCCATCACCTCAACCCACTTCGATACATAATCAACGCTTACCAAAATATATTTGTTTCCATAAGAGGACAAAAATCGTCCCATGAAATGCAGACCCCAAACATCAAGGACTTCAACCTCCAGCATTGAAGACGTTGGCATCTCGTCCTTTTTCGATATGTTCCTAATTCTTTAGCACCTGTCACACTTCTTCACCTGATGTTGTGCATCCTTAAACAATGTTGGAAAATAAAATCCACACTCTAACACCCTTGCAGTTATCCTATTGGCTCCATAATGTCCTACATAAGAAAAATTATGACAGTGAGTTAAAACAGCATTAATTTCATTAGCAAGAACATATCTCCAAATAAGTACATCTCACAATTTTGTAAAGAAGTGGATCCTCCCACATGTACTATTTACAATTATGTCTAAACTTTTTCTACTACTAGTAAGTTAAATTAGGGGGAAGGATACCACCTATAATGTAATTTGCAATGTCGGAATACCAAGGATGATCTGATTCTTGTTCCAAGAGTAACATCTCATTAAGGAATTTCTCATTGATTTCTTCTTGTAAGCTTGGTTCCCCTCCTTTCAATCTTGACAGGTGATAAACAATTTTCTACTCCCTTTTTATCCTTGATCACAATATCAAATTCCTGTAAGAGTAGGATTCATCTAATCAACGAAGGCTTGGCATCCTTTTTGGTAAAAAGGTACTTCAGGGATGCATGATCTATATATATAATCACTTTTGAACCAACTAAGTATGAACAAAATTTATCGCAAGCAAAAATTACAGCTAATAGTTTTTTTTCATAGTGGTGAAATTAATATGAGAATTGTCAAAGTCCTGCTGGTGTGGTGAATAACATGTAACTTCTTGTCCTGACACTACCCTAGAACACACTCAAGTACGTAATCACTAGCATCGCATATCAACTCAAATGGCAAGCTCCAATCTGGTAGTTGTAACACTAGTGCTAATGTCAATGCCTTCTTTAACCAATCAAAAGAAACTAAATAATCATTATAAAAAAAATGAAAGGAATATCTTTAACTAACAAATGAGTAAGGGTTTGGCAATTAAAAAAAATCCTTTATGAATAGGTAATATTACCCAGCATGCGCTACAAATGCTTGGACCCCTCGAACATTACTTGGTGGAGGAAGTTTATCCATGACTTAAGTTTTTTCCTTATCCACTTCAATGCCTTTATAATATATCTTGTGTCCCAAGACTATTCCCTCCTGAACCATGAAGTAGCATTTTTTTTCCAATTTAATACTAAATGAGCCTCTTCACACTATTGGAGAAACTTATCCAAATTTGCGAAACACTGCTCAAAGGAGTCTCCATATACTAAAAAGTTATCCATAAAAACCTCTAAAACATCCTTAATCATGTTGATAAAAATGATCATTAGAAATCACTGAAATGTAGCTGGTTGCAAAGTTCAAATGACATTTATCTGTATGCAAAAGTACCATAGAGACATGTGAAAATCCTCTAGATAAATGAATATCTGATTGTAGTTGAAATACCCATCCAAGAAACACTAGAATGCATGTCTTGCAACTCTCTCAATCATCTGGTCCACAAAAGCTAGTGGAAAGTGGTCCTTCTTTGTCATTGAGTTGAGCTTACTGTAATCAATACAAACTCTCCAACCAATGACCTTTTGTGTGGAAATCAACTCACCCTTTTCATTTTCCACCACTGTTGTTCTACCTTTCTTTGGTACACACTGAATTGGACTTACCCATTCACTATATGAGATTAGGTATATAATTCCTGCATCTAATAACTTAATCACCTCCTGTTTTACAACTTTCTTCATATTCAAATTCAAACGCCTTTGCCGAACCCTTATTGGTTTATATCCATCCTCGAGATTTATTCTATGCATCATAACACTTGGACTTATCCCTCGGATGTTTGATATATGCCACCCCATCTATTTCATCCTCATGCTTATAACTTCTACTACCTTCCTCTCTTATTCGTCACTCAACTGGTTTGAAATAATCACAGGTAATGTTTGATTTTCACCCAAAAATGTATACCTTAGGGATGAAGGTAAAGATTTTATCTCTAGGGTGGGTGCTCTCCTATTAGAAGGTGGTATCGGTGGCTTGATCCTCACCAAAGGTTGCTCTCACTTTTCTCTTCTTCCTCTCCATCCTTCTCTCTCTTTCCACTCTCATCTTCCTTATTCAATTCTAACTCCCCCTCACTCTTTGTTGTTATCATTCTACCAGTTATCTCCTCCACACATTCATCCATCACATCCACTCTCATATAACAATCAAGCTCCTCCTTACTTTTCAAACTCCTACTCATGTTGAACTTAACTTTTTCATCACCAATATGCAAAATCAAAACACCATTATTCACATAAATCAACGCCCGACTAGTATTTATAAATGGGCATCCTAAAATCAATGGAAAATTTTTGTCCTTGGCAACATCAAGAATGACAAAAGTCAACAGTAATCACAAACTTATCTACTTTTACCAAAACATCTTTGATAACTCCAAAAGGCTTCTTTATTGACTAATCAACTAACTAAATTGTCATTAATGTTAGCTTTATGTCATTCAAGTTCAACTTCTTTAAAATAGACAGTGGCATCAAATTAATACGAGCTTCTAGATCACTTAAACATTTAAAAAATTCAATACTATTAACAATACAAGGAATAGTAAAACTCCTTGGATCATTTAGTTTCGATGCATATTGTTCGTGATCATAGAGTTGTAACTGACTATCAATGCTACCATTTGATTTGAATCCCAAGTTTGCTTGTGAGAAAGTAATTCCTTTAAGAACTTAGCATACTTGGGCATGTGCTCCAAGACTTATAGCAAAGAAAAACTCATATACAATTTCTCCAAATTTTCCAACAATTTGTTGAATTGGGACTCCGCTAGATTTTGACTCACTGTCCCAGGAAGTGGTAATTTTGGAACATATGGTGGAGGTGGAACATATGGGGGTTCCTCCTTCTCAGTGACTTTCTCCTTACCTTTTTCCTGACTTTTATCCACTAGATCAACAACTTCCTTCAAGAATGGCTTGGGTAACTCCTTTCCACTTCTCAATTGAATTGTCTTTAAATGTTCTTGTTGATAAGGTTATAAAGTGTTGGGAAGGTTACCTGGGGGTTGGTTAATACTGCATTACCAGTTGACCCATCTGAATCTCTAGGTTTTAGATTGATGATGCTTGATTTTTAATCAACTAATCAGTCTTCACTTGATAACTTTTTAGTGCCTGATCACTCCGCGCCTATGCCTCCTCGACATTGTTCACCTTTGATCCAATTGTACCCATCACTTCCATCATCTTTGAAAATTGGGGGCTTAGCTGTGAAAGTTGAGAATCTGTCCTTGCAGCTTGGGCTTCCATTTTTCCTCTAGCCTTGATTCAATACCTCCAAACGTTGACTCTAAGGTAATATGTGAGTTACTTTCCTTTTCCTAAAATCTTAAGGATCTTTGAGGTATCCAATTGGCTCCTACAAGGTTAACCCAAGGAAATTTTAAATGGTTTTTCTATCCAACATTATAAGTACCAGAATATGAGTTATTACCTGACCTCTATTGGAACCCTAAAAAATGAGCTTGTTCTGTGCCTTAAATGCTCATCAAATAACATTCCGATGAATTATAACTGGTGACTCTATAAATCTCACAATTTTGATGCATATACTTTAAAGAACTAAATGAAGGTTAAAGATCACTTACGTGTTTCCTTAACGATGCAATTTCTAGAAATAAAGTAGTTGTTGAATCTGCTGCCATAACCCCTTTCAGTTCTTCATCTACAGTGGTTTACTCCTTTCATTGTACCAAAGGCAGTTGTTAATAGCGTTGTCTTCAATAAAGTCATATGCAGCATCTATAGTCTTCTTCATCAATGAACCATCTACAGCTACATCAATGATGCTTCTGGTTTTTGAATTGACCCCATTATAAAATGTTTGTAGCAAAAATTCCTTACGTATATTATGACGAGCTCAACCCCTTTACAACTCCTTGAAATGCTCCTATGCCTCATACAATGATTCTCCCTTGTATTACTAAAAGTTGGTGATTTCCTTGATGATCTTTTCTGTCTTTGTCAATGGGAAATATTTGGACAAAAGGACTTGCACCAACTAGTCCCATGTTTTGACTTGTTTTGGAGTAAGGGAGTTCATCCATGCCTTTGCTCGATCCTTTAGTGTGAATGAAAACAATCTCATCTTCATTGCATCTTCTGATAGACAGTTTTGCTTAAAAGTATCACAAATTTCCAAAAAATTGGCAATGTGATATTAGGATCCTCATATGGCAAACCATAAAATTGAACAGTGCTTTGCAAAATATTAAGTAAAATAGGTTTGATTTTGAAATTGTTCGTATTCACTGTTGGTTCAACAATTCCTTGTTGGTTCAGGTTAAACCCTGGACACATAAAGTCCATCAAAGTTCTTTCTACACCATCATGTTCCTTCTGTTTAGTCATTATTTACTCAATTTGATCTTGTCTCCTTACATTTCTCAATTCCTTTTCTACTTTGGTGATGTCAAGTTCTCACAATTTCTCCGCAACTCCTGCACTTCTTATGAAGGCATATGTGATAGGTGTTAAATTGTGACATGATTGTGAGTTGTATATGTTTTAAATTTTAGTTTGATCTTGAATTTTGGTGTAAGCCCACTCTCATGGAAGTTGCTAACACATTTCTTAACTCCATATCTCTATGTGAGCTAAGTATGGACAACAGTATACCATATACCATAAACATCAACAACATCAAACACATCCATAATAACTACTCAGAAATCCATCAAAATCTCATCTAACATGTTTAAAACATATTTATACATTGTCGGAACCCGATCCGGAGACCGGACTCCAACTATTTATAACCTTGTACTTGTAACCTTGCATGATTCTTAACTGCAATTCCACCTTCGAGGCGAGTGCACGCCACTTAAA
>JAOTIZ010000203.1:37293314-37307648 GCA_027123425.1 Erythroxylum panamense
GGGGGGGGGGGCGGGGGATGACATACCCGCCCCATACCCGCCCCGTTGCCATCCCTAGACTAGGCAAGCCTACAAGTGGAAATATCAATTTTGAGCGATCAACTGGGATAAGAATTCTACTATTCCCATTTAATGCATAAAAATAAGTGTTGGAAAATCCAAAAATTAGCAAGTAAGGCAAGAAACTCATTTTGAAATTTAACCTTTATATATAATAAAATACAGAACAGGTGTTTAAATTAAACCAAATATTTTTAAAATATTGAAATCAGATTCTAAGTAGATAAAGAATTTAACAAAATTAATTCTTTATCAATTAAATAGCATATCAATATTAACATGCTATTTTTATTTTTAAATAAAAAGTAAATCTTATTACTACATAATAAATAAAATTTATTGTCTGAAGTATATAGTAGTGAGAGTCGCATTGGTTACAGTATAAGTATTGGATTTGAACAAGTGACTCTTGCCACAAGAAAGTAATACTCTTGCTGATGAGTTAAGATGGTAAAGAGAAAGAAATAAAACTCTCCGTTTCTATAGATTGGAAATGAAATATCATTTATAATTAATACTTTGATTAATTTTTAAAAAGTTAATTAGGTGACAGTAAAATTTATTTTTATTTAAAAATATAAAAATAATATTGTGTCAATATTGACATAACATTTAACTAACGAATATTTAAATTCTATCAAATTTTTATTTATTTAAAATTTGATTTGAATATTTTAAAAATGGTAAGATTTATATTGAATATTTTAAAATGTTGAAATTTAAGTTGTATTTTATAATTTTATCACAAATGTTAGAGATTCAAAAGTACATATACTTTTTGGTCGTGAATTTAACCAAACATATGGCAGTGGGGTAATCTATACTTGTCTTATTAGAGAAAACCTTCCGCTCTCGGTAAGTTATGAGGTGAAGAGAATCGCATATGCTTGGACTTTGATGGAAATTTTCTGGAAAGCTTTTTCCACTTTCATACTATGATGATTTTCTCACTCAGACTCTCAAAATCAAGTACAATGCTTCCATTCGATTGTATAAAAATTTAAAATTAAACTGATTGATATTATTCGGTGGGGTCCAGATCATAAAATTTTTGAAGGTGGTGATGGGTCCTACGTTTATGTCTGGTAAGGATTCATAAGAACCGCACAGCTATAATTTGTTACGTTTAATAAACATTTTAATTAGTATACCGGCTGACGTAGGACATGAGCTAATTTAGATGTCTCTCTGTTTGTTTATAATTAATGGCAGGTAGGTCCAATTCACAAAATCATCCAATTTAAAGTACCTTCGACGTGTATTTCAGACATTATATCCCACCAAATATCAAGCATATTTGTTTAGTATTAATAATTCAAATTTATTAACAAAACTCATAATTGTAATACTTAAAAAAAGAATAAGTAAACTTATTTATACGTAATAATTATAGAGTTGTAATTATATTAAAAATTATACTACACGAAGTTTGTAAACTATTACATGCATTTAAATATTAAAAATAAAAACAGAATTAAGTTATTGACGAAAAAATTATCAAACTTATAGAATTGAAGTTCCAACCAATACATATACAATCGGGAAAATATTAGCCCGCATTGATTAGCTTTAAAGATAAAACAAAAGCAAATGATATGATGACATAGATAGCTTTCAAGTTGTTGCTAACAACTTTTTTTCTTTTGAGACTTATCCCAAATCCAAAGGAAAGAGG
This sequence comes from Erythroxylum panamense, assembly GCA_027123425.1. NCBI lineage: Eukaryota > Viridiplantae > Streptophyta > Magnoliopsida > Malpighiales > Erythroxylaceae > Erythroxylum > Erythroxylum panamense. The sequence continues at coordinate 37,295,050 of JAOTIZ010000203.1, forward strand.
CAGTTAGGTTTGTTGATAATAGCACCAAATCCTAAGGACCAAAGAAGACAAATAGGCGTGAGAAAAACAGGGGCTTGTCTGGAGGGAAACCGGAGGGTCTATTCAATATTCATTGAGATGTGGATTTGGGGGCTTTTCACGAAAGAGGTTTGTGGTCCTTGGATTCCAATTCAGCGTAAACATAGATAAAGCCTAACTCTTTTAAGGGTCATATTTTGATCTCTAATGATCCTTACTTGTTATGGTAATGGCTAGGGAAAACCGAAAATCTCGAGAGCCACTCACGCGTCTTTTTCTCTTCAGATTTTTTTCTGACACAAAGTTACTTGTTACTTGTTAGTCTCTCAACTTCTCATACACTTCAAGAACTTCAAGAAGGGCGTATTGACTCAACCGTGACATGTTATATAATTAATATATGTGCATTTTACATAATTTACGTCGCAAAAAAGTTATATTCATTGATTTTTAAAAATCACGGTGAGTTGTGTTTTTAATGCATTCCTCAACACTTTCTCTTTTTTTTCCTAGTTTTTTTTTAGTTTTTGCACGATGGGTGACTTTCAAGCTTATAGAAAGGTTATCGTTAATTCAATTTCACAACAAGAATTAGGTTTAGTTCTAATGACAACATATTTAAACTTATAAAATCGATCGCCAACCAAATCAACTTGACTTAGGTTGATCAAGCTCCAGAAGCCATCTTAATCATATTTAAAAAGTGCTGAATTGTGATTACATTCATTGAATTTTGTCTTCAATTCTTGAGCATTAAGTTAAGATGTGGGGACACATAAAGTTTTTCCTTCTGTTTCCTTCAGCCAATTTGGATATGGATGGACCAAACCGTACACGTAAATCCTCAAGTTCAACCACAAGAAATTAAAGAAAAATAACAATAAAAAGGGAATACAAAGATAATTGACTTCCTGGAGGCACGAACACGATAGCTGCTCTCATTCAATCATTATACCCTTGTTAATTGTCTAATTTAACATTTTTAGCAAGAACCTAGCTTGAGGACGTTAGTATACATAGAACTAAACATAGAACTAGTTGGATTTCTTTGATTTGTTCATATAATAAATGTCTTGTAATATCTAATTTAATAAATTATTAACGGGTCCATCAGGCAAGCCCCGGCCGGCACGTAGACATGTAGACGCAAACTTGCCTTGATAGGTAAACTGATTTGGATATATTTTTTATAAAAATACAATTAGTTTAACTATATTAGGTTGCCAGCTGTGATGTACCTAACGAGTTTAGTCGATAATCAATAATTGTCTAACTAATGAAACATTAATCATAGTTCTTCGCCGACGACTCGGTAAAGGAGAGTAGACACGTAAATGTCATTTTAATTATATGATTAGTATGACATGATTGATTGCTGGAGTTTAACACTTGGCGCTTAAAAATGATATTTAATTTTGAGGTATGGATAGTGGGTCCCATGTCAGCTTTTAGAATCGAAACCACAATATAGAAATGATTCCCAAGGGGAAAAAAAACAGTGACTTCAGCTATGACAAGAAGTGGGCCCTACCTGGAAAATGCCTTGTAAGTCTCGAGTGGTGTTTAAGTCTAGGAGGCCTTTTGTCTTATTGGAAGAAGCGCTATGGCTTTGCCCAGGGTTCTAAATTCTATTATAATTGATTTTTCTATCACTTTAAATATATATTAAATCATTCAATTTATATTTTAACACAAATTTATAAATTACACATATAAATAAATTATTTGATAAGTCTTAGCTTTAGGCGTGTAAGAAACGAAATGATGCATTTGTCTTTCAAAGGGAACTAGAAACTTGAGGTAAATTTCAGTAGGACTAAGTGATGTCGGAATTCAATTGTATGCTTTCGTTGAAGTTTAAGATTGAGATCGTACTGTCGTGCCATCTTTCTGCTGGTCATGTTAGACAGCTAAAGATTCCTGAGTGTCATTTCTGGCCCTTTTACTGTTTGGTTGAAAACTTCGAAGCAAGTTAGATTCCAGAACTGGATGTTAGGCTAGTAAGTACTTATTTATTGTTTGTTTATTTCACAATGAACTAATTAATTTATCCTTTAAAAAAAGATTCCGAGAATATAAGTTTTTCCTAAAACTGGCATATCTGATCTATGTTTCTTTCCCTTAATTATTATTCAGAGAAAAATGATATGATTTCCTCGGTGACTTGCTCTGCTTTCTCCTGCGGTATAAAATGGTGGCCCTCGATGATGATCAGTACTTGAAATTTGGGTACTACAAGGCTCTTGAAAGCTTGTCCACTAACATAGTCCTTTGTCCCAAATGATTGAAGACCCACGTCCTTGTCAGTGATTTTGAACTTGGTGGGGATAATAATTTTTAGCTCCTTGCCATGATCCAAAGCCCTCCCACTTCCTACTTCCTATGCATAAGCGTTGAATTGAACCATGTATAATTGGTTCTAAGAAACAGGGAAAACCATATAAATGATCATACGTTTTTACAAGTTACATGTCCATGACACGGTAGTAGTTCAATGCTCCTGTACTTGGAACTTGCTAGCACGAAACTGAAGTTCTTCATTCATCCGTGAAGGCAAAGAAGACAGGGTCTCTCTCAAGAAACAAAAACTTCTTCAATACCCTAGAAGGTCATCTCCAGTGAACGATTTCTGTGCTCGTCCCATCTCCTACAGCTCATTTTTAATTTCTACATAAACCCCAATTTCAGAAAACATCTAATAGTGGCATTGTACCTGAAATTGACAGGCAGAGAAGCCTTCACCAAATATGTCATTAAGGAATTTAGTGGGTTTGAATGCTGGAGAGCCTGGCCTGTAAGGGACACATAGAGTAGCAAGAGATGCCAAGCAATTTCTGCACACGCAAATGCCTGTTCAAGGACCACAGTGTGTTTATTTGGCAAATGCAACTATGCACGCAATAAAAAGAATGTGTTTGTGCTTTTCGGTCATGGAAGTGTGTTACTAAACCCACTTGTATTTGTCTACCCTCTTTAGTCTATACTCTGCCTATCACCCCGTATGTAAAAGATCAAAACTAGTGGTTTAGGCTTTCAAACACTCTCAAAATCACGTTTTGATGGTCTGGTAGTTGCACAAAACGACTACATATCATTTGTTAATGGAAAGATTCACATACAACAAATAATAAACTGGTGTTTTTACTTTTGATAGTATCAACCATTAGCAAGAGGTGTGATATAGTCTGAAATTGCACGTAAATACTAATCCAATTTCTCAAAGGCATCGAGTTCATATTTCATTCATCTTCATCTTGTCATGCTTCGATAATCAAGCATCCTATATTCTTTATTCCATGACATGAATTGTTTGTTATCAGTAGACTTCACTGTATTATGCAACTAATTAATAAGTTAGTAAATTTATATAAAATATGTAAGATACGAATTATTATATATATTTAAAAATGTATTAGCATCGATTCGAAAGTTTATTGTAAGAGTTGCGGATTCTCAATTATCAAATGAAAAATATGAAACAAAAAATTAATTAAGTACAATAATAGAGAGATACCTTCCCTTGAATGAGAGTTCAAACCTAAGTGCATAACATAATTGGCATCCCAAGTTAGTCGAGAAGGCGAATCAACTATCCAACAATATAGAAAACAGTGTACGAGAATGGGTCTCCGAGTCTCCATAGCTCCAAGAGCAGCCAAGTGATCAAGCTGGGAAATCTAGGAAGTCCATGAACAAGTTGGCAACCGCTTTTAGAGAGAAGAAAAGATGTGTATCTTATTTACAAACCCAGTTGTAGGTATATATACATTAATAGAGGAAAAGCAAACAAAACAGCTACAACACTATTAACTGTTAACTAACTAACTATACAGCTACTAGTTACCCTACATATTACTTTCACACTCCCCCCTCAAGTTGGAGATGGAGAAGAAACCAATCCCAACTTGACACCAATACTGTTGAACTAAGGAGCTGCTAATGATTTGGTAAAAACATCAGCAACCTGCTCATGTGTTGTAACATAACGTGGATGAATAAACCCTTCCTTAAACTTGTTTCTCATGATATGACAATCAATCTCTAGGTGTTTAGTTCTCTCATGAAACACGAGATTAGCTATGATGTGAAGAGCAGATTGATTATCACACCAGAGATCAGTCGGAAGTGGAATCACCACCCTGAAATCCTGGAGCAAATACGCAAGTCATTGAAACTCACACACTGCGGTACGCATACTCCTATATTCAGCTTCATAACTAGATCTAGAAACTGTAGTTTGTTTTTTACTCTTCTAGCTGATCAAGGAGCTACCCAAGAAAACACAATATCCACTCACAAACTTCCTAGATATGGGGCAAGATGCCAAATCACTGTCACAGTAACACAAAAACTGCAGACTACTTTGACTGCTATAAAACAAGCTCTTCTCTGTAGTACCAGCAAGGAAACGCAAGACATGCATAACCCCATTCCAATGAGCTTGCGTAGGAGAAGCCACAAACTGACTAAGTTTGCTGAACACTAAAGGTGATGTTAGGTCGGGTCATATTGAGATAAAGCAACCTCCTAACTATCCTCCTGTACCTGTTTGCATCCCGGAGTAGCTCACTATGCTGATCAAACTTATGATTTCTAGGCAGTGGAGTGACAGTAGCATTAGAGTCAACAAGTCAACAATCAGCTAGGATATCCTAGAGATATTTCTTCTGAGAAAGAAAAGTACCTGCAGGAGTTCGAATTACCTCGACACCAAAGAAATATTTAACATTTACCAGATCCTTGATGGTGAAAATAGAATGGAGAAATTTCTTCACAGTAACAATATTTGCTTCACAAGTCCCCCCAATTAAAACATCATCAACATATACCAAAAGAGCAATAAAGCCACGTTTGTTTGTCATAGTAAACAAACAAGGATCATAGACTGACTGAGAAAAACCATAGTTTAGAATTTGAGTAGTAAATTCAGAGTTCCATTCCCTAAATGCTTGTTTCAACCCATACAAGGACCTTTTTAATCTACATACTTCACCTTGTCCAGCTTTGGTGTAACCCTTGGGTGGAATCAAGTAAACTTCTTCCTTCAAATACCCATGCAAGAATGCATTATTGATATCCAGTTGATGAACAAACCAATGTTGCAAAGTTGTGAGAGCAAGAAAAGTCCTTATGGTGACTAATTTAGCAACAGGTGAAAAATTATCAAAGAAATCAATACCTGCTGTTTGATTGTATCCTTTCGCCACCAATCTAGCCTTATATCTCTCCACATTTTCATTAGAGTCAAACTTCACCTTGAAAACTCATTTGGATCCTATAGTCTTCTTTCCTTTCGGTAGCTTGGTGAGCTCCCATGTCTGATATTCTTTAAGAGTTGATAACTCCTTATTCATAGCCTCTAATCATTCTTCATATTGTACAACTTGTTTATAAGATTGAGGTTCCACGATTTTCCTAACATTAGCCATAAAAGTTGTATAAGTAGGAGAAACAACATAACCTTTATCAGAATCTGCTAAAATACTGCTGCAAGTCACATAATCTTGCATCCATACTGGTGACCTACGTTGTCTTAAACTCTGTCTGAGTTGTGTTGCAGGTACAATATTGTCATGCTAATTCTCAACCATTCCCTATGATTCATGTGTTCCATGATCTAAACCAACATCTTCTGCCAAATCCTCATGATCTGCAAGAACTCATCTCTCCCCAGCCTCCTCTACGCCAGAAACACCTTTAGCAGATGTACCCACCCCTAAATCATTAAAAACAACATCATTCGAATTCCAAACTGGATTGAAAATTTCAATAGTGTCATGATATTTGTTCTGGTCTACCTCAGCGAAAGGAAAAATATTCTCATAAAATACCACATCCCTTGAACTGAATACCTTATGAGTTTCCAAGTCATATACTTTGCATGCCTTCTGTCCTACTGCATATCCCACCATTATACATTTGGTGGCCCTTGCGTCTAGCTTTGCCTTCCTTGGAGCCGTGTTAATAGCATAACACAAACATCCAAAAATCTTCAACCTGTCATAATCTGGGACCGTGTGATATAGTAACTCAAAAGGAGACCTCCAATCAAGAACAACAGTTGGTAATCGGCTGATAATATATGCTGCAGTTAAAATTGCCTCTCCCCAAAATCTGTTAGGCATCTTTGCTTGAAACAATAATGCTCTTGCAACTTGCAACTTGCAACTTGCAACAGGCTTCCTCTCCACTACTCCACTCTGCTGTGGAGTATATAAACATGTACGTTGGTGCATGATGCCCTTTACAATAAAAAAGCTACTACAATTGTCATTAACAAATTCTGTCCCATTATCCGTCTTCACTTTCTTGACTTTAACATCAAATTGGTTTTCTACCATATTAACAAAGCCTTGCAAGGCCTCAGGTACTTGGAACTTATACTTCAGCAAAACAGTCCAAGTTTCCCTGTTAAAATCATCAACAATAGTTAAAATGTAATGACAAGAATCAAGACTTGCTTATTTATACGGACCCCAGACATCAACATGCAAGAGTTCCATCGCTTGTTTGGCATTAACAGAAGCACCAACTGGAAAAGGAAGTCTTTGTTGCTTTGCCATCTGGCATATGTCACAAGGATCAGTCAACTCTGTTGTATCAATACACGCAATATGTTTCAATACTGTGAATGAAACATGGCCAAGTCTCGAACGCCAAAGTGCATCATCTTTATTCATTAAGGAGTGGGAAATACAAGAATTGGAAAGTACATTTTTGGAGTAAAAAGTACTATCAATCCTATTTACTGGTATGGTGTCTATACAGGATTTCACGTAGCTATTTATTACAGAAGAATCAAAGGATTTGGAAGTAAGTATGTACAGGGTTCCTACCACTTCTCCCACAGCAATGATGCTGCTATTCTTTAGGTCCTGTATTAGACAGTGTGAAGGAAAGAAAGTTAGATAAGTGTCAGCATTTTTGGCTAGTTTATTTATGGATAATAGGTTGAACTTGAATGAGGGTAGGTATAGAACATTCTCAAGAGTGAGTCTCGGGTGTAACATTACATGGCTGACATGACTAACCATGGTGGTACAAAAATCAGGTAATTGAACTGGCACATGATTCTTAAGTTTTCTTCTTTGTCTCATAAGTTCAGCATCATAACACATATGATTCGACGCCCCTGTGTCTACTATCCAAACATTCCTACCAGAGAAAAGCAACTCATGTAATGCTGTGCATTTAGAAACAACATTACCTGCAAAAGAAAAGTTTCTAAATTCTCCTCCTGTTCACTTAGAAGCTGGCACCTTTCCTTGCACAAGCTTGGCCAGATCTTGCTGCAATATTTGCATCTACATCGTCAAGCTTCCAAGATCTCTACCTTCGGAACAAGTTCAAGCATTAAATGGTGTATCCACAATTTCAGCAACCAAGTTAACACTAGCCTTCTTTAAACTAGTGCCTTTCTTCTTCCTCAACTCTTCATACCACTCTGGATACCCATAAAGCTTAAAACATGTATCCTTCGTATGTCCCATATTATGACAATGCTCACACTGCCTATCGGATTTTTTTTCCAGAATCCTTCATTTTGTTTCTAGGTCTATCATCTCCTCCCTTAGAGCTATAAGCCTTAGCAAGTAAGACAGTATTTGCACTGTCATTAGAAAACGTCAAATTCACGTCTCTTTGACTTTCCACCCTTAACACCATCCTATAGGCTTTGTCAATGTCAGGCGCGGGATCTAAGTTTAAGATCTGACTCCTAACGTTGTCAAATATGTTGTTCAAACCCATGAGAAATTGCAGTAACTTAGAAGTATCTGCTCGTTCCTTAAGTTTGGCGGTCATTCTTTGATAGCAACTACAACCAGTACACTCACAGGTAGGCATAGACATGAGCCTGTCGAATTCATCCCAACATTGATTGAACTTATTGAAATATTGTGTAACCAAATTATTTCCCTGTGCGGTAGTACTCATTTCTCTCTGCACTTGATACATCTGTGGTGTGTTGCATACCCCAAACCGTTTCTCCAAAACCTCCCATAGATGCTTGGCACTGGGAGAATATACAAAACTATCACCGAGATCCTTAGAGATGGAATTTCGAAGCCAGGATTTGATCATCGAATCCACTTTCTTCCACTTCCAGTGCTGAACAGAATCTGTGGGTGGCTTCAACATTCCATCTATGAAGCAAAGCTTATCCTTAGCCTCAAGAGAAGTTCTAATAGTCGTACTCCAGCTAAAATAGTTAGTATCAGTCAATGGCGTCGTCACAAGCGCCATACCTGGATGATCAGAAGCATGCAAGAAATACGGATCATCCTCAATACTTGTTGTAGGTCGAATACGAATCTCTTCTCTATCCACCATTATCTAGCTAGTCACCAATAATCAAGATCTTTACCCTTTACAATCAAGAACCGTTTGTTTCTGATACCATGAACAAGTTGGTAACCACTTTTAGAGAGAAGAAAAGATGTATATCTTATTTACAAACCCGGTTGCAGGTATATATACATTAACAGATACATTAATAGAGGAAAAGTAAACAGAACATTTACAACACTATACACTATTAACTGTCAACTAACTAACTATATAGCTACTAATTACACTACGTATTACTTTCACAGTCCATAGCACGAGCAACACGAATGGTCCTGTTCCTTCTATTATATGCATCTATATCCCATTAGTTTGGATCCTTGTATGTTTTATGTCCATTATTTAATCTTATTCCATCATTAGTTCCCTGTTTAAGTATCACTCCATCACAACTTGTCATATGGAGTTTTCAATTATTCAATACTGGTGATTTCGAATCCGCCCATGTTAATTTGAATGACAGTTGACTATACTTTGGGATTGAAATTTGATTTCTGCATTGTCAATGCCTTTAACTTGCACGCCTTTTCGGAATCTTCAACTAAATCTATTTTTAGTCATTCATTACCTTTCGTTTCTTTTTTGAGTTTTACAGGTAGATTACTTATTCTTTGGGTTAATTTTCACTTTCTTTTCCACAAGAAATGTACTTCACCAAGCCGGTGAATTTTATTTCACATTTATTTAGAGGTCCTGGATCATAATTGCATAGAGTTATTTGTTTTTTTAATTTTCAATGAATTGAACTGGAATGTGGACCTACATCAATTAGCGAACGAAAGCGCCAACTTGTTATAAATAGGAGGGCAGTGATGAATCAGGTCGGTCTGGTCCTGATCTGTTCACTTTTTGGTTAATTAAAAGCCTTATCCATATAGGGCCCGCGTAGGTTCAAAATGCTCGATTGATGAAAACAATCGAATAGAAAAAAAAGGGGGATTCGATTATAAACGTGTTGCTCGGATGAAAATTTTAAATCACAATTGAACGCGGGACGGGCATTTTAGAGGGAAGAATGATATCTCTGTTCTGATTATTTTAATCATTTTAGTGCAATTTTGGGCCCGTTTACAGGACATTAAGATGCAGACAGTAGCAGCAGTAGTAGTATTGATGATTTATATGCTGCTCCTGCTAATTTAAACGGCACAAGCCAGCAAACCTCAGGCATTGATCATGCTTCAGATGGCTCGGAATCATCCCAGAAGGAAGGGATAATCACTGAGGTTGATTTTGACGAGGAAGTAAATATTGCCAGGGAAGTTTTTTGAGATTTTTTGGTTTCATCATTCGAAGATTCGACTTCTCTCATGGACGACTCAGTAATGCCCAAGAAAACCCAGGAGCTTCATCCTGATGCAGGCATTACCCAAAGTAAATTGTCCAGTGAGTCTTAAGTACCTGCAAAATCCACCAAAAATAGATCTACAAATGATGAACAGACAGCGGGACATGATGATTTGCAGAGAACAGTTTTTATCAACAATCTTCCTTGAAGAAGTTAGACAAAGCTTCTCTGTATTTGGAGAAGCGGAATCCTACGTCCCAGTCCTTCATCAAGTTACCAAGGAGGGACATGTATTGTATGACTTGCTTCCTACTTTTTCCCTACTTTTGATTTTTATCATGAGATGTAATTCTTTTTATCGCAGGCGACCAAGGGGCACTGGATTTCTCAAGTTTAAGTCAGTTTCAGCAGCTACTTTTGGATCGGTCCAAGGATTTGTTAGAAAGGCAGGCAACTGAAAGTCTTGAAGGGTTTGGATAAGAAATCAACCCATATTGAATTAGAGAAGATCAAGACAGGGTCATGATCACCGCAATCTTTACCTGGCAAAGGTTGGTCCTCATTGACTTCACTTTTGAAACTTTTTAGCTTATGCCTGCTTGTTTGCGATATCATTGCGTTATGAATGTCATCTTTCCAGTCTGATCTTACAGATTTTAGTTGTTTTTTTTGACTGCCCCCAAATTTTTGATAGGAGGGTGTTATTCATGAGGGGACTCCAGCTGCCGAAGGTGTTTCAACTAGTGGCATGGAAAAGCCAAATTAGTAAGTTCATTCTTAGTTTCGACTCTTCTCTAAAAGTAATCCACCTTCTAACAAGGAGCTGCGATTACGTGTACATTTTGTTGGAAATAATGCAAAAGATTCGCGAACAAAAGAAAACAAGACACAAGAATTGTTAACGTGGTTTGGCCATAATCTTGCTTACGTTCACGGACTTCTTATATTTCCACTAATATGAAACTATTAGTACAAAACCTCTCTCACACACACAAAATATACCCGCACCAAGCCCTATTTATAGTACAATTCTAAAGTTGGCAAAAAATCAACTTGTCCACCAATTTGGCAAAGTCAATTTGCTTACCTTCACTAACTAGGTCAACAAAAACAATTACTATATACAAGTTTTATTTTTCCTCCTTTTCTATTGTTGCCATTTAAAATTGACTAGCCATCTAAAATTGACCAAGAAGCAATTTAGGCTAATACCTAACAATTTCCACCTTGGGCTGAATTGTACTTTACGTTCTTCATAATTTCCGTCTTCTTGACCCATATTTTCTTCAGTCTTCTACATACCGGTGTACGGCCATTTTCGCTGCTACAAGTCATCATTGCAAAACCAACCTTCCTCTCGTTGGATGCAACAATATACTGCTTCCTGCCTGATACTGCACAAGGCTCAATCTCCGTACTGCTTTCAACTGCACTTCCAATTAACCTGTAAAGGTTCTTCTCAATTAATTCTCCCTTCATAATTACCAAGGCGCCTTTGGTAACCTTCAAAGCTCCACCTCGAGAAGAAAAACCACATCCTCTCGAATCAAGCCTACCAAGAGAAATTAAATTCTTTCCAAGCTCCGGCACGTGCCTCACATCTCCAAAAGTCTTCACAAATCCATCATGCATCTTAATCTTCACACTACCAACACCATGAATTTTTAATTCATGGTTGTCTGCCAAAACTACTGCATCTCTGTCACTGCAAGGCTTGTAGCTGCTAAACCACTCCTTATTTGCACAAATATGAAATGAACAGGCAGAATCCAAAATCCACGAATCTTCATAATTGTGCGCACCTTTTCCTTCTTGTACCAAGAAGAGTTCACCATCCGAATCCTCTTCAACAATTGCAGTCTCACCAGACTTCTTGCGATTTTTCTTCAATTGTTCCATATCTTTCTTCATCTCCTCACAATAAAACTGGATATGCCCCTTCTTATGACAGTAGTAACACTCTTTATCTTTGTAATCCGTTCTTCCTATTGAACCAGATCTAGAATTTCTTTTAAACTGGTTAGACCGTGACGGGCCCCTGCCACGGTTAACCTCTGCTACAGCGATATCCTCACTTGTACTGCTGCCAGACTGGTTAAGCTTGAAATTCTCCATCAGCACTGCTGTCACATCTGCAACTGAAAGAGTCTGCTTCCCAACACACAACGAATTCCTCAAATTGTCATACGAATGGGGAAGAGACATCAACAACATCAAGGCCTTATCCTCTTCTTCATAGGTCACATCTATGCTAGCCAACTCCTTAATCAATTTATTAAATCTATTGATGTGATCTACAACATGACTACCTTGCTGCATCTTCAACTGGTACAATTCCTTCTTCATGAACAATCGGTTTGTGGGTGACTTCGACATATAAATATCTTCTAATTTTTTCATTAGCTTCACTGGACTCGTCTCGTCCATCACGCTATACTTCACATCTGGCGCAAGAGTCAATCTGATGGTACTAACAGCTCGCTGCTCGAGCTCCTCCCAATCTTCATCTTTCATGTCCTTTGGCTTCTTCTCTGTGCCAAAGAGCGTCTTTATCAATCCTTGTTGAACCAACAGATCTTTGATGTTGCTTTGCCAGAGGCTGAAATCCTTCTTCCCATCAAACAGCTCCACCTCAAATTTTGTGCCTATAATCGCCATCGTGAACCTTTATCGAACCCGTTCTCTGATACCACTTGTTGGTTATACTGCAAAAGATTCGCGAACAAAAGAAAACAAGACACAAAATTTTTTAATGTGGTTTGGCCTTAATCTTGCTTACGTCCACGGACTTCTTATACTTCCACTAATATGAAACTATTAGTACAAAACCTCTCTCACACACACACAAAATATACCCACACCAAGCCCTATTTATAGTACAATTCTACAGTTGGCAAAAAACCAACTTGTCCACCAATTTGGCAAAGTCAATTTGCCTACCTCCACT
>JAOTIZ010000203.1:37328679-37339024 GCA_027123425.1 Erythroxylum panamense
AAATATTGGTGGGCCAGCGGGAGAACGATATTTAGATGGCCTTTCCCGACGTCTAACTCTCCAACACGTCGTGAATACTACTTTCCCACGTCCTACTACTAAAACGACGCAAAATACATGGCAATTCAACGACGTCTACATTCAACGTCATCGAATTTTTCCACCTATCATGATGTCTAAAAAGACGTCGTAAAAGCCTTACACAATTCGCGACGTCGTATACGAAGACGACGCGAAATGTATATTTTTGTTGTAGTGACCTTAATGTTTTCTCCTGAATTTATTTTTAGCTCAAACGTTTTAACTTTCTACAAACATTCAATTTATATTTAAAGATCAACTTAACATCTCCATCAACTTGGTATCAAAAAAATCCTACCTGATATTTTTTATTTTATTCTTATGGGCTCCCACATCAGATGTGCATCTTATATGATAAATGGAGCTTAAAAAGTTCAAAAAATTTGGCTAAAAACATCCTAGAGCTAGACAACAATGTTTGAAAAATCCTAAAGGTTGTTGTTTGGCTAGTACAAACATCCAAGAGCTAACTCCTTCATTTGTTTTCTAAATATTTAATCCTTAATCCATGATTCTTTGTTCCTATGGCAATCCTCCATGCTTCTCTATCCCCTTAGCAATCCTCCTTACTTTTCTTCCCATTTGGTCTTCTCTATTCCTCTAACAATCTCAATTGTGTCGTGTCCCTCTAACAATATCATTCGTGTCTTCTTAATTGTTCTTCTATGTTACTAAGTGACGTGCATATCCAATGTTAATCATGCTTGTGTTAACTTAAAGCATATGCTATTGTTTTAATTGAATTTGATTTATGTTTTATAAGTAAAGGTGAAAGAGAATTGTGACTCCTTTTATCTATTATAGAGAATTTATAGGTAATATATGGTCCTGACATGTGTTTTACAAGTGTTTATGTTAGATTCTTTGTCGGTGGTTTGATTATAAAAGAATAATCTATATGTATTATTTAATTTTGTCAATAATTTAAATTAAAACATGAAATTTGGGGTTTGATCATGTAGACTTTCTTTAATCTTCTTTGCAATCTATGATGAGAAAAGTTAGAATGAAATTAAATAAGATACTCTTACATGATCTTACTTGTTATTTTATAGGGTATTAAATAAACAACTGTATGACATTACACAACATCCTCTTACATAATCTTGTATGACATTAAACAAACAATTATATGAGCTATTTTATAGGCTATTTTCATGTTATTTTATAGGAAATTTTATGGACTTAAAATATGTTAATGTAATTTGTAGCTAATATATGTGCTTAAACCCCTCAATCACCAATAGTCTTGTATATATGTTTGTGTGTGGTGTGGTGTGGTGTGTGTGTGCGCCCGCGCATGCGTGCGAATGTGTGCATGTGTGTTTACTTTCCATTTTTAAGGTCATAATGCCTCAGTATAGAAGGTTGAAGTTATATTATGGTGAATATTTAAGAAAAATCTTGATTATTACGATAGATTGTCAGGTTATTTTGATGAAGTTGAACTTGACTTGTTAGTTATAAACAAATTTGTGAGATGGGGAAGGAACTTAGATACCTATAGGTTGTCATGGCTTATTTCAAAGTTCCAAGTTTTAGACTTATTGAATCCAATAAAAGTTGCATTAAGTTAATTAATCTTTTGAAAATAAATTGAACAATTGACGTGTATGTTACACATAAGCTTGACATTTTAATTATGACTTCAAAATTTTGGCTATAATAAGTAATGATGTGGTTTTGTTCTCTAATAGGGATGTGCATAATGATGAAGTTAATATAGATATCGTTAACAAAGACAGTGGTAATGATGAGGATGTGGGCACTAATGGGAATAAAGTTGAAGATGATAATGAAGTTGAAGTCGAAGATAAGTATTGAAGTTGAAGGAGCACAAATTACATTTAATATGACAATTCCAAATAGTCACCAACTAATGGGGATTGACTCTAATGAATATGGAAATTTTATTCATAGTGATAAGTACCCTAGTAGAGAGGAGCCTAGGAAGCCAATTCAAAGATCTAATAAAAGTGTTAAACATGAACTAGGTGGTGGTACATCATATTGGATATTGGGTATAAAACTTGGCAATGCAAAATAGTTCAAAGATATTGATTATTCAATAACAATGGGCATTAACATTAGATGGAAAAAATTTGAGTATAAGTGGATTAAAGTAAAATGTATTGAAGGATGCAAGTGGGAATTGTATATAACCTATAATAGTAAGGATAAAAATTTCAAAATAAAGACATGTAGGTCTAAACATATATGCTTCACAACAAACAAGCTTAAAATGAAGCGAAGTTTTTTTATAGAAACTTCTGGGACAAAATTCTTAAAAAGCCTAGCATAATCACTATTAAGATCATTAAAGAATGAAGGGAAAAATTGAATATATTTATGAATTCAATTATGTATAGGGCTATGAAGGTTGAAGCTAAGGAATGAGAGAGCATTAAATTATGTTTATGAATATTACAAGTTGCAAGGTTATATCCAAGAGTTGAAACATATCAATTCTAGTTTAATAGTGGAAATGTAATTATTAAGGAATTAAGAAGCCTCGTTGTTATAATTTAAGAGGTTATATATTTATTTTCCAGCTATAAAAGAAGGATGGAGACATTTGAGGTCCATACTTGGGATGGATGGTTATTTTTTGAAGACTAAATTTTAAGGACAACTAAGTAGTGTAATTGGAAGAGAAGGAGATGGAGATATGTATCTTATATCATAAGTAGTTGTTAAAGTTGAAAATACTAATTCATAGAGTTCCTTCATGTCACTCTTATAAACTTATTTGGAGTTAGAACATGGGGATGAAGTCAAAATAATATTTAACATGCAAAAGGTACATAAATGTAAACTTTTATTTATTTGAAATGTTAATGTTTTACATTTGACTTATTGTTTTACATTTTACATTTGAGTCAAAATACCTAATTATTGATGACAATATAAGCGAAACTTTCAACAGATATATCTTACCAGCAAGGGATACTCTAGAAACCACAAAGATAATGATCATAAAGAGACATGTTAAAAGGATAGCATATGCATATGAATAGAAATTTAATGTTACACCTGCTATTATCAAAACGCTTGAAAAAATAAGGAGACAATGCAAAGGATGATTATATGGAATGGAGACGAAGCAAATAAGATCAGTAAAAGGAGATCAAAAAATATATTATGAGATTAGGAAGAGACAATTATTGTAGTTTCAGACCATGGGACATATAGTTACCCAAATAAATAAGCTATTAGTGCAATCAGTTTCTCCAAATGAGAACTAGAGGCATTTGTCAATGACTACTATAAGAAGAGTACCTTTTAAGAGTGTATGATTAAATCTTGTAGCCTATTAAGAAAGTGATCTTTTGGCTATTAGATGATTATGAGCAAATACCTACTAGTCAAGATGGTGATCCTAGGAAGGCCAAAAGGTAAGAAGAGATAAGAATAAACCAAAGAAAGTACTAAATGCAAGCAAGGTGTGACAAAAGTATCAAAACTAGAAATGTGATAAATGTGGTGCTTTTGAACACAACAGTAGAAAGTGTAATATAACAAGACCTAATGAATAACTTGTCAAAATAAATAACTAATATTTTTTTCTTTTTCTATTTAATTACTGATGCTAATGTTATGCATATTATTTATAGATTAAAATAACTTCAATAGTAGGGATAACAACAAAAGAAGTATCATAAGTAAGAATATATTATTTTCTATTACAAAACAATGATTATATGAAATAAGCTACTCATTTAACCTAAATTTTATTTAGCATTCAATTCAAAGCAACATATTAGCTATTGATTAACGTTAACCTAGTCAATAAAGCATCAAATTGAGTTTAACATGTACTTAGATACTTGTATATATGCTCAATATTAAACCCATATGCATGTTGATTAATAGGTTAGTTCATAAGTTATTAGTTTTACAAATACGACTAAAAGGACATATAAACATATTTATTTAAGATATTTCAATTTGTTATTTAAACCAGGAGGTCTTAGGTTTAAAAGTAAATCTAGCATCCCTTCAAGATAATAACTAAGAGAAGAGCAATAATTAGGACCAATGCCCAACAAGTTGACAAACCAGACAATTAGTATATTATGTAATTGGTAAATTGATGTGATTAGTTTATTATTGTATTATGTAAATCAATTTAATAAACAAGTTTGTTTTCTACTGTCACAATTGATGTTTTCCTAGAATCTATTATATTTGGAGTATTTTGTAACTATATTTTATAAACTAACTGAATGAGAAAGTTCATTTGCAAACTAGTTGAATTAACAAGTTTATTTAATAAACCAACTTAATGAAAAGGTTTATTTTGTAAACCAACTAAATTAACAAGTTTTATTTTGTAAACCAATTGAATAAATGTTCTCATTGATTAAGCAATTCTATAGAATTACTGATAAGCATATTATACTATTCATATTCAAATTTTACAACCACATTGAGGGTGATCAATAAAATAAAAACTGAAGTGAGTCCTACAATATTGTTAAATAACATCAACCTCGACTTTTTCTTGTTTCATAATTTTTAGTTGTTCTTCATGTCCTTTGTTTTATGTATGCTTCTCCTTGTTTCAACCTCCTCCTTTAGTACATATATATCTTTCCTTAACTTTTGAATTATACAGATAACTCCTTCAAAAAGTTTCTTATCATTCCATTGAAAAAATTCACAATTACAAACTAGATCATTGGAACATATTAAAAATATTATGCCTGAATTATTATCACTCCATAATGTCCTTAAAGAAGTATTTAATCCATAAAAGAAAAAACTTATTTATATTATTGCAATTATAACTGCCAGGTATTGAAAATTCTATCATTATCAAAAAGAGTTCCATAATCAAGCACTTATGACATGATCCTTCATATCATATTCAACTATAAAAAAATACTTTAAAGCAAAGCAAGGAAACTTGAACGCTAACAAGTCAACAAAAGAAATGGTACAAACCTAACATTTACTGAAATATAAAAAAATTGTGTGCTTAATCAACAACATGATTATTTCAAAAAGGACAATTAATAATTCCATCTAAATTGTAGAACTATTTTACATATTAGATGCAAAAGAAAAAGTAAGAGAGTTAAAACATGACTAGTTGATATGTTGCATAATTCGCGAGATACTTAGATAACATAATGCAAAAACAAAATTACAATGCCAAGAATTCAAAATCTGGAAGTTTTTTCTAAAATATGATGGTTTGATATGTTAAAATTAGTTTTGCAGCACTTATGCAATATTTAATTATTTAGACATGCCTAATAGCTCATTTAAAATTTGCATGGTCAAAAAAGAAGCATAACATAGTAGTAGTGGAAGGTGTAACATAATAGATAGTAACCTGTAGTTTCTTCATGACAAACTTGAACTTGTATGTTCTAACACAAGGCATACTAGAGATATAGCAAAAAATAAGACCAAAAAGGTTTGAAATTACTTTATAACATAGGTTGTCAACAGTATAATAATAAAAAGTATTCAATTTTAGAACTGAGTGGCTAACGTAAGTATGATAACATAATTCCATTAGCAAAATATGCAGCAATTTGAGTACAATTACGTAAGTTTTGGAAAGTTAGGGCAACAATAAATGGGTTGAGTATACATCCTTGTATTACTTATACTGTGAGTAACAACATAAACTTGTATTTCTATTAGGAAAAAAAAAATCAAGGATACACAATAAGCTTTATAAAGTGAATTTTATATATGTTTGTGACCCTTCTGGTTTAATACGTAGTATAAGTAGAAAGTCCAGATTATAAGCAGTAACTTGAATTTTATACTAGGAGCAAGTATGCAGCAAGAAAATATAACGAAGTAAGTCCCTGGCATTCCTGTACTAACTTAAATGCATTGGGGTATGGCATATCATGTATTATAATTTACAAAGTATAAAGGAATATAAAAGAACATAAATCAACAATATCAAAACAATAAGCAAAGAACATCTACTAAAGACAAGAGTGGAGGATCGTTAAAGGAATACAGAATATAAGAAGTGTAAATTAATGATTAAAGATTGTAAATAATAGACGAAGGAGTTGGCCAGGCGAAAGATTAGGGATTCTTAAAAGAGGAAACATTCCAGAGCTAGGCAATAATGTTTAAGATTATTTTTACTTATTTTTTTAGTTCTCACTTATTATGTAAGATGCACATCTAATATAGCAGTCCATAAAAAAAATAAACAATGTTAGATAAGATTTCTATAATAAATACATGACTAAGATGTTAAGTTAGAATTTAAATTCTTCTTGAATGATTTAAAACACTTTGATTCCAATTTGATTATGATGAAAACATTAAGATATAATTTAACCTTTTTATCTTTTTGAATTTTTATGCTTATAAAAACGATTGTCTTACTTTTTCTTATTTGTTTTTGACGTATTTAGTTAGTTTTAACTCACTCTAAACCTTTTTTGTTTTCATAATCATAAGATGTTGATTCAAACTATTCATAAGTTCCTTTAACACTAACCTTTTTTGTATTCATAATCATGAGGTGTTGATTCAAAATATTCATAAGTTCCTTTATGTATTACTAAGTTCAACTACTCGCTAAAAGTTTATTGAATACTTTATCAGATACCATTGCATATCTTAATGCTTACATAGTTTTACAACATTGTTTTCTGGAGGATTTGTAATTTTTTGGTTAAGTTTGTGTTGGTATGTTTCTAAGATTTTTGTTATGGTAGGTATTGCAAACGTGAGATGCCTTATAATTATAATGACCTTATAGTTTAGTGCTAAGACTACAGTAGTTGGTAAAAAGTACAATATTTCATACTAATTAGTTCTTATGAATTGCTCTTGAACTATCTTCCTCAGTGAACCAAAAGGTCATCCAGATTGTAATAGCAATAAGATATGAATATTCACAATCATCAGTGAAATAGTACATGATCAAGAGCTTAGATTGATTAAAAAAAAGCTAAGATCGAATTCATTAACGTGATAAATAAATAAGGAATGTAGCTTGAAGACTATTATTTTTTGTCCAAGGTTGAGGATAACTACTGAATGATGATAACTTGACATAATCAACTTAGATCTGCATAAGTTCTGCTTATCTCTATGTGGTCCTTATAAAAAGTATTGTTTACAACACCAATCTAGTCCTAGTCCTAACATGACACTTCATTTCATTTTAAGATGAGGGAGGGAGAATGGAGACAGAGTGAGTATTGGATCCTTTCTAAAGGCGAGTGAATGATATTTGTTTTAGCTGGTTAAGTTTTTCCACGTAAAAAAAGGTTAGTGTGCTTTATGTTATTGCTAAGGATGTTAAAACCTTCTTTAAATTCTTAATTTTTGCAAAATCTACTTTTTGTTTTTATCAGATGAACGCTTGATCTTGGAGTGTAGTTTACAAACTAATGAAGGACCAGCAGGGATTTGTTAGGATATGGCATTCCTTTTGTATTGTATGTGAATATGAAAGTCAGTTGAATTAGGATTCATTTGTTCTAGATATACAATTCAAAATGTGTCAATCAATAAAGTATGCATAAATTAAATTCTATGGATATGAAGAAATTAAAAAATTTACTTGCAATCATTTTTTTGGTTAAACAATCATGTCTTTCGTTAGTGTGAAGTTATATGTTATTCCAAATGTCTTCTTTATTAAAAATGGATGTGGTAGTCTTAAATGCATATTCATTGTTAAGTATATTATTTATGTTCAAGCATTACATACTTTTTTTTTTGGTAAATCAGAAGAATAAATTAATGGACCAGAATATGTACATAGCGTTCATTTACAAGTGTCACTTTAAACACAACTTGCTATACTAAGCAAAAGCCGCAGAGTAAAAGAAGAAAAACACAGGTATGCATAAACTAAAGGAGAACTAAAGCATAGGCAATCAAGCAGAATACCTGCCCACAAGACCAAGCATTACATACTTACCATATGTAGTTTACGCAAAATATATTTGGATGATTTATTACTCATGCTTTTGACAGGTTTTGTCTTGTTTGTATAGAAATGAGCATTAAAGAAGGTAAAAAAAAACTTTAACCACTTCTTTTGTGAAAATTGCTCATCTGAAGGCCAAAAGAAGTTGTAGAACTTTCGTATCAATACCAAATAACCAAACGCGAAGGTATTATGAAGACTCTTATAACTTTTTCAAAGTTTGGTTCTTTTATTACAATGATTTCTCTTTCTAATAAATTATTAGATAAAGGATTAATTACTAAATAAATATTAAACTTTATATAATTTTTTTAATTATAGTCTGAGCTTTAAAAAGTAACAATAAAATAATTAAATTTTTAATTCTTCATAAAAATAGTATGATGTTAGGCTCTTCTTTAATCAAACTGATATGAAAAATCATGTCAATTTTGTTAAATTACCCTTAAAATGTCAGGTATAAGTAAAATTCTACATCATGTTATAATAAAATTAGATTAATTAATACTAAATAAAACATAAATGAACTTTTTCTAACCAATTTTTGTCTTTACCGGATCACCACCATATGTGTAAGTTGTAATTTAAGCTTGTAAATGATATTTGGAAAGAAAGCAAACCTAGGTCAATATGTCACTTGTTTTAGGTTTCCTTAGATTTTGGGTTTCTTTGTCTCTCTCGAAAATAATTCCTTTTAGGGATACAGTCTTATCAGCTTTTCTCATTGTTCAAAATTGAAACCATTCACCTATATCTTAACCAGCTGCTAGAGAAGATTCCATTTGGTCCTAGTTATCTGTCAAAACTTACAAAATTAAACCTTGGCAATTTGTAGGATAAATTTTGCCTTTTTTGGAAATCATTCCATGCTAAATTTGTTGGAAAATCGGGCTAAAATTTCATCCTACGTATAGCGAAATAATGATAAAATTTTTTCGTATTTGATCTCTTGAAAGCAAAGATCATTAAAATTCTATAAAATGATTAACACATAAATCTTAATTTATACCTTATTCCCAAACTTGATCATATTCTTATCTTAGCCCTGGAACCGTTTTTGAAACTGGTTCATCTCAATCACGATAGCCACATAAATGTCTAACAAGTTCAGAGAGCTCTACAACTGTTGAAGAGAGGGTTAAGCAAGGAGTGGTAGCTCTATTAGATTTATGTAGATTTGGACATTTTAGTAATTTAGTTAAAATTAAATTCTATTCTCAATTAAACTGTAATTAAAAGTACAAATAATTCTAATTAATATCAATTATGTCCAAATAAGGTCTAATATCTTATGTTGATCCTTATTTATTAAATATTTCGTATTTAATTATAAACTTTCTCAAACTTTACAATCAAGTGCAACTTGATTAAAATATATTTGATCTCTTTAATCTATTTTTAATTTGTGACTCATTAAGTTCTTAAATATGTTGACAATGGATACAAATTAAATCATATTTAGGATTAGATAAATTAAAATCCTTTAATTTATCTTTAATTCTCTAATTAAACAATTTATACTCATAAATTAAAATTAGTGTCTAGCAACACACCATGACCAACCAAATATTTAGGAATGTCAAAGTAATTTTGACTAACATTTTCGTACATGATTTTTTCATATAATTCAATTCTTTTATCATACAATATTCCAATTGGATAACAAATATTAATAATTTTTAATCTATTTGAATTCAGTCATAATAGTTCTCTACCATTAGATATTGATTCAATTAATGATATTTATAAACTATTTATAAAACGTCATTCCACCTTAACCAAAGATTTCTCGAATCAATACCATTCAAAATAACAGAAAATTCTCCCTAATTACCTTAAAATCTTATCTTGATCATTCAATTATCTCGATATAGTTTGTGCTACATATAATGACTACTGACTAAGCTATCCTTGAGTAGAATCGGTCATAAGTGGTGTTAAAACATAGCAATCTCTATACAAAATAACTTTGAAGATCTAAAGTTAAATGATCACTTATACAATCATTATAATGAGAATTTTCGTTGACATATAAGAAATGTTCCAGATGAATTTCTCATATGAGTTTAGTTCAGTGAATTTCTTCTCTAACAAGCACCCAAATTTTTGTTTAAGTATCTTCATATTTTAATCTATAAGATCGACTTCTTCCTTCATAAGAAAAAGCATAATATGTGTTAGTCTTTTTACGTTTTATCAATGTTCAGTCTTAATAAAATAATGCAATGTTATGAATACCGTACCAAACTTGGTACCAGATTGGTTCTGTTATAGTACTGTACCAGTACTGGTTAATACCGGGTACCATTTCGGTTAATTTTTTAAATTTATAAA
>JAOTIZ010000203.1:37361252-37373409 GCA_027123425.1 Erythroxylum panamense
GAGGGAAAAATACCTGATTTTCCCAACAAATGGTATCACAGCTGAAGGTTCATCCTTTAGTTTATTTGATAATATTTGTAATATTGAATACTATTATTTAAGTCTATAATGACGTCTGTAAATTCACCAACAACTAGGGACATAACTTGACCTTGGAATCCTTTGCCATGTGGACGAGGAACAAATATGACACAAGCGACATCGACTTCCTCGTCGACATTACAGATGTCATTGCAGACTCAACTAATAGTATTTAATATTACAAATATTACAAACAAGCCAAGGATGAACCTTCGGCTCTAATAACACTTGTTGGGAAACCAGGTAATTTCTCACTCAAATTATGACTAGTGAATTTTACCAATTTGGTAATTCCTTGTAAAGACCATTAAATAGACTCCTAAGACATAATTATCATTCCAAATAAATTCCAGTAAAGTCTGGAGAGGTCAAACGTGGTCCCACTTAAAACTCAAACTACTAGACAGAATTTACTTGCACAGTATGTTATCACAACCTAGACCCGTGTACAAAACAACAACGTACAAGAGAATAAAATAATACAATCAAACTAATCGTGCAAATAAACTTGACAAATAAATATTGAATATTATAAAAACAAATAAATGTAGAATAAATAAAACAGATAAGAAAAGAACACACCTGAAAAAATGATAATGGAGTTTGGCCAATTGTGCCTAGTCTCCGAGCATCATTTAAGGTAGCCTGCTCTTATTAGGAAGAGAATACTAAATTTGGGATGTGTACAAATTTTGAGGATGTTAAGATATATGTTATATATCAAAATAATTAGTTTTGGCATTATTTATTAATTAGACATATAAGATATTAATTGTAGTATGATTTAAAAAGATGTGGAAGAATCCTATATAAAATGGAAGTCTACTCTCTTACAAACTTGTGGTATATCACGTTGGTGCTTAAGATGTATATTGCTGGATTTTTGGGATATAAGATAAAGGCAATTTGTCTTGCGTTTTTATGGATTGTGTGGATACAAGATAAGGACTTTTGGTGCATCTTCTGTGGGAGTCTTGTAATCGTACCAGTGAGCAAGGAACTGTGTGGCATTGCTGATTTGTTTGGGCAAGGAAATTATGCATATATGCTGATCACACCAACTTGAGAGGTTTTATGTGAATGCTGAGTTTTGTTTTCTTATGCTTCAATCGTGGGTGTTGAATAAATGTATAGTGAACATTAAAAGGTGAAGTGTGTTAATTGATTCAAGGCTACAGTATTGTGTGCATAAGGAGAGCGTTAATAGGTATTAAGGCTGCAGGGTATTGTGTGAGTAATGGTCTTCTTATATGATTGATCTCTTCACCTTCATGAGTGATTTTGTCTTCAAATCAATGGATGATAGTTCAGAGTATTGCATGATTCTGCCAATTTTTGTCAACAAATTTCAGATCTATTTTTGAGGAGCGAAATTCATCGGAAAGTTGTTTTTTATCTCAAGTATTATCGTTTTTGTTTCTAGTTATTTTAATCACTTGAGTTATTCTATTAATTGTCTTTATTAGTAAACAATGTATGAAAAAAATCATCTGTTGATATTAGTACGAGGTGGTTGTACTATTGGGTGTGAAATTATTTTGCAGAAAGTGAAGTTGAGAGATAGTTTCAAGCGTTGAGTGGTGTCGGCTCAGTAAAGCCTTGGGTAAATCTATAGTACTTTGGTGAAAGTGATTAAACTGAGTTAGGGCCCCGCAGACGTAGGCAAAGTGTGTCGAACTATTTTACCAAATTTTTGGTCTTTTTATTATTTCGTTTTTTATTGTTTTTGTTTTTTTTGTTTATGCTAGAGGCGTCCGCGATAAAATTGGAAAGTTTGCAAAACAACTACTCCCTACAGTTTAATAGAGGATATATCCAAATTTTGCGATTGATTTTAACTAAGAGGGGAAGAGTTATTTTATAGCTTGAAATATTCCTCCCATTATCATCTCTTCATGAAAATTAAGCAATCAAGCCACCAAACCAACACCATTACTCTCATAGCTAAAGGAAGGCTGTCACATTTTTCCACAATCTTTTGACCAATTTTTTCCAAGCGTGGATAATAATGAGAGTTTTGATCATCAAAAGCATATTTGTAGAATAATTGCCAGCATTCAGTAGGGACCAACTCACCTATATGGAATATTGAGCTAGAACTCAAGTCGTTGCTGCACCATCTTTACGTGTAGTGATGATTAATCGTGCTTCCAGGACCCCAGACTTCAACGACGTTAGCAATTGATTCCAAAAATTGACATTTTCATTCTAATTAAACATCATCTAACGCAAGCAAGAATCTTTTTCCTATCAATTCTTCTTCCAGTTTTTCGTGGATCTGGCTTGTAGTCTTAAGATCACAAGTCATTTGAGCCACTTCCTTTGCAATATCTCTTGTTAGAACGTTTCTACGAGAATAATTTTAGAACATTTAACTTGATAATTGTACTCGCATTGAAGCAATAATGATGATTAAATTCCACATTTTTGCTTCTCTTTTTCAGCTTGGGGGAGCGGAAAGTGTTACTTTAGGAGATGATGAAGCTCGAGTAAGAAGAAGCCAGAAAACAGTTCTTGAAAAGATCCTCCAACATTTTATTTTCTGATTGAGATGAGAGAAAGACATCAATGGGTTGTCCATCAGGTATTTCTCACGACTTACTTATTAAATCGGTTGCGACAATGTAAAGTTCATATGGCTGTAATACGGATTTAATCTCCCTTCCTCCTGAACTAACATGGCCTTAATTTCTTGAAAATTCTATTTTTCTTTAATAGTGTTATAATTCACTTGAAACTGGTCAAACTCTAAAGTAAGTGAGTTGATTATAAACTGTACCAGAAAGGACCCGCTTACATTCATACCCATAGATTTCAACTTTGCCGCTAGGTTTGACATATGAGTTATATGATCGTGAATGGGCTGTGGCCATTCAAACTTCTTGGTCGTTAGCTCACTCATTAAAGACTATGGACTTGTCAGCTATATCTGATTGGGAGTATTCCTTAAGCTTTAAGATGAACTCCTTTGTATTACCCGTCTTAGGCATTGATGACTTTACATTTTCGGCGATCATCATTCGCATTAAATTCAAACTCAGCCTGTTAGACCATTCCCAAGCCTCATAATAAGACTTGTCAGCTTCAGAACTAGTCTTAGTTATGGTTGCAGGCTTTACATCTAAAACTATGGTCAAGTCTAAATCCATTATACCTAGTTGGAACTAGATTTGTTCTAACCAATCCCCATAATTCAGACCATTGAACTTGATCAAGCTATTGCCTAAGGTGAACAAATTAGTAGATGCTACACATACAATATATATAGTCCATATTAATGCTTTAAGTAAACCTAATGGATTCAAACTAACTAGTAAACTTTGATGATGCATTTAAATTCTCCTTTGGGTGAAATTTAAATACATAGAAGTAACCTATTATGATGCATCTATAATACTATAATAGACAATCAAGCATATTATAGTCAATATGCATGATATCTTTGAATATACAATCATATTAACTAAATATGTTAATAAAGTCCATTTAATGTCATTAATTATAAGCAATGGTCTACCTTTGGGTGACTTCCTAGTGTTATAATTAATAATCTCAACTGTTCAGTTCAACCTTTATGTCATTTTAGCATCATATCATATTGAACAATTGAAATAAATCACAATTAAATGATTAAAATTTTCAAGCTAGGCCACGTTGGTGACTAACAAGCTTTCCATGCAATAAACATTTAATTGGACAATTATCATACATGACAAAATTTAATTTAACTAGTTTGGTCACTTTGGTGACAAACAAACTATTCTAAATGTCCATAATGTCATGTATTACATTCAACATATACTAGGAAAATTTAATTCCAACTATTATATAATATAAAATATTCAAAGTACCAAATAAATATATAACATGGCATTAATTTTTAAAATTATATTATGTATAAATCAATTATAAATTAAATAATCCTTTATGTTCCATCCTAAAATTATTTTTTTCTTTGGGTTTAAAGTCAATAATTATTTACTAACCCAAAATGTTGTCCCTTAATAGCCCAAAGGCCCAAAATCAGTCCAGGAACTAAAGTTTGGGCTTGGAAGCCAGTCTGGCTGCACGCGCCAGCGTCTGGAGGTGCAAACACAGTATCTGGCGCGTGCACTGCACGCGCTAACGCCTGTGTCTAGTCAAGCTTCATTGGGCGCATGCAAAGTACGCGCCAGACGTTGCAGAACGATGCAGCGTATGGCGTGTGCATTGCACGTGCCAGGCGCTGCTCATCATCTTCTTCGACGTTTCTAGAATTATTATTTTTTAAACTATTCTATCATGCCATCGCTCTTTATGCCATAATCCATCCTTTCCTAGTGTTATAGCCCTCAGAACATGTCAAGTAAGAAGTGAACTTTTCATCTCTTTAAAACAACCGTAAAACATATATGTAGCATTAGAATCACAGAAACCTTTCCAAGCATGACCATATAATAGCAGAGGATGGTTTCTTTCGGTTTATGTGTATATAACCCTTAATCTAAACCATCCATCCATAACCATTATATTTTGGCGGTTAACCGATGACACTTTCTCACTCTAACCCATAACAGTGGAATTTTATTTCGTTTCTTTCTATGTTCTCTTTACACCGTAAATCATTCCACAGTACCCAGAGCATTTCTGGTTAACATGATAATCACAGAGGATATTAAAACCATTTGAACCATTATTAAGAGTATATCTTGTTTTCGGTTTCTTTTTCACTGTGTATTTTCTGTATTGCTTTCATGAATGCCATTACAAATACAGAACAAGGAAAACAACTCCGCACAGACAACACAATCATGCAATATGATAATCACAAATAGAACAACCATGATGTACAATAGAAATCAATAAGGCAACATCTATGACTCTGATACCAATTGTAAAATCATTTAATGGATCGAATTATTGTTTGCGTACACATATCCATGATTGTTTGTTGTGATGTTGATTTGCTTGAAAGAATTTTATTTCCTCTCGTCTTCTTCCATTAGAGAATTCTTCAATAGCTCAGAATGTTATGATTCAATAAGTTTTTTCAACTTATATTGCATCACCAATGGACATGTCATTGGGTAAGTGGAAGAGAGAGGAAAAGAGTCTTTGACCCATTTGAGATCCATTCTATAATACCCAATAACCATTATCTTAGGTGTTTTTCATTGGACTCAAATCTATAAGTGACATGAGACATAAAATAATCTAACATTTAATTAAAAATTAAATACGAAATTTTTTCATATTTAATTAATTGTAATTTGTACCTTATTTTAAAATTTGATCATTTTCTTGTTATATCTTTCGAAACTATTTATAAAATCAGTTCATCGAAACTACAATATTTACACAAATGTTCAACCTCTAATGATATATATAAAATATGTTAAAAGATCTCTTTAAATATTGATTAGAGGTTTAAGTAAGAAGTTAAGTTTTTAACAACATAGCAATATAATTGAAATAAAATTCTAATTTTAATTAAACTTTTATTAAAATTACAAATAGTTATAACTAAATATCAATTATGCCCAAATAAGATCCAATACCTTATATTGGTTTTTATTTATTAAATATCTTATATTTAATCATAAAGTTATCAAATCTAACTTATCCTAAATCATATTTAAGATTAGATATTAAACTCTTTTAATTTATCTTTAATTCTCTAATTAGAAAATTTAGATTCATTAATCAAGATTGATGTCTACATCATAATTACCCAAATATTTAAAAATGTCAAAGTAGATTTGACGAACCTTTTCGTATATAATTTTACCTTATAATTTAATCATTTCATCATACAATATTCTGATTAAACATAGAGTATGAAATTAATATCTACTCTATTTAAATTCAATCATGCTATTTTTCTATCATTATTAATTAATTTAATTAATGACATTTGAAAACTATTTTTGAAATATCATTCCACTTTGACTAACGATTTTTTGAATCAATATTAATTAAGAACAACGAACATTCTCCCAAATTACTTTAGAGTGATGAATCAATATTGTTCACTCAACTACTTTAATATAATTCATATTACATCCGATAACTATCGACTGAACTATTCTTGACTAAAATAGTTCATAAGTAGTATCAAAATATAACAATCCATATAGAAGATACTCTGAAGATCTCAATTTAAATGATCACTTATACAATCGTTACAATGAGAATTTCCATAGACAAACAAGTAATATTTCAAATGGGTTTCTCTAAAAATGAGCACATGTTATATATATCTAACAAATATTCATAAGTTTATTTAAGTATCTCTATATTTTAGTATATAAAAACAACTACCCCTTTCATAAAAAATATATATAACATGTGCTAATTTTTTTACGTTTTATTTATGTCCAGTCTTAATAAAATATGAATTATGAACAATTTAAAGATAATACATAAATACAATATAAATATTATATAATTATAATTTTCTAATAATTTTCTTTGCAATGTGTATTTTTCTTATTGAATTTATCATGTATATTTAAATTTGTACGAGATAACGTATAACTTTAAATGTTATATCGTGATCTCATACTGAAATCATATATCCCCGGCAGACAGGACTTATATCCATTCACGGTGCAAAATACTTTCCACAATCCTATAACAATTTTCAATATGGTCTCTGTAATAGATACAATGTAACAAATAACTCTTTTAAGATTTACGTGTATTATGGTCTCATTTATTCAGAGGATTAAGTAGAAGTAAAATTTGCTACATCATGAGTTGGCACTAGTAGAATCATCAACAGGGTGCCAGTATCTGTTGAAGAACCACATTGAATCAGCCTCCACAGCATAGCCATCCTGGTTGCGGTGCCAACTGTAGCGAGCATGAGTTCGGTTCTTGATGTCGAAAATGGCTTGACCAAAACTGGCCTCACGGTAGGCCGAGTAAGATGGCTGTGGCTCAGTCATGCTGCACCAGAAAAGAAAGATCAAGACCCTGCTTAAAAAGAATCCAGAATAGGAGCATATGCTAGGAAAAGGTATTTAACGGCCTTACTTGTTTGCCAAACCTTCAATATTCCCTCCGTCACCGATCGTGATGTAAACTGGAGCAGATTGATCTTTCTTGGGAGTGCATATTCCATTGATAATGTTGTATTCAACATTAGATATTCGTTCCTGAAGAGACGACAAATGAAAATTATGAGCAAATATAAAGGAGCCCTGGATGATTGACGAAGAGATCTCTGAAATTCAAGAGTATCGAGTTTGCGTGGCATACAAAATGAATAGTTAAAGAGGTTTCATCTGAAATTTGCTTTGAGAGAGGCTCTCCTTGAACTAACTAAAGGTTCTTTAAGTAACCAAAATCAAACTTCTGTTCGGAACCCGTGTTGTTGTGGGAGAAATTCCACGAAATCACCACGAGAATTGATAAAAGACGTGAAAAAGTACGTAGGAACTAATCACAAAAGGTAAACTTACTGATCGCTCATAGGCATGAACATGGCCAGCAAACACCACATCCACCTTGTACTGTACAAACCATGGCTCGAACATTACTCTCATGGTTTCTCCTTCCATATAATGGTAGTTATAGCTATTATACCACGGGGAATGCAAAAGGACAATCAACCATGGTGTCTCGCTTCTATTAACTTTTGGCAGCTCTGCTCCAAGCCAGTCATACTGTGGAGTGTATTTACCTAAGAAATGATAGAAATGGACAAGAATGAAATCTACAATGTATAGAAGTCGGCAGTAAAGTCACCGATATCGGATACATCTGGACATTGTCAGGGAATTAGATTCTATAGCTTAGATTCCATTATTTAGGAACCATGCAATGACAAGCACCATTGCACGTCATTTCGTAAGCAATAGCTTAGAGGAATTTAAATGCCTAAGATGGATTCAACTGCTATAAGGCATGCAATTTAATAATATTTGTTGCTTAGTATGTTAATCTATGAACTATTAACTCTTACCGCATGCGGAGTATGACGACAAGACAATTATGTATGCAGAAGCTCTCTTAATTGAGTACCAAAATGGAGCTGAACTGCCTGATGCCTTGTAAGGAGTACGATACCGGTGAGAAAAAGGCTTGAATGGTTTTGTCTCACCCTGCAACAATAACACATGGAGTTGACAAGCATAGATTAGATCCAAAAGCTTTAGCTATCATCTTTTTTCTTTCGCGCATACACATTGTAAGAAAGTGCTTACAATTTCAGGGGCAAAATCAATTTCATGATTTCCCACAGTCCATATCCAAGGTTGATAAGCAACACTTCTCTCTACAAACCTTCCCCATGTATCCCATCTCACGTTCTCATGGTTTGGATAATTATCTGCATACGAGAGGTCTCCAACAAACAAGACTGTTTGGCCTTTTTGTGGGCTATTTTCATAGTGAGTGAGTGTTCTATTCGAATCAAAAGTCTGACCAAGGTCACCTGCAAGTACAGTCCAATAGTGAGCCTATAAGTACAAGCTCTTATGCAAGAATCCTTACATATAGAAAGATCAACCTGCCATAATCTCATAATCAAAGAAACTCCAAAAAAAAAAGTTGACTAGACCGTTTTGTGGCATGAAACTTGTAGAATTCATAGTGGGAATAAACCAATCTTCTCATAACCACGAAGCCGGTAATCTAAGCAAATCAGACATTAGCAAGATCATAACCTATAAGACCAAAGGTGTAGGGGACATCAGGGCCAACAGGAGCAGGGGTTGTGAACCAGAATTGCCGCTTAGTGTGAGAAATACCAACTTCATAGTAGTATTTGGTGTCGTGCTGTTCAAAAAAAAATAAAGATGAATCAAATCAACCAAAAGTAAGCGCCTAAGTATGGTCCATATCAGAAAGCACAGAGATCAAAAAAAGAAGAAACAACAGAAAAGCAGGAGATGCAACAACTTTCTTAAAACTTTACCTTCAGATTTTTTACGATGGCATGATGAATATAACCAGAAGTATAATTGAAGAATTTATAGGTATAATGTTTGCCTATGGCCGTTTTCTTATGGTTGCTACCTTCACTCCAGTAATGCACTTTACTTGAACCTGGTTTGTCCTGAGTCACCCATGACACTATCACTGCTTTCCCTTCGTGATCACCTTGTGTTATATGGACCTTAATTCAAAAGCACCGAATGCCAATAAACCAAGTAAGCATTAAAACACACCTAGACATTAGACACAGTTCTCAACACCAAAATGAGAGGTATCAGCAGAGAATCTGAAAAAAGATCGAATCTTTACTACTGGTAGTAACTTGATTGACAAGATCCATCCTCAAAAATCACAGAGAAATGTACGCAAGTACACCAGAAACTTCAGTACTGAAAGAGGCTAAAAGAGGAGATAACAATAAGAAAACATTGGAAAAGAGACATATAGACACACCTGTTGAGGAGCATTGTAGCCAGCAGGGACCCTGAAAACATCACTATCAAGTGGCATATCCACAGTTTTCCCCACTTTCCTAATATAACTGCCGGTTGTGCCTCCATTGCACAACACTGCCACCTTCAATACAAAGCATAGGACAACAACGAAAGATAACAAATAAGAAGCGCCCGCCTGCACCATCTTCAAGCCGTATCCACCTGTGCGCTCCACAGGCTCTTAAGCCTTCAGTTAATAGGCTATTATGGTAGCTTTGTATATATGTTATTGCTTCTTAAACCATTAAATATGGTGATTATTCAGGGATTAATTATGCCAATATATAGATGGGATTTCGACAGAGCTTAAAAGCTTGGGAAGTATACTACCTTGGTTGGAAACATATGGCAGTCTAAGAAAATTAATGATGTGATCGTGTAAGATATTCAAAGCTATCGATGAACACTGGTAATAAAATGAAGTTGACTCGCTTTCTTTTATTTCAATCCAAAGTGTCCACACGTTAAAACAGTAGGAGGGATCTATAGGACATTCAAATAAAATTACTACATAGATTTTATCGCATGTTATCCGAATTCTCTCAAGATGCAAAAAAGTGAGTTGTCCTCCTTACTTTTGCAATAATCGAAATCCACACAAGAGTATCAAAATCACACAGAGATTAGGTCTTCTTATTGACGATCTCCTTACTTGAACCATATCTTTTTGGTTTCTTTTCTGGCCTTTTTTGTCTTCTAAATCACGTGGGTTGCTACCCTGACTTGCCTGTTCTAAACAAGGCACAACGGGTGAGCAATTACTCTTTTCTTTCTTTTTTCACATCTATGATGAATTGATGATACTACGTTTTAGCTTCTACTTTTCTAATAAAGTCACGTCAAGTTGGTAATCTAAAATCTTGCTGAGTGTGAGCATAACAAGCGATTTATTTTCTTCTGCAGAGCAATTTCTTATCAGTGAATAGTAAGCCTAAAGTTGAGAAACTGAGAGAATTTTGAAAGCTAAATCAGTAATCACGTTACAGCCAAAGTGTTGCTGTCCTACCTTGAACCTGTCGACACTCTAAGTGCGTTACGACCTATTCTGCAAAGGTCGAAACTTCTAAGAGAGCCGTGATACATAGACGTCAACATCTAATCTCCCGCCTGCCTGGATCAATCTTCCAAATTTCTGTTTTTATTAGAACTGATGAATTAGTCATCCACAAGGTTGGCTCCTACCCACATTCTATTTTATAATAGGAAAATTTACAATCTTTAATGAATACTGGAGAGTAGATTACATGTCTTAGGCAAACCATTTGATAAGTTAAGTTAGAAATCCTTAACAGGAATTAATTTCATAACCACATTGCAGATAATATATTAAAGCTATTCTAATTACTTGGCTATGCCAATTGCGTGGACTCCCACCTGTGACCTTCCTTTTACTTGTGTGGCCTTACTGCACGTGCAATACTTTTCGTTCTACGAGAACTTACGGCTAAAATAAAAGAAGAAACCACAAAAAGGACGGTAAGTGAACTGTAAAATGAGATAGAACCAAAGCACTGGATTAGATTCTCCCCATTGTCCAGTTATATTACATGTCTTAGGATAGAAGCCAAACTTTGGGGACTTTCTTTTTCGGCTAAATGCCCAAATTGAGGCTTAATTTTTTTGAATTTGATTAGTTTAAGACTTAAACTTGTAACTTACTCGTAAAAAATTTAAAATTTTATGAGTCTGCTCAATTTAAGACTTTTTTTTGATAAAAATTAGAGTATGTTTTACACGCGCTATTACATGTAGTTAGTTAGTCTAATTTCTTGCATGGATAAAGAATAACCTCTCTAAACACAAGATTTCTTCTCTATACTTATATTTAGTCAAAGCTTCATTAAAACAAATCTTTTGATCATTTACAATGCAAGTAATTCATCCTTTGTTTATTTTACTTGTTGAGAAAAGAGCTACTGTTGATCATCATTTTTCATATTTTTGTGCTAATAAATTTTTTACTACGTCCCATTATCAATGGTGGGATTAAGATGGATTTTTGTTTGCTTGGCTTTCTTTCTTTGCTACCTAAGTTTAAAAAAGACTAGCTAACGGCTCGTCGAAGAGAAACCTACAATTTCGAAAAACCAAATTCTTGATGAATAACTTCTCCTCTTCTGCTTCATTGCTCTTAAAACACTCCATTAGGTACACATTTCAAGGCGATAATTGCTCTATGTTAAGAGAAAACATGATCTACATAGATAACAAACGTTATAACTGACACATGGACTAACAAATAGAAGAGAAAATAATGTCCTAAATCTATTGCTAGGATTGTGGTTTAAAATGGATGGATGGATGAAAGAAAAAAAATAAACTAGTCGATAAGGAAGGGAGTGCCCCTTCCTTATCAATAGAGTTTGATTCCTCTACATAGGTCAATTGGAGTAAAACCCTGAAAGTGCTAGGTTGCGGGGTAATGCACCTTCATCTGCAAAGCCATTTACAAGAAAAAGAAAAAGAGAGAGATGAAATCTCTTCATATAAATGATGAAAATCTAGCAGTTGATACCTTTGCATTGTAAACGATCTAGAAGGGGGGTTGAATAGATCTTTCAAGCTTTTTCTAAAATTCAAAAGAAAATCAGAAGTTAATTCACACAAAAACAATTTAAACAAATTTAAATGTAAAGAGTAGGGAAGAAGAGCAAACACTG
>JAOTIZ010000203.1:37379118-37389482 GCA_027123425.1 Erythroxylum panamense
GCACTTATAAGGAAGCTTCCATCTTAATTCCTCAATGATTAATCACTTGCCCATCTTGATTTGCACAATAATAATCCAAAAATACCTGAAATAATTTCTTAACTAATTCTATATATTTTATTATTATCAAAGCATAAAGGGATTTAATTTGTCAACCATCATTGGTCCAACATGCATAACCTAAAAGATTTATATGCATGACCCAAGAATGGGAATTTTGGAAGCGTTTACTCAACATAATTAGCATTTTAAGGTGAATGACATTGATATGAGTAGTAGTGTAAAACTATTGGCAGCTTATTGATTTGCATTCACTTGTAGGTGTACGTGGATATATTTGCTACAGTAATGTTGTTGTTCGGATTGTCATTAGTTAAGCTGAGCATCTATCATTTTGTTTATCTATGTTTCTATTTCATCTACTGTCAACTCTTCACCTTCTTTTTTCCTTTATAATATCGATTACTTTCTAGCATCTGATGCTATTACTACTTGGTGTAATGAGTTTTGCATTTTAGTTAGCATTAGACTACAACATTATTATGATAAATAGTAATTTGTTTGCTGGAATTTTCTGTGTTGGATTCTTTTTTTTATTAGACATGGCATGTTATTCATCTTCTTTCCACTTTTATCATATTTACATTTTCATATATATACATATTGAAAGCTTGTTTGCATTTATGTATACATTTTCATTTTTGGATTTGTGTTTTCAGGACTCATATTATGGTTGAAAATGCGAAGAGGTATTTACATTTTTCTATACTTCCTCATAGATCTAACATGGTGTCAAATAAATGCTTACATATTTATTTCAAGTATTTGGAAGATTCTCTTGGTGGTGCAATAATAAGGTCTAGAGGTGAGTAAAAATCACCCATCTAGTTCACCCGACATATAATTAGAAGAAATGGAATTGATAGTTTTTGTAGAATAAAAAATTTAATTGATTTTTTAAATTAAAAAATCAAAGATTTACTTCAGTTTTTGGTTTTAATCTAACTCAAACTAAACTAAACTAAACCAATATTCTTAAGTTTACTTTATTCTTTTTTTTGGTATTGTTAATTTATATTTTGTTTTGCTTTTCTAAAATAAGTTATTTTGCAGAAGTGTAATGGGTATTGTTTTTCAAGAGTATACCACCTATCAAACAATTTATTTAATTTCTTTCTTTTTTTTCTATTATTAAACTTTCTTTCTTTGATGAAAATAAAACATTTCAAGTATGACATTCTTATTTACTTAAATCTTTTTAGTAATGATGCTAAACCCATTCTTTTTTAAAGAATATTAAACCTTAATTTGTTTTTATTTAATACTACAATCTTATACATTTTAATGGTATTAGATAATTGTTTTGATTTTTAAAAATAAAATCAACTAAATAATTGCCCTTGATATAATATAAAGTGCTCTCCTATTTTTATATATCAAACCTTTTGTTTTTAACTTTTTTTACTGTTAGAGTTAAAATTTATTGGCCCAAAGAGTGTTTTTTTCCCTTTTTTTGAAAGGTAAAGAATAAATTGACTAGAAGAAAATAGAACAAGGCTAGTTTAGGACAATAGAAGAAATTAGACTAAC
This sequence comes from Erythroxylum panamense, assembly GCA_027123425.1. NCBI lineage: Eukaryota > Viridiplantae > Streptophyta > Magnoliopsida > Malpighiales > Erythroxylaceae > Erythroxylum > Erythroxylum panamense. Next base: position 37,380,709 of record JAOTIZ010000203.1, read on the forward strand.
TAACCTGCTTGTAGCAGCGTGTATAAAACATGCCCTAATTTTCGTCCAAAAAAGTCTTAAATTGAGTAGACTCATGAAATTTTTGATCTTCCATGAGTAAGTTACAAGTTTAAGTCACAAACTGATCAAACTCAAAAAGGTTAAGTCCCATTACAAGTTTAAGTCCCAAGCTGATCAAACTCTAAAAGGTTAAGCCTCAATTTGGGCTTTTAGTCTTTTTTTGTTATTCATAAATGCAGTGATCAATAACCACAATACCAAGATCCACATTCTATTTAGAGCAATAACTAGACAATAAATGAAAATACCTCCAATGTTGGGCATAGCATCTTGATTCATTTTCTCCATTCAAGAGACCACATTCCTATAAATACTCAACAAGCGTGTGCAAGAGAGAGCTTATGGTAGAAAACCATTTCCAACTATCACCACACACATCCACCGAAAAACACATTCTCACGTATATGTTATATTTATAACATGCTTTACCCTAAGGGATAGAATGAGGATAATTGTGTCATTTCAAAATTCTGACAAACTATGGTTTAATGGGTCAACCTATAGTTATTAGGATACTACTATGTGCCTCAAGTGCAATTAGTAAATTATTAACCATCCTATTATGGTTATTAAACATACATTAGGCAATGCATTCTCCCACTTGATTGTGAATATGGAATTAATGTTGTGATTATATTAGTCCATATGCTTTTAACATTCTCCCACTTGGACAATATAATCAAGCCACCATACCAATCTCCATCATCCAAGGGTAGTCAAATAAATTATATGCAATATCATATTGACAGGATATAAACTATGTATGATTAGGCCCTAGAGATATTCAAATCCAACAATAACCATTAAAACATGTATGCAATACAACAACTAAGACTATGCATTTGTCTTATTTTATACCTGTCATTTCGTCAAACCATATATATATACATCAACATATATATGTCAATAATAATAAAAAGTGACTGCAAATATCATTATGCATGTTTCATACATACAAGTCATAATCAATCTGTACAAAGTACTAATATGTTCAATACAAAATAGAAAACTCCCACTAATTTTATCAAGCTAGGCTCCCAACAATCCCATGCAAGAGACGTGTTCTACAAACACACTTACAGGTAGGTCTTTTGTAAGTGAATCTACTAATATGCTAGCTGTAGGCATATACTTAATAGTAATGACGGATTCAACAACTTTATCTTCAACAAAACAGTACTTTATATCAATATGTTTTGAGTGAAAAGTACTTCTAGGGTTCTTAGAGAAAGCAACAGCTACAAATTTATCACAATAGAACTCTAGCAAACTCAAAATAGAGTTTACAATACCCTATGCTGAAATGAAATTTCGCAACCATAGTGCTTGACAAGCTGTCTCATAACACATCATATGCTCTGCTTCTATTGTAGAGGACGTTGTGAGTGTCTGTTTTATAATTTTCCATGATACAACTCCTCCAGCAATCATATAGATGTAGCATAAAGTATAATTTTATCATCCATGCATTCTGCATAATCAGCATCACTGAACCTAACTATATCAAGAGTGTCAGTTCGCCAATAAGTCAATAGATGACCCTTGCTACCCTTAAGATACCTAAAGACTTTCTTAGCTGTTTTTCAGTGGCTAAATCTAGGACCACTTAAGTATCTTCTCAACACGCCTACAACAAAAGCAATATCAGGGTATGCGCATACTTGACCATACATCAGACTGCCTATAAGTGACGTATAAGGACTTTTATTTCATCTCTTTCTTTATCATTTTATGGACATTGCGTCTTTGAGAAATTGTCACCCTTCAATATTAGTGCCTTTACAGGAAGACAAGAATGCAAATTGAATCTTTTTAAGATCCGATCAATGTAAGTCTTTTGAGACAATTGAAGAATCCCATTAGCTTTATCTCGGAGAATGTGAATTTCAAGTACATAAAAAGCCTCACTAAGATCCTTCATATCAAAATGGATAAATAATAGTTGTCTTGTCTCAAATAATATATCAGTATCATTAGAAGCAAGTAGAATGCCGTCAATATACAGTATCAAAAAACTGAAACTGCTCCCACTGAACTTCATCTATATACATTAATCAACTACAATCTCCTTGAAGTCATTTGTAGTGAAAACCATGTCAAACTTGAGATACCATTGCCTTGATGCTTGTTTTAACCCATAGATTGACTTCTTGAGCTTGCAAAACCATGTGTTCTTTACCAGTCATCTCAAAACTAACTAGTTGAGTCATATAAACATCTTCATATAGATCTCCATTAAAGAAAGCGGTCCTTACATCCATTTGATTACATTCTAATTCTAAATGAGCAACTATAGCCATGATGATTCGTAGTGAATCTTTGGTAGAAACTGGTGATTCTTTGAAATCAATCCCTTCTCTGTGGCTATAAACTTTAGCCACAAGTCTAGCCTTATACCTTTCTACTTGTTCATTTGAGTCATATTTGATTTTGTAAACCCATTTGCACCTAATAGGTTTGCAACCTTTAGGTTGTTCAACCAACTCCCAAACTCTATTTTGTGATACGGAACTCTACTCATCTTCCATTACATTCATCCATAACATAGATTAAGGACTATTCATGGCTTCTTGATAATTGATTGGTTTAATAGTATCTCCCACATTAAACTCATATTCCTACAAATAGATAATATGGTCATCAGGAATGGCAGATCTGTGTGTTCTTTGTGATCCCCTCACAACAACTTAATCATCCCTAGTATCAATGATTTCATCTTGTTCTTGATTATGAGGTTCATTATGAGATTCTACTAGAATCTAGTCAATGATAAGGTCATCAGTAGGAGCGAAAGTGACGGGTACAGGGATTAGAATATATTATTCCCTAAATACAATTTCTCTTCACTCTTGACTTGAACCAAATTCATCCTAAAATAGACAACTATATCTGATTATATGACTCTAGTCATGTGAGATGGGCAATAGAATCTTGAACCCCTTGATCCGACGGTGTAGCCTACAAAGCAGCCACTAATAGTTTTCAGATCAAGCTCCTTAGTTTGTAGATTATATGGCCTTAATTCTACTTTACATCCCCAAACCCGAAAATGGCACAAGCTTGGTTTTTTACTTGACCATAACTAATATGGAGTCTTTGGGATTAACTTACTAGGTACTTGATTCATGATATAAGTGGTTGTCTTCAACGCCTCACCTCACAAAAATTCTGGTAAACTAGAATGAATCAACATACACCGCAACATGTCAAAAAGTGTGTGGTTTCTTTTTTCAACGATTTCATTCTACTGAGGAGTTCCTGACATTGTATATTTTGCTTCAATACCACATTCTTGCAGTATCTAGAAAATGCCTTAGATTCCTTCCACTCTCATCATAATGTCTATAATACTCTCCGCCTTTGTCAGAACTAACTACCTTATTTTTCTTCCCCTTTTGAAGCTTAACATTTGTCATGAAAATCTTAAACGCATCCAAAGACTTAGATTTTCATGAATGAGCTCCACATGATTGTACCAGAAAATTATCAATAAAAGTGATGAAGTATTTATAACCACCTATAGCAAGTGGAATAAATGGTCTAAAGATATCAGTATAAATCAACTCTAATTTTGAGCACCTGTCTGTTTTGCTTTTTCTAACTTTGACGATCAACTTTCCTTTAAAACAATCAACACAGGCAATGAAATCTAAAAAATCAAGATCCTAAAGTGCACCTTCTTATACCAACCTCTCCATTATGTCTCTAAAAATATGGCCTAAACGTTTGTGTCATAATATAGAAGATCTCAAATCCAACCTCATACGTTTGGAACCAACAACAGTATTAAGAGAAAATGAAGAAGCAATAGTAACAACATCATTCAACTCAAGTTCGTATAAATTTTTACATAAAATTTCATTTCCCACCAAAAGAGAGTCATGATACAAAGTCAGTTTTTCAGTTCCAAAAAGAAGACTATAACCTAGTCTATCTAAAATAGATACGTAAATCAAATTCCTCCTAATAGAGGGTAAATAAGTAACATCATGTAACTCTAAAAGATTTCATGTATTCAATTGTAGTCTAATTCTCCCAATAAGTTTAACTTGGACTTTGGTATTGTCTCCCATGAACACATGCTGCTCAAAACTAGTCGGCCTTTTTTGACTTGTCAATTTCTGCAAGAAATTCATACTTTAGTATCTAACCACCAAGTATTTGAGGGCATATCAATAATATTGAACTCTAAACAAACCATCACTAGGCTTGGCAATTTTGGCCCGGCCTGACCCGATTTTAGCCAGGTTGACCTGATCATGGGTCGGCCATGAGCCAAAATAGTTCAACCCGACTGGGCTATGGGCCGAGCAGGAAGCCCGTGGCTAGATTAGAACAACAAAATCGACGTCGTTTTGTAAATTTTTTAAAGAAAAGTAAGGAATGGCCAGGTTGGCCCATTGACATCCCTAACCATCACAAGACAAATACCTTTCTTCTCTATATAAGCTTTGAGCTTTCGACAATTAGTTTTCTTATGCCCAAAGTTCTAACAAAAGTTGCACTTCCCTTTAAAAAATTTATTCTTTTGAATAATAGAAGATGAGCTTGCCTGTCCATTTCCTTTAGGATTAATAGCTTTCTTCTTGAAAGGCTTTTGGTCACTTTAGCTATTAGAAGTGAACTTTCTCTTTTGAGAATTGTTGTGGTTTGTTATCATGGAGATACTTCTTGCCTTTCCTTTTTTCATATCATCATCTTCCTTGGCAAGAATAATAGTCATCTCCTCGATATTCCATTACTCTTTCTGAGCATTATAGCTTAATCTGATCGAATCAAATTTGGAAGGAAGAGTCCCTATCATAAACCATACCATGTAATAATTACCAAGATCCATATCCATAGCCTTAAGCTTATGGTAACAACCCATAAGCTTGTCGATGTAAGACCTATTATCACTTGCACCATCTTAAATGGTGTGATGAAGCATGTTCAAGTGCTCATTCTTTGAGAACTTCTTGTACTTCTTCTTAATGGCAGCAAGAAAATCCTTTGCACTATCAGCCTCGAGAATACTATCACAAACAGATTCATCCGTGTGATATCTCATAATCATAAAGCAGCATCGGTTAAAGTATTCCTACTCCTCATAGGATTTCTTATCCTTCTCTGTAGCATCATAAGCAAGTTTAGGTGGTGCATCAATTCTTAAGGCTGAGTCCATTCACATGATAGTCAAATTCATAATAAGAGATTCAACCTACTGCTTGTGGTTCGTTCCATTGTTAAGATGGCAAAGACTCTCAGATTGCTTAAAGTTGAATGAAAACCAAGAGCAATAACCATGATATGCATGTTAAAATAGAATCATAAAATTTGTGCTCTTTTTATCAAAATTAATTATATCATTCATACTAGAGTTCCTTAAACAAATATAGAACTCATTCACAAGTAAGAACAATATATTAAATATTATAACCAAATCATCAATGTATTATTGAAAAGATAGAAAAATTATGTAGTTTATAATATTTCAATAAAATTTCTTCACCATGTTAAGCATCCTACTAAGTTATAATTATCGACAGGATAATTAATTACCCGTATGGATCTTAATGTTATTTTGGATGAAAAAACAAAATTTAAGCACTTATTAATATGTAGAAGTTCCTCATAACAAATAGTTTCACATGCTCAATTTTACAACATATGAAAAGATAGAACTAAAAAACGGAGCAAAATTATGAAAAAATGGTCGAAAAAAACTTTTCACGCGCCACTGTACAAAAATTTTATTTGTTATTATTAATTAATTTATTATTATTATTATATTCGAGCACACAGGTTAACCCTTAGATGTGCGAGTACGACCTACCTGAAACTTAGCCTCTGACCATCCATTTCCGACGAGGCTTGAGGAGTTTTCTTCCATTTTTCATGCTCTATAGATTTCCAGTACTTGTTTCAACCAAAAATACTCCAAAATCGGAAAGCTTAAAACCCATTTCAGCCATTAACAACCCTCAAAATTTTCAAAAAATCTCACCCAAAAAAGGTGATTCATTCACCCAAAACAAAGTTAAAAGCTAATAACAATAACCAAAAACAATTTCTACACCTTCAATGCATCATTTCGAAATTATTAGTGCCAAAAATAGATTTAGGAAAAAACAAGTTTATACCTAAATATAAGCCTTAAAATCAAATAATCATGAATCTCTATTCTGATACCAATTGTTATTCATAAATGCAGTAAGCAACAACCACAATATCAAGATCCACATTCTATTTAAAGCAATAACTAGACAATAAATGAACATACCTCCGATGTTGGGCATAGCATCTTGATTCATTTTCTCCATTCAAGAGACCACAAACCTATCAATACTCAATAAACATATGCAAGAGAGAGCTTATGATAGAAAACCCTTTTCGACTATCACCACACACATCCACCGAAAAACACATTCTTACCCATATGTTATGTTTATAACATATTCTGCCCTAAGGGGTAGAATGAGGCTAACTGTGTCATTTCAAAATTGTGATGAACTATGGTTTAATGGGCTAACTTATAGTTATTAGGGTATTACCATATGCCTCAAATATAATTAGTAAATTATTAATCATCTTATTATAGCTATTAAACATAAATTAGGCAATTCGATTAATGGTTGTGAATATAGAATTGATGTTGTGATTATATTAGTCCATATATTTCTAACATCTTTTTGTCGTCTCTTCTTCGATTTTCCATGTTTATTACATTCGCATTTTGTCACTTCAGTGATCTTTGTGGGAAATAATTTTATATTTTTTAAAAGAAATAAGATAATCTTAATTTATAAAATATGATTAATTTATAAATATAATAAAATTTGGTTTTCATTTATGAGACTTCTTTGTGAAATTAATTATTAAAATGAATTATGACAAATCATTGTAATATTTGATATTTAAAATTTTTTACTTGAATAAGTTAAGAAAAATATAGAAGTATATATCGAAAAGTATGTCAAGAGTATTATCTCTTATAGAGCTTATTATTAATTATAATATGATTGAAATTTTTTGGTAATTTAATTAAAATTAAATTTTATCAAAAATTTAATACCAATCAAGTTTCAGTAAGATTCAATATCTAATATTAAATAATTAATCCTTATTCATCAAGTATTTTACATTTAATTCTAATTTTTTTCAAACTTTACACTGACATTTAACTTGTTTAAATTATTTTTCTCTATTTAACTTTTTTTAATGTGATTCGTTAAGTTCATAAATATGTTGAGAACAAATATAAATTATAATCCTAATTATATGAAAATTTTCTAATTTATCTTCAAATTTCTAATTAAATAGTTTATATAAATATATTAAGATTGAAGTGTAACAACTCATCATAACCACTCAAATATTAGAAATATCAAAGTGATTTTGAATTAACCTTTTCAATCCATATTTTGACTAAACATAAAGTATGAAATTAATATATATTTTATTTGATTCCAGTCAAATTTTTCTCTAACATCAATATTTTATTCTTTTAATAAAATTTAAATTTTATTTTTAAAGTTTCATTTTATCTTAACAGAGGAATTTTTAAGTTAATATTAATTGAGAATAATGAGTCATTATCTCTAATTACTTTAAACTGATAAATTATATATTAGTCACTCTACTACTTTTATATAGTAATATAAGAAAATAACAATTCTTACACGTGATAATTTAGAGATTATGTAAGACAAAAAAAATTTAAGAAAAGGATTCATAGGATGAAATATGCATAAATAAAACTTATCACTTTCTTAGATGAGTTTCTAATTTCTACAAATTAAAGGATCTTTTGTCATCCTTTTGTTTTCTTCCAAAGAACACAAGAATTTTATTTGAATGTTGTATTACTTTATCTTCACACACTAATTGTAATCTTATCTTTAGAAAGTTTAAATGATAATTTTATATTATGTTTAAATCTTTAACTGCTCTTTAGCAATTAATATTAAATGTTGATTCCTAAATCATCACGTGTGTCTAATAGTTATCATCTCTCGCTTATACACATGATGGGTTTAGATTGCCAATATTATGTAATTTCCTATACTTATCCTATAACCCATATGGCTCGCATACCACAAGAGCTCATAGTCTTATATTTGTTGGGAATATATGATGTCTTGATTAATAAATCAATTCTTGAATAGATTTGTATTGTATACCCTAGGTCATATCTTTTATTTTAATCTCCTTTGATCTCATGTATTTTATTGTATCATAAATGTATTCAATTCTCCTACTTAAAGCCAATGGCCACCTTTGAAATCAAAATTTTTTATGTGATTTACTAATTAGAATGACCTTTCTCTATTATAAATTCTCTTGAATTTAATTTAATTTATTTCCTATAATTGTTTTATAAGATTTTGTTTCAAACATGATTTTTTTAGAACATTTTAAGCTAGCAAGCATTACATTTAATTCTTAAGAATTACATTAATCCCCTTTATGGTCATTTCTATACACCTAGTAAGAGTCACATGCTACGATATTAACTCCTATTAATTTGGAGCATATTGTTAAGTCAAACCAGACTTCACGTATTGAATAATTTTGATGACAAACAAAGAGAAATATATATAAGTAAAAAGCAGACGAAAGCAGCTTGAGTGAAAAGCAGACGAAAGCAGCTTGAGTGAAAAGCAGACGGAAGCTTTACAAAGAGAAAAGCAGACGGAAGCTTTACAAAGAGAAAAGCAGACGGAAGCTTTACA
>JAOTIZ010000203.1:37399475-37417599 GCA_027123425.1 Erythroxylum panamense
CTACCCACCATCTACGACGTCTATTGTGACGTTTTAATAGACGTCGTAGAAGGTTTTCTGCGACGTCTATAGAGCTTTTACTATGTTTATCAGACGACGCGAAATGGATGTTTTTGTTGTAGTGGATTCATGATATTATTTAGGAATTTTTTGTGATTATTAGTAATTATTATTGTTATAAATAACAAAAACATTTTTTATATAATAATAATAATAATAATAATCATAATAATCATAATAATTATAATCATAATCATAATCATAATAATCATAATCATAATGATGATCCACTGCCACCACTACCACCTGGATATGTAGTTGATCTCCAATAAAGTAACTTGATCATTTTTCATATGATATGAAAAGAGAAATGTCAAATGCATTTATAGGTGGGAATGTTAGAGTGAGACCACATGGCTATGTAATTGATCTCTAATAATGTAAATTTGTTCATTTTTCATATGATATGAAAAGAGAAATGTTAGATGCATTTATAGGTGGGAAAATTAGAGTGAAATCGTCTGTTCCTTTTATCCAAGACCAACCTTGTTCCATCACTACCTAACCACAAATTTTACTGGGACCTACTGAAATTTGTGGCTATTCATGAATGGCATAGGGTTAGTCTTGGATAAAAGGAACAAAAGAATTGGTTCTAGGAAAATTTAATAGGTTAGAGGTTGATAATCACTTCAATCATATTTGGTAGCTAGATATGGATTGAAATATTGATGGGATTCTTTATCTATTCCAATGATTTGACATTCTTTCCATTGAATGTGTTGAGTTGGAGCTGAGAACTATTGGATTATTTTTATCGACAGTTTTGGTTATCATGATTTTGTTTATTAGTACTTTCATTCCATGCGATATTTATTGATTTTGGTTTTGTCGGTTCATGTTATTCACGTGTTTCTAGTTGTTGGTTTGTTTTAGATAGAGTGTGCTGAAGTATTCCTCTTGAACTTTTAACGTGAGGGAGTATCCTTCAGTTAGTTATTCTTTTTTAAAACAAAATCTTTGGGCCGGTGCACACGATCACTTGGGAACCTTAATCAATCACCTTAACTCATACCCAGTCACTTCCCCAAGGTCATGACATAAAAACTTCTTACTTTTTGTTACAAAGGTTTATCACAATAATTTTCTTATTTAAGTAAAATAATTAAAAAAATCTTTTTACCACAAAATTCTCTATCTCTTTTAGCGACCAACCAAACAAATTCAACTCACAAGGACATCATTAGAGCAAAGCTACCAAGATAAACTCCTAATAAACTATAGAGCATAGCACGATTATTCCACAATGAAGATTGATATGCCCTATAGAGCATAACACGATATTCCACAAACAGTAACAAAGATTTTCACATTATTTATATATGTTCCTGCTTTTGATTCAGTAGTCTGTAGTTGAGAAGCAACTATGCAAATAGATCTGGCAGTATAATTATGAATGAAAGTGAAGCAATGGAAAATGAGATGAACAACCAAAAATTGAGAGGACGTAGATTATGTACAATAGGATAAGTGGTTTCATATAAATATGCCATAAATAGATGCTACTCAGGCTTTGTCTAGCTATTACTTCCATTGAAGTCTCACAGTTTGGACGGATTCATAAATGGAGTAGGAGACGTAAATGAAGCAAGCTCTAGGTCTTTTTCAAACCTGACCATAGTTTCCTTATTCAGGTGAACATATGCCACGATACCTCCTTCTTTGGAGTCGAAGAAGAAAACTGATTTTCTATATACCAGTGCGTTGTGCCTGCAAACACAGGCTTTCCCCATCCGAAGTCAGTTTCATACACTGGAAACCCGCAAAGACTACTGAAGCCTAGAGCTACCGTATTTCCTCTACTGTGAGCCTTTTTTCTCTCATTCATCATTTTTCCATAGGTTTCACCCCCTTGAATTTTTTTCACATACTCTGCGTCCACATTTCTGATATTTTCTCTCATTTGATATATAATACTAGAGTATGAGTCATTGGCCTTCATATCAAGCACAGCCACCACTGGCTCGTCAAAAACATTCCCCATATGTTGATGCAACAGAGCAGGGTTCATCCTTGAACGCAAGTTCAATGCGTGTTTAACAACGTAGATTGTACCCTCACTATGTTCTCGTTCAACGTTAGCTATGAACCTAACAAATATAAAAGCTGTCAAGATCTCGATTCGCGTGGGCTGCTGAGTCATGGAAGCATTGCAAGCGTATCTATGCTTAAGAGCTGTTATGCTAGATGGGCTAAACACAAATCGTCTCGACACTGAATGATTCTCATTCTTCACGACGAGCTCATATTCGGATGTATTAACGGGAGTAAAGTAGTTGGCTGCGTCAAATCGGGGCACGTTTATAATTCTATTGCCTCGAGCAATGGCTGCCCAAGTGTCAAAAAATACAACCACTGATGATGCATCCACAAATTTGTGGGATATACAGGTCCCAATTACCATCCCACCACACTCAAAGTAAGTAACTTGGACAGAAGCAGCAAAGTCATTGTAATCAAATACATCACACGGAAGCAACTTATTCAGATGATTGCTATATGGATTTTCTAGGATTTCCAGCATAGTACCATTGGCCTTTGCTTCCACGAAAGAAACTCCCTCATCACTGCAGTCTACGTGGGAGTTTCCTTTCAAACGTCCAGCGAAAGGGTAAAACAAGGATAAGGTATCGGACAATGATTTCTGAAGCTTTTGGTGTTTCTCTGTGTTGTTGGTGCCCGATGTTCTACGATAGAAAAGTAGCAGTGGTTGGAAATGTCGAATCATCATTTGATCAAGAGAGGAGAATAAGCAACGGCGAAGCCGGTTAGGTGTTGGAGAAGATGGCTTAACCATGGTTTGGGAGACCTTCTCTACTTGAATCTTCATTTTTCCTCTCAGAAAATTTAGAGCAGCAAGAATGATATCCCCAAATTCTTGTTGAGGAAGTTGCTGTGTGTCGATGACTTGCTCCTAAGGCCGATAATATATAGAAGAATTAGATCAGGTTGGGTCTGATTAAGTCAATCTGTCTTTCTTTTTTGTAAAGAGTTGATAATTTGTGAGAAGATGTTGTCTTGTTTATTCACAATGAAGAGCATATATACACGTTTACAAGAGGTTAGAGCAGATCCTAAATTGACGCTATAGCCTAAACTAAGGGATCTGATTTCCTATTACAATATTCTATTAAAGGATAATTACAACTAAATAAGGAATGTCAAAATATGTACTCTATCACTCTAACAATCTTATACTTTGATTTCAGTTTTTGCCTTCATTTTCAGTTTGTTCTCTTGACATCCTCATCATTCAACTTTCAAATTATGCAATCTCGACACTCTCATACTAAGGATATCATAAGAACAAACTAAAAACGAAGAAATTATTGGTACAATACACTATAATGCAAGAGTAATTTGAGACATTAGAAGAACAAATATAAAATAAATGACTGAGGGCTTAAAAAGAACAATAGATAACGTCATGCTAGAATTGAAGAAAATTGAAAGTTTGAGTATTTTATTGTCATTTTTTAAAGTTTAGGATAGAATTGAAATTTTTTAAAAATTTGAGCATTTTATTATTACTTTTTAAAATTCAACCATTAATTAAAAGTTTGACAAAATTTTAAACTTTTTTTTAATTAACTCATTCAATAATTACGAATTCACTCATTTAAGCCAAAGTGGCCGGTAAAGTCTCTTATAAAATACTTGAAGCCTCTGCCAATTGACCCTACGTACGAACCACATTATTTCTAACGTTGGACAAACCGTATACGGCGGGGAGGATTTACCAGACAAAACTAAGATTATACCCCTTAATTTCCATTTTAGCTCACGAATATACAAACGAACATTTAAGAATGGGAAGTAAGATGAATTTGAGTAAATGTAACATATACAGTAACTGGAAAATGCAATTTACCATTTTTATATTTTCATAAATATGATGAACGTTGAACAAAACAAATGTACCAATTATTACATAGCCCATAACCTGTCACATATAAAACCACCTTGCCCAACTAAAGAACCACTTATTTCTCCCAAGAACAGATGAACAATGGGAAGAGAAAGGAGCAGAGCTCTAATAGAGAGGATGCTCCCAGCAACTGTCCCACGAGATAAATACCAATCACGTTCTCATCTTAGTCCTAAAGGAAAAGGATTAACAAAAATCATACATAATGCAAGCCAGATTCAATAAGCTCTCACAGCAGCTAAATTTGACTTGATGCATCATTCGTCTTCATCATCGATTAATGCAAATGAAAATGGAATGAATTTGTAACCATCTCCTTCGTAGAACTTGTTCTGGAATTCCACCCAGTGAAGTCGCAACGCGTGTAGGAAAGCACTGAGAGTTTCCATTACAAGCAATACACCAACGGTTGCAAAAACAAAGATAATAAAGCCAACGATAAGGATGATCACATTGTTGAACCTGTTGCACATGGAAATCGCAAAATTATCATCTCTAAACATGCAAAAGATTTCCAAATTTGTAACTTCTGTCTAAAATCCACGAAAGAAATAGATACGTTCTTTTATATTCCTCCGTTATCTTTACATAAGCTTAACCAATCAGAAAGAGAACCTTGTGTTATCGATATCATAAAATAAAAGACATTACATTCCAATAAGAATTTAACGTACCCCCAAGCTAAAAGAAGAACCTTCTCATAGAATACACTGGACAACTCAGAGTGCGCAAGACTGCATAAAGAAACAGATAATATTTACATAGTCATTGGTTGAAACATATGAAAATATAACACAAGAAAGAAATTAATGAATCATATACTTGCGACTAATCAGACACTAAGCATGCTCCCTTCCAAGAGCATTGCAATTTGCACAGTTAATAGGAATTTAAAAACAAAGACATCTGTAAAGACAAGCGGGAAGCATATTTATGCCAGGGACAAAACTGTGCAAGGTTCAATATAATATTGAACTGACATTTATCAGGTTCAAAAACAAATCAATTTTTAGTATCGACCAATGAACGCCATCAGTTTTCTGCTGAGTTACCTTAGGGCCCATAATCGAAGGTAAGAAGCTGTGTTTGAGACTGCTCCAAGTACAAACTCAATAGTGTGTATCATCTGGTGAACAAAAACTTCACTGAATTCGAATTCCTCATGATCATTGGAGTCATGATTCACTTCCAGTTGAAGAGACTCCTCAGTGCTCTCAATAGGTCTATACGACTGACCTTGGTGCCTCTGAATAAACAAGTCTGTCAGATCATGATAAATCAAAACAAAATGCGTAGTTCTTGAACATGTAACGAAAAGGTCTGGGAACTGGGGATTGCAGCTTACATTTTCATGTTGTTTCTTTAGAAGAAAAGGCTTTGGAAGCAACATCCAGGGTACAGAAACAAGGGCAAGCAATAGTAACACAAGCTGAGAACATGGTACATTAGATTAAATCAGTGAAATGTCAACATCTCAACTAGCAGCAAGATTACGTGCACAAGGCAATGGAAAAGTGGTGCCAACCTGAACAGTCTTTTGCCCAGGAAAAAGTTGGTTTTCCCCCAACTCATCAGTTGGACTCAGGAACATATATATCATTACATGGTATAAGTCAGCTTGTGAACCAGTGCACCACTTCACAATGATGAGGAGTGATAAATAGCCAAATAAGGCATTTAGAAATATCATTTGTGGAATAAATTGGAACCTTCCAAAAATGCAAAAGACAGTAATTTAGGGCGTGGACTAGAATACCAGCTTGACAACATATAAGAAAAGTTGAAGCAGCTACCATCTACAAAATGCAACTTACCAGATATTCAAGCTGTTCCCAAAGTATGCTGCATTGAAATAACTTAATATAATTCCAAGATTCATTTGGGCAACTCCAAGAAGAATTGACATCTTCATTTTCAGAGAGTTGAGGAAAGGCAGCTCACTTCGAGTACCATGCCATGCAGGATCCACACCAAATGGGTAAGTAGGGCGCACCTTAATCAAGCCATCTGTGGTAGCATCCCTGAGAGGAAGAAAGCAAAAGAGTACCAGCCATTTGGAACTGACAAGTGAAGTTTCTAAAGAAAAATTTCTCAAACTATTTACGTGAAATACCTGCATGAAAGATCGCGACACGCATATGCTGACAGACCAAATAGTTCAAAGGGTACAGAGAAAAATTCATTATAGATCAAGCCAGTGTAAATGGAGAAGAGTGCCATCATCATGATGACATAACGACCGCCAAAGGTCATTTCAGTTATATCTCCCAGTTTCTGTAGTTCAGAATAAGTGCTGTATTAGGATGCTAGTGATAGACTAAGTAGCAAAAAAGACGAGGATTATGGTGATTATTTCCATACAAGTCCGCACCTATAAAAGAACTTATAGGTGAATATATTCATAACATCTCATATCTATTTAGAGAGGAAAAAGGAAAATTGTCACAATAAAGCTAGATATCCAATTGCGGTCAGCCTCAACAAAATAATACATACATTACCTGGCCAGAAAGTTTCTTTTCCCTTATTATAAAGAATAAAGTTCCAAGCAGTAAGCACAATCCATGTCCCCAATCACCAAACATGACAGCAAAAAGAAAAGGAAATGTAATAATTGTGTAAACTCCAGGATTTGCCTCTTGGTACCTGGCCACACTGCACCAATAAGAAATCACAGCAAATTGAATCAACTATCTATTAAATCCAACAGGAATAATTAACATATGAACACATTTAAGCACACGCAAAAATGTAAATGCACAACAAAAAACTGAGCTATTTTTAGCAATGAAAGTACATCATCCTCCACCTTATGAGATATGTTAAACAGATATCTCATGATTTAAATAATGCACAATTACAGAAGGACATATCATGATAATTTTTATTACGAGATGCAGAAGCATACAACACATAAACTCAGCAACATGCATCACAAGAATGTATAGAATTATTCAATCCAATGCACAAAAGATAGAAGAGTTAAAAATGAGGTTTAAATAAGTTCATTTAATGATAAATGATGAAAAAATTGAAATAACTCATCATTCATTAAGAAAGCAAGAACAGTAAGACCAATCTTAAGAGATGCTCACCCATAAGCATCAACAATTTCCTGGAAGGCAGAGGTGAATTTGTTTGTACAGAAATATGTAGGTGGAGACTCTCTTGCGTGCAAAACCTGGAAAATGGTTCCGACTTGCGAGTTGGAATCAAATGAAGCTCGCTGCAACGCATCCTGAATCTGCAAAGATCCAGTACTAAGATGCTTGTTTAAATCAAAAAGAATATTCAATACCAATGTTCTAGAACCATGGAGGTTTGAAATTTTACTATTAGCACAATCCATTTTTAAAATCAGGCAAATTTACCTGCTTTGTGGCAAAGACAGGACTCCAT
This sequence comes from Erythroxylum panamense, assembly GCA_027123425.1. Taxonomy (NCBI): domain Eukaryota; kingdom Viridiplantae; phylum Streptophyta; class Magnoliopsida; order Malpighiales; family Erythroxylaceae; genus Erythroxylum; species Erythroxylum panamense. The sequence continues at coordinate 37,406,863 of JAOTIZ010000203.1, forward strand.
CCCTCAGCAACAAGACATTTCTTTGTCACATCAAGACTAAGCATGTCCAAAATATGGTAGATGGATTTCTCCTTCCGCACCTTGACATGCCCAAAAAGCCTAATTAGACATACTTAAAATAAAGCAATGAATTATATATGAGAAATCAAATTGATCCTGAACTTCATTAGTCATAAGAAGCATATTGTTTATCTTCACTATATGATCAGACACATAAAATTGGAGAAAAATTCATGAAATAGATATATTCTCAACGAACCAAAGAGTTCCACTGCTCAAATTGATCACTTATTGTTTGTAGCAAATTGTTTCTCTGAAACAATCCTGCATCGATGGTAGTCTTCATCTCTGATAATCTTCCAGAGACCTGAGATTCAAAGTGAAAGACCACAAGGGTTATACTTTTAAAAGCCACTATAAAGACCCCAAGGGTTATTGCATGCCAATGTATAAATAGAAATGTTTAGACATAAAAGTCCTTGATCTCAAGATTTGGCTAAAAAATTTGGAGAATTCAATAAACCAAGTAATAATAAAGCACAACATATTGTACATAAAAGCAGCAAAAAGGAACATGCAGATGGCATTGTGGGAGGACTTGAAAATAAAGACTATTCTGAGATCGTAAAGCAAATAACCGAATTTGAAAGAATGTATTGCACATACTTCAGTCATCATTTGAGCTTGTTTGCCAAGATCTTCACTGAAAGGATACCGATTTGCCCCAAACGCTTCACATATTTTGAGTATTTTAGTCTTTGCCCTTTCTCCAGAATAGAAAACAACAAAAACATTCTTCTCGGTCTGCATATCAACATAATTCAGAAACAAGCATTCCCTTGGTAGACGAAAACAAGTTCAGAAAAAAATTCTAAACTGTAAGTACTTTGTATATCAAAGACCAAGTAAACAAGAATCAAACATCCACAATATATCTGCTTGCATGCGAACTGGCTTAACGAATCACACCACTAGAAAATCAACTTCATTCATTCAGTGTGGAAGAAATACCAAGCAAGAATTAGGCCAAAATACCCATCTGTCTACACATTCAAGTTTTGCAGCGACAATCCACATTTGTGTTCTCACAAACATTTCTAGAAGATACAGAATACAGTAATAGAGAAGGCATACAAAATGGGAAGTATTCACTTAAACGGATATCAAAATTCACAAGTCTCAAAAGTATGTGAATGTGAAGGTTTTTCCTGATATATATAGCAGGAAAGCTACAAATCAGAACAACTTCTCTTAAAATTACATATGATACAGTACTATTGCGTGCAATATACTGGGAGAGACTGCACAAGTGCTTGCCTGTGTGGCATAAAGTCAGCTGTTTTCCACATAATGATTTCATTTATTTATTTTGCATGAAACTCCGGAAACAAAAGAATATTATTCTTTCACTTTTGTACAAATGTTTGAAATGAAAGGAAAGGAAACAAAACCTTTTCTCCAGAAACAGGATCAATAACAGGTTCATCCACGGCAGCCTGCCTGATAAACACATTACCCCTGGTGGCACGGAATATGATCCTTTCAAATGCCAAAGACTTCTCTTTTGGAACAAGGCCCGTAAGAAATCCCAATTTAACTTGTTTTGATGAATCAGCTTCCTAAACAGCATATCAAATGAAAATTACTACGAGTTAAATGGAAGAGTTAACAATACCACAAATACATGACATGGCATTCATACTTGGTCCTTCAATAACGGAGTGTTTAGTGATTCTTCACCACTGTGCTGGGATTCCATTTCCCTCTGCTGAGCAGTTGCACTGCTTAGAGCTGAACAAAAGAACCCACTAGCCTACAAGGAAGAGTATTTGCATCTGGGTAAATATTATTTCATTTCACAAAAGTATGTATTCATCAATACCCAGCATGTATTATATGCAGGAAGAAAGCCCCAATAAACCATTAGACAATCATCACATTACCTTCTCAAGAACAATCTTATATTCTACCAGCTCATTATATGTCCGCTGCAACTTTTCATTATTTACATTCATTTCAACTAGCTCTGCCTCAAGCTCTCCAAGTTTCACCTGGCACATCCAGTAAAATAATAAAAACAAACAATCAATGGGTGAGGGAATCAGAGGATTTCTTTGTTACAACAGTTCAGCCATTACTATCATCTTCTTTACATACCTCTAGGTCATCCTTATCTATGTCAGTTCGTGTGACAGACTTCTTTGGAGGTGACACTCCCGCCTTATCCATTTGCTCCCTAAAAAAGCGTAATTTGCGTGCCATCTCTCCAGATTTTTTAATCTTTAAATATGGGCACACGTCAACAGTTGCATCACTAATTATTCTTTCAAAATAATATTAGATTCACAACCAGTGCTACATGACTCAATGAGACTTACACTACATCAAAAATTTAAAAGTAAGGGACAATGTTTATAACATATTCATAGCGTCTACTACATCCTCCTTTTTAGTGAACTTCGAAAACCCATGTCATCAAAAATTTTCAAACGGAGAACTATTTTGTGTTTCAATTTCCCCCTCTGCCTCAAAATTTAAAACTCTTTTCAATGTCAAAAAACCGATCACGTGAACGGTGACAAATGGCAAATGGCAACCCATAAAATCAGTTTCTTCATCAGTTCCGCTCGAGTTCAAAAACACTGAAGTATTGGTTCAGATGCGATCTAAACTTCGGGAAAAAAAAAGACGACAATTTTCGATAAACAAAAAACATCATCTTATTTCATACTATTATCAAACGAAGCCCAAAATTCTAGAAAAAAACATAATCGACACCCAAACAACACGTGATAGCCTCACCTGAGCGGCATAAGTTCTCTGAAATGGACTCTTCTCCGCATTGAGCTGCAAAGTAACAACACACACACAAAAGTCGGATCAAATCACAAACACCGTACAGAAGCAATAGGCTACTCGAAGAAAAGAAGAATCTGATAAACTAAACAGCGGACACGTGTGGGTAATTTGGGGAGTGTACGGACGTCTTTGAATTGAATGAGGCCTAGGTCGCCGATATAAGAGACGGTGAGATGAGAGGCCTCAACGGGGATGATGAGCTGGACCAATTGCATAGACTCCGAGCGGAATAGATCCATCGGAGGGCAGCATCCTCCACGCGCCTCCCCCATTTCTTCACGTTACACGCGCCGCTCCTACACGGATACTAGACTCCAAGACGAATCGATAGAGAAGAACTATTTGATCTCTAAAGCAAATGATTTGTAATTGTGTTTGATTTTATAATTATTAACACATGAGATGATAAGAGAGAGGGAGAGAGAGAGCTGCGACTCTGAGCCTGAGGACAAAGAGTGAAGGACTTGTCTATTAATTGAGGTTTTCCGATTTTTGCAGTTAATATTTATTATTGGCACGGCATCTGCTCTTCGTAAACGACGTCGTATATATTTTACCAAATACAAGAGATTTAAAATTCAAAATTTTAATCCATATTAAATTATTATAAAATTGGTTTAAAATAAAAAAAATTTAAAAATTAATTAAGTTATTTTAATTTATAAAAAATCTATTAATTTAAAATATTAATTGATTAGTTATCAAATTAATTAATTTTTAATTGTAAATATTATGAAAAAAATTAAACTAGGAAAAAATGGCAAGTTTAAAACTTGCACATTTAAAATGAATCAATTTTTTAATTATTAGTTATATTGATTAGGAAATCCTACTGGTGCATATATTTAAAACACGGTCATATTAAATAATATAAATTAGGTACACGTCTCAAACTCTAGAAGTAGCCCCTTTATTATTGAGGTTACTTTTTTTGACACTACACTCTCTGAATGTCATCACTTTTTTATTGAGGATTAATCAGAAATTTGTGTTCCACGCACTATTATATAATTAGCTCCGACTTTCTCCTTAAAAAAAAAAAACTCTAGAACCTTCAAGAACGAAGGGACGCATTACAATTGCGGGCAGATGCGATGAGGCCGTGATTGGAATTTTGGTCGGCCCTAGAAGCTATTAGCATTGTGGATGGACCTTCACTCTATCTCCTGGTCCGCCTACTGGCCCATGCATTGCAGGTTCATAACTTGCGACATTCGCCTTTCAAAAGTGCACGTAATGCTGAGAATTTATATTCCTAAATTTAACTAATATGTAATGGTTAATTTCTTTCATCATAGAACGATAGATAATGAACAGAAAACAACTCAATCTAGCTATGTCACTTCTTGCATGGCTATAAGCCAACATCAGACCATTAACGAATGGCTTTGTGCAAGAGAAACACATCCACCACCACCGCAACGCACTAGCAAAACCTGGTGTACTCCATTAATCAACTTGTGCAGTGTTGATCTTAATACCTTGTAATTATCAAAAGAAAACAAAAATGAAGGAACAAATTCTAAATTGCTGGCCAAGAACCTTCATGATATGTAAACTAAATCAAGAAAGCTTATTCAAAGTTCACTACAATTCACGTTCATCTCATTACCTCATATCTATCTCAGATCATCTACAGCTCAAACGTTGGGGAATGAATTAAATACATATGGTAATACCAGTTGCATGGCTGTTTTGAATAGTTAAGAATTTGTTAAGACGCAACTGAGTTTCTCACCTAACCCAGATGAAAATACGAGTAAAGCCATACATCACAATTTAAATGAATTCATACAGTATATACGAAACATCAGGTTTCTTGGTCATTTAGTAACGTTGTTCTTGGAAAATTATCTCAGGGAGTGGGGGTTAGATTACTTCACAGTTCGGTTAATGAATAATATGAGCTTTTTAATTAACTATTACTCAACTTTGTAAGCAAAGCATCAACCTTTTTGTTGTATATTAATGATGGAAACTATTTTCTCGATGATTCAATCCAATAAAGAATACAAAGAATAACATCAATAAAGTAAAACTTTTTATGTCTGTTCTCCACAAGTTCGAACGAACAAACAAAGGTTTAATATAAGCATGAACTCCACGAAACGCTTGTGACATTTCTGCTTCCTGAAGCTACTCATTCAGTTTAGAGCTTTTGATAGTGGAAACCAAATAACAGCGGCTAACACATTGAGAGCTCTTACCAAAACTAATAAATTGTTTTGTGGCTTTCCACATCCATGTATCAAAATTAAGAATCTGAGCTATTCTAAACTAGAAAGATGCAACTTAGTTTTATCTTGTAATTAAAAAAAAGTGATGATTGGATACATATATATAAATATATATACGTTGCATGAGTGCATTCAAGTATGCCTGCACGTTCTTCATATCTAAAGGCCACCATAGATTGGCCACGGAAAAGCAGAAGACGACCTTCTAATCCTACTAAAGTTACAAAAGGGCGTTGGAAAAGATTTTCATAGTGTACATCATGATAAATGGAGGATTAATTTAATCAACAAAGAAGAAAAAAGAAGAAAAGAATAACATTCTCCTTAGTCCTTAGGGGTGATTCCAAGGTTTCTTAATTATGATAGGTGATGCTGTGCCAATGTTGTGGTCACTGGTCACCATATATTAGTTTTCTATAATCAATGTCCTTCCACTACACTTGGGGGCTAATGTAAGCTGACTGGTTGAACCATCTCATATTTTCGTGGTTGTTTCCAGGCTGATGCCAAGACTTCTTCAAAGAGAAGCCATTTCTTTAAATGTAAAGGACATTTTTATTTGACTAAAATGGGAAAGCCATCTAGCTAGAAGCTACTCCTGGAAGAGAGAATCCACAGTATTATTGATTTAAGTTCTTGGGGGAACTAGAAGGATTCTAGTCTCTAGACGTATATAATAGCTGAATGGAAAGAAATGCAACATACGAGTCTCTGTACTGCATGCTTCACTTTCCAAGTACGAAGGATATATTCGAGTGATTGTGTAATTGAGGGTATCAATCTTTTCCTATAGTGAGTGTGACTATGTCTTTAGAGTGATAAATTATTTAAGCATTCCAAGTATAAGTCACTATATTTTAAAATCGTAAAAGATGCCCTCTTAATCTTTTTTTGTCTCTACCATAAAGTATCCAACCTAAGGTTTTAGCTTCTGCTTTCTAGTTATATAGGTTGATTCCCCAAGGCTTTATATATATGGACCTTGATTATATTAACCATGAAGTCGGTATTTAACAAGTATAGTACTATGGAATGTTTCAGAGTAGAAATTGTTAATTAACAGCCGGACATGCACCTAGGTTTATGAAGAAAACAAGTACAAGTGCCAAGAACATGCAAGTAATAGTCAGGAGAAAACAAGGATATATATATATATATATGAGGAAACTATTGTATGTATTTTGAAATATGAACAAAAGGGTAATTTGATTTCAATGCAAATTGTATTTGCAATTGAAAAAGACAAAACAAATAGACAATACACATTATATTATTTCATCTTCATACCTTATCTCGCTTGCATGTTTGGGAAATGTATTTTCTACTATTCCTAGATATGTTGGGTCTGAGACACCATGCATTGGTGCAGTGAACATGCAAAAAGGTGTCTTTAAATCTTGTTGGCTTGTAAGAAAATACAATAACCAGATATACAGTCCAGATTCAAGCCGGCAGGGGAACGGATAAACGGGAAAAGATGAGCTTCGAAGTTCATAAACAACGAAGGAAAACATAAACACTAATGGACTCGAGGAAGAATAGCATTAAATAAATGAACAAGAAGACAAGCTCATCAAGCACCTATTGACATTATATCAGATTGAGTAAACTATTGTAAAAGACACGATCATATAATCAAGCCATGTCGATTTATTTATTTATCCATCAAAGAACTTGATACGTTCTTCTTGTTAATTCACTTGTAGTTGATTTCCAGAACAACTATGGAGCAGAATTGGTTGAATTTATAATTAAAAAGGGGCAGGTGTAGAACAGGTTTCTTTTCAAACTGCTCCTCCATTTCCAAATTAACTAAATGGGATCGTCAGGACTAAGATTTTGGATGCAGGAAAAGTTGCGTACCAGACATAAAAGCACTGAGAGGAAATGGGTATTGAGGAGCATGAGATTGATGACCCGAGGTTGATGCTAATGCGGTATTAACAGTAGTTAGGGCATTAACATTTGTGAGATTGTTAGGCTCTGGATGCTGAGTAGAGGAGGTCTCGCCAATGCCATAACTAGCTGTTTCCGGGCCTTGATCATAAAGAATACCCTTGAAAATCCTGCCACCAATATTTACGCTTGTCTGGTATGCAAATTGATCGACTGCATCATCAACAGAACTCACCCGAAAACAACGAAAGTTCGCTATTGAGTTCACTTCAGCTGGAAAATGTCCGGCCTGTAAACCTAAAAGGTCCCCAGCCCCATTATAAAGCCTTCGTCTCTGGAAATTGTTAACACAAATTTATGCTATAACAAGAAGATGTATAAAGTCTATGCCTTGACCCTCGTATCTACGTTACTGTCAGAATTACACCCTTATTCACAGTAATAGCCACGAAAAAGAAGCTGCTAGGGTTACTATGTAGGTCATGTTCATTTCAAAGCAAAGATATGGTGCTGTTGAGCATTTATTTCACACTCCAGTATTACATAATATATAGATCTACAGGCATGACGAGAAGAAATGTACCTGTTGATGGATTTTCTCTGAGCCTTTTAGGGTTGTGTCCTTGAGTTTGCTGTTGATGAATAGCAGCAAGATTGTTGAGCCTCTGTCGCCTTCTGTAAGCAGGAACCCAGGTGCTCTTGACGTGTGTTGGGCACGGAAACCCTTTACTCTTACAACAAGTTCTGCATCTCATGTAAACACAGTCCTTCTTAGCTTGGTTTCCACAGTCCTGACATCTTGCTGCACCAAAACCTTGATGTCTCAACATCGTTGCTATTAGTATTCATCATCATTGAAGACATTCGCAGCTCATTTTCGTTTATTAGCTGTCCACTTTTGCTAGAACAATTTCTCTGTGTTTCTTCTTCTACTTCTTCCTTCTTGTTGTGTGTAAAAATCACCAGACCTTGACAAGGATTTTCTTCAGGAGAGTGGCTTTTTTTGGTTGTAGTGGATAATATGATGGCGGTGGTAGTATGTTATACGGGTGGTTGGTCTCTAATTCTGAGCTTTGGAATCAACTTTTTGCTTCATATATTTTGTTAAAACCATCGTTCAGTATTCATGTGACTTATTGGGGGCTCCAGCTTTTGCAGACACTGCATACACTAGTGGGAATTTTCTTGTTTTAGCAAGACTAATTAATAAAGGAGTGAAAGCATTCTGGGAAAAACAGATGTTGCCGCCATTAAAACATCATCATTTCAAGTTCTCAATATGAATCCGACATGGACTGTTTTTGAAGCCTTTAACTAGCATAATAAAGAGAAGCATAATTAAAGATTTAATAAATATCTAATAGCTAGCTTCAAACAGACAAGACAAAACAAAAACTTTCCCCTTTACTTCAACCATGCCCTCTCACCTGTAATTGATTACATTGGCGACGATTTAGGTGCTAAAGATTGCGGTGCGCAACTGCTGTTTACTGATCAAAACCCATATCTCACCGTGACTTCAGCGGGGAAATTTCTCTTTGGAATGCCTGATGCCATGTGACAGATCTAACATGGCACTTTGCCTGTCGATTTACTATTCAAAGATCTCATAATCTAACACAGTAACGGTTGGATGACTTCAATGGAGTATTTCTACGGTGATGTATTGTTTACAAAAAGAAACTGTGAGTCAGACTGACAGCTTCCACAGATCTCTCCTTCCCTAGGCCTCTCGTATAGCTCCCAATTCCCAAAACCCCGAGTTATAGTGGTCCCTTTCTTATGTAGATAGGTCTTGGGGTTTCAATTGTCTCTTTTCAACGTACTTTTTGGTACTATGTATATGAATGCTTCGAGTGATGGGATTGCATAGGTTTAGGAACTACTCATCAAGTCCTTCCTTTGGCTAATTTCACATCATTGATGTAGAAACATATCAAGAACAGTAATTTGCCATTCTAATACTATTGTTAATTTGTTAGTTTATATTTCTTCATCTTTCTAGCTTTTAAGAGTGTCAAATCTTGATTATTGCATTTATGGATCTTCTGATAATCAAATAGGTTTTTGTATAAATTAAACTCTTTCTTTCATGAAATATTCAGGAAATCCTACATGTCTTAAGTAGGTTTAGTATATCATATTATTAATTACATATATTATCATCCACTTTAGAAGCTTAGTCAAGAAAGCTAGGCATGCTTGTAAAACTTGAAATGTTGTAAGATTGTATATATAGCTTAACAATTTTCCGTTTTAGTTAATTATCCATGTCCTGAAAATAGAAACTTTAAGAATATAGAAATGATGCGATTTTCTTTTCTTGTTTTTTTTGACTTAAAGAGACCCACTTCTTAGACCTAAAAAAAACGCAAAAAAGATTATTAAATAAATGATCCATTGCCAAAAAGGGGGTTGTAAGAATATTTAATTTGTATATTTAAAAAGTTGTTTTCTTTAATCTTTTCTTTTCACAAATTATTCTCTTTAATAATCATGATTAGCTTGCACCCCCTTCATTATTTTTCCTACTCGAATTCTAGAACAAGGTAGGGTACCAGATAGGGTTTTGAGTATTGTAGCGTATTGTACCAATCAAAAAATGATAAAGTATCGAGTAATTTGTATCGTTATTTGGTATCAGTCAGTACCAAAATATTGATCACTTATCGGATTGAATTGCAATTTTTTAAAAATTTGGACTAAATTATAATTTTTTAAAAATTTAACCTGAAACCTACACGACCTACCTTTAGTCCTTTTCCTACTTGAATTCCAGAACAATGTAGGATACTAGACAGGGTTACGAGTATCTTACCATTCCGTACCAGTCAAAAAATGACAGAGTGTAACATCTCGTTATCCCATTATTAGGATTAAAACCCTATGATGCTTTATATAAGAATTTATTGAGAATTTAGAAATGCATTTCATGCATTATATAGCATACATATGCACGTGAATAATGTTGTCATTCATGAAATAATTGTATATGCATGCATTGACATTTTTCATGTATAAGTGATTTTTAATATGAATAAACTATGAATTATGGATTAATTGTCTTGAAAATTGAATTGGTGTGTATTAAAATTAATTTCGCATTTTTGGAGACATTTTGCATATTTTGGAGATTTATCGAAAATTTGAGGTATTTTAGACTAGAAAAATATAGAAATATGAGACAAATAGAAGTGTGACAATTGTATTAAAAATTAATTGACAAATGGACTAATTATGGATTGACAATTGGACAAATTACAATGTGATAAGGGGAGCAATTAGTAAGTGACATATGGGCTACTTAAATAAGTAACAAACGTAAGACATGCCAAAGAACATGTGTCAACGAGGGATGGAGCCAGCTAGTCGCGTTTTTGGGTAAGAAAGTTTCTGCAGTTCCTTTGTTTTGTCTCCACCGAAAACACCATCTTCCTTCTTGCTCATCCATCATTTAACTTCTACATTTTTGGTGTTATTGGCTTACCCACATTACACCTTGCAAGTCTTTTTCCATTTGAGGGTCGTGATTCTTACAAAATCTTTTTATAATCCAACACCAAAATCTATTGGTTGCTCTCCCCATTTCTGGAAATTTTTGCTGAAGCGAGAGAATTTAAGATAAGTAAGTTTTATGCATGTTTTAATGTTTTAAATGGATGCATGCGTGAATGGTGTATATTTTCATGCTTGTGGATTGCTGCATGCGTAAATGGTGTTGATGCATGTGTGGGTGGTGAAAGAA
>JAOTIZ010000203.1:37417802-37431988 GCA_027123425.1 Erythroxylum panamense
GAAGTTCATTACTGAACTTGGTGTGGTTCCTAGCTGTGACCTGTCGAGGCATGAAAATAGTATGTGCATTTTTTATTCTAACTTACAAGATACTGAACTAAAATGCATGATATTAGTGTCATTAGACTTTCAAAAGATTGAAGAACATTTGATTGGTAGAAGATGTTGCCTAAATTCCCCCTTGTCGAGGTTAAAATGGTCATGCAAATCAGACCCGAAATCTGCTGAAGAAAAATCTAAAAAATTGATAGGTTTATAATTGATTTTATGAAGATGAAGAGGTTTAAGAAAATTGATTAGAGTTTGATGATTTTATGAAAACAAATTGGTTTGTGAATGAGTATAGAATGGTGATGTTTTTGTGCTAAAGTGATCTAGAAAAATTGAAATGAATTTGCTGTAAAAATGGAAGTGGGTTTTGGATGAAAGAAGAAAGTTGCGATCACGACGAAGCATGATCGAGACCTGAGAGGCTATTAAAAGGTGATTGTTTTTATTAAATATGCTTTGATATTCTGATGATATCTTTATCTGTAAATGTCTCAATGAGGTGATTCGTGATTCAGATTAAAGTAAAGATATATGTCTACAACTTTCTTGAAGAAGTCAAATTTTAATTATGTCTCTAAGACTTTCAAAATCTGGTTTGAAATTGAGTATTGATTGAGACTATAGTACTAACTGAGATAGAAATTATGTCCTATTGTTATTGAATAAACTGTATTGATGTAGGCCGAATTAGAATAAGGTGTCTTTACCAAAGTTGTAGCTTATTCTCTTAGCTTTAAATTGGTATGACGTGTGAAATTTTTGGATATTGGAATTGAGAGATATGGGTTATACAACTTGAATGCATGATCATGCTCTAGCCAAAATTTCAAATGTACACAATCTGTAGTATTTTGAGCATAACTCATAGAATAATAAACTAAATTGAATGATCTTGGTATCAATAGAGACTTAAAACATGGAGGAATAATTGTCTAGAAGAAAGTGTTACATAAATACATCATTTTCTTAATCTTATTGATTATGCAAAGTTGACTAGAATGAGGTGCTTCCAACAAAAGTTGTAATAGTAATTGAATGTAGGAATTTTGAAACTTTTTAAGTACAATTGATGTCTACATTAGTTTAGTAAGGAAATATATCCAAGAATTTGTCATGAACATGCATCATACATATTCAGTATACATAAATAAATTTTTAATCATGCACAATAGTGATTTGTATATATGTTAAATGTTATAGAGGAACGCATAGAGTGACCACTTCGAGATATTGCTAGGACTTCGAGGCAATAAACAATAAGGGAGCTTTTGTGAGTAATCTTAGATGGTCACACCTTACTTTGTTCTGCTTGTTGAATTTGATTTATGCTTATTGTGATCTGAATTCCGAACAATGATTGTTCGAGGTGTTTGATGCTTGTTTATATCATTGAAAGTGCTACTTGCATGTGAATAAGATTAACTATTTGCTTTGCATATGAAATGTCTGAAATGACTTCGTTTTATTTTAAAAATGTTAAGTCCTAATTGTGGGCAAATAGACATGCCTAGAAGGATTTACAGCTACTCTTGTGACACTTCAGTGTCGAGACTTCGGTATCTCCTGTGACACTTCAGTATCGAGACTTTGGTCTCTCCTGTGACACTTCGGTATCGAGACTTTAGTCTCTCCTGTATAAGTCCCGTTATCCACTTCTGTAAATGACGTAGCAGTCATTTGATTTTGTATTATGATATATGTGTGATTCTGTCATAAACAAAATTATGTTCTGATTCTGAAGGGTTTATACCCTCTTTTGATATTCAACTCTGTTAACTATAAAATCTGTTCTGAAATGCATTATGTCTGATTTATTATTAAGACAATATGTTAATGCATGCTTATGCTATTACATGATTCAGTATGATGAGTTATCACTTTCTATATAGATTAGTTATTACTCACTAAGCTATATGCTTAGCATGGTGGATTTGTCCCGTGTAAGTTCAGAGTAAGGATTGTAAAGATTGGGATGAGTCAATCGCAATGGACAATGGAGTCTAAGTTTTGTTTTGATAAAAATGTATTTTGAGTTTATCTTGGCTTGTATATAGAGTGTATGACTCTGAATTGTTGTAAGTTTTTATAATAACTATGTTTCAAACTGGTTTCGATTTTTGGAACAAATTTGTATTATGTCCATGGGATATAATGTATGTATGTTTTGAACACGTTTGGAATAATTTGTAATGTATGTTTGCTTTAGTTTCCGAAAATACATGTAATGAATGTTTAGTTTGTTTTGAAATGCTTCCGCATCAGTTTGTTATTTGTTTCTGTCCGATGTGGCACTTCTGTATCCTCCCAGAGGGTATTGGGGCGTCACACAGAATATTGAGTAATTTCATATCATTATTTGGCATCGGTTGATATTGGTCAGTTCCAAAATACTGATCACTTATCGGATTGAATTGTAATGTTTAAAAAAATTTGGACTAAATTATAATTTTTGAAAATTAAAGCGAAACTTAGATGACCTAGTCTTTCATCTCACCTCTCACTTTCAGCCTCTCTCTCACATAGCAATCATCGTCCCCTCGCCAATTGCCTCACTCACCCTCTCTTGCCTATGAAGTCCCCTCGCCTCTCCTTCTTTCTCTTGAGCAGTGACCTCACCTCACCCACTCTCACCTGTGCCTCACCCCCTCTTGCGGCCTTGGCTATAGTTTCCTCAGCCTCACTCTCTTGTAGTAAGCAGCTAGTCAACCACTCCTCGCGTCCTCCTTCGCAATTGCTCCTCAATCACCTGACTCACCTCACCAAGTCACCAATAGTATCCCAGTTAAGCCTCACTAACACTAAGTGGAGCTACAAACTTTAGGCCTTAAGGTTGCAAAATGCAAATTATCCTTGAATAATTGAACTGTGTGCAATGTGTTTGAGCATTGATTAGTTGATTTGTGTTGTGTTGAATGTTGAATGTTGAGTATTGATTTACTTGTTTAAAGTGTAAGTGACTTATAGTTATGAGTTTAGACTTTGCATTTTGGAAATTGAGGATAACTGGATACTGGAATGGATAGATGTGTTTGTTAATTTTTGTCTAAATTTTGGAAATTGAAAAAATGATAATGAGGATTTTGTCATAATTACAATATTTGGAATTTTGAATGTGTTTTGTCATTTGTGTTATTTGGATTCTAAAAATTGGGGATTCAATCATTCAATAGAAATTTGAAGTTTGTGTTATTGTTTGAAATTTGAGAAATATTAAATTAAATGTGGTCTTTATTATAAATTAGGTTATAATTTAATTTTTGTAACATGCAAAATGGGTTAGTTAATTTAGGTTGAATTATGTGATTACACGAATTAAGTTAAAGATTTGAGTTTATGACAGTTAGATATAATCATAGATAATTAGTTACTGTTATGAGTTTATAGTTAAATTATATAATCATACAAAACGAATTATAGTTACAAATTTATGTAATCATAAAAAATAGGTTATAGATGTGAGTTTATGTTTGAATCATATAATCAGAAAAAAAATGAGTTAGGAATTATAGTTGTGAATTATGGTTAAATTACATAATCATACAAAATTGTTATAATTGTGACTTTGTGGTAGAATTATGTAATTACACAAAACGAGTTATAATTGTGAATTGTGACATTATTTTTAAATTATGTAATCACACAAAATAGATTATAAATGTAAAACAATTAATGTATTTATTTAAAGTTTAGGTTAAGAAGCATGAGAATTTCTTAGATAGAATGTATTTAATCATCAAATTTTCTTAAGGAATCATTTATATAAATATATGAAGGTCACTTGAATGTATATATCATATGATTATTGAGAAACTATTGTTAATCTATTTCTTCTTGTTATTATACATAACTTGATTTTGATACGAAGTGATAAAGTTAATTTTAATATATATTATCATTTATTTTTACAGATAAATGGAGAGAATTTCAAGTACACCTAATAATTCAGTCCTTTGAGGTATATAAAGATTTGATGATCCATCTTAGGCTTATGTTATATTAATTATTCAAATAAAAACCATACTATTTGCTTGTATTGTAGCAAGTATTTGAAAGGTAGGAGAATCACTATATTAAAGAAGCATTTAGCTAGGATCAAAGGTGATGTGGAGCCTTGTAAGAAAGTGAATCATAATGTGAAATGGCTAATACAGACTTTGCTTGAAGAGTATTAGTATGAGAAAGATGAAAGACAAATATTGAACTATAAAATTAGTAGTGGAAGTTCTTTTGTTGGTGTTTAGGATGATAATGTGGATGCTGAAGATAGTATTCGTACCTAACAAGAAGGAAATGTTGCACCCAATGTTAGGAAAAGAAGAAGAAATATGTCTAATATTTTTGCATCATGAACAACTCCTAGAGCTCAGTTTTCAATTCGCAGTGCCTTACAATCTAGAGAATCGGCTCATAATGTAGACGTGATAATGACTAGATGATAGTATGATTCAAATATAGCATCTAATACTGCTAATCTTATTATTATTAGCCTATGGTGGAAGCTATTACCTTTTATAGTCTAAGATACAAAGCTTCGTTAATTGATAACTACAGAGATAAACATCTGAGCAGCTATGTTTATGAAATAAAAAGTTATTTAGATGCAAGAAGAATGACTTAAGCTACTTATAAATTTTCAATCAAGTGTGATGAATGAACAAATAAAAGACATGAGTCTATTATTATTTTTTGATTTATTTTGTAAATTAGACAATATTTTTGAAGTATATTGATGAATTTTGATACTTTTTTTCTTCAGATATTTGATACTGACAATCATTCTGCTTATAGAACAGTTGGAAGAAGAATACAAAGCAATTATAATTCTTTTTAATGGACTCCTTGTGTTACAAATTGCTTTGACCCAATGTTGAAAAATATAGGAGATGTTAGGTATTTTCTATTATTGATGAGACTGTGCAAAAAGTAAAAAAGGTGACCAAGTTCATCTATATAGATCTTGAATTTAAAGATAAAAGATTTCACTAAAGGTAGGAATTTGTGTTGTCCTACTATTATAAGATTTGCAACTATTTCTTATCACTTTAGTATTTTATTATGTTGAAAAATGAGTTGAAACAAATGTTTCCAGAGACCGTATTTTATCATGCTATGTCTAATACTGGATTGAAGGTTTTTAGAATTATAATTAAAGATAATGAATTTTGATCCCGACGTCAATTTGCATCATTTGGTGAGGGTACTTTGTCTAGCTGATAGTGATAAGAAGATAAAAATAGGTTATTTTTATGATGTCAATGAGAGGGCGAAGGAAGCAATTAAGGTAAATCTAAAAAATAGGTCTTCTTCGTACTTACCTTATCTTGCAGCTATTAATAAGAGATAGAAAAGACATCTTTACTTTCTATTATTTATAGTTGGAGTATTTTTGAATCTCGTATCAATTTCAAACCGAGTTTTACAAAAAAAATGAAGTTAATAGGAGAATGTTATTAATTATTACAACAATTGATGCTCATAAGACGACGCAAGATCTCCTAAGTTCACAAATGAATACTTATAAGGATGCTTATGGTAATTTTAGGATGCCAATTGTTGTTCTTCAAAGAGAGAAACTTAATCTAGATTTTTTTTCACTTTTGTTATTTTTTGAAAATTAATCCTCACTTTATTTTATTTGTAATTCTATTTTTTTTATTTTACAGTTACATGGTGGGGCCAATTTTGAAGTGATGTTTTAGAATTGCAAAGATTTGCAATTCGAATTTTGAGTCAATGTGAATGTAACATGATTTGAAAAGAATCGGAGCATATTTGAATTCACTAATTCTAAGAAAAGAATATATTAGAGTACAAAAAATTGAACGACTTGATATTTGTTCGATATGATTTAAAGTTTTGAAAAAGAAATGTTATTATTATTATTAAGTTTGATATAATTTCTTAATAATTTAATTTTATTTGTTTCCTATGACTCTTAATAGAACAAGTAGTTATGTAGATCAAATTTGCCTTGACCATATCAATTTGTTGGCAGATTGAGTGTTTGAAGAATTATGTTTGATAGATGAGAGTGACTTGAAAGATAATCTTGAATAAAAAAATATGGACATATCCCTTGATATAATGAATTTAAACAGTGGTGATAATAAGATTCCTCTCAATGATGAAAATTTTATATCAAATGAGAACTTGAGTCAATGTGATTTGAATGGGTATTTGATTGAATTAAGTTCTAGGTTTTTAATTTTTCTTTTAATTTCAGTTATATTTTATGTATATGTTAAATTCTATATATGTGATATAAATATGACCCAGGTTCACTTCTAATTGATTGTTTCTTGGGTACAAACTCTTGTTGTAAATTATAATAGTTAGAGAGCCGTAAATATTTATTATTCTTTTTATTTGATGTTTTGAATTATGTAATTATTTATTATATGATATAAATGTAAAATTTTAAATACTTTATACTGTCCTTAACTTTATATTTGTATGATAATTAAATGATCTTTTTTCATATTAATTGTGACTATTATTTATATATGAAAAAGGTGAAAAATAATACTAATAAAAATATAAATTGTTATTTCAAATTTCTATTATTGCGATTTTTAGCGAGAAGGTTAATATAAAATTATAAATTATACAATACAATATATTAAGAGACCATGTTATAATTTTTAAAAAATTGAATAACTATTTTATAATTCTTTTTAAATGGTCATTATTAATCAGTACCAATATAGTTCTAGAATCAAATTTAATGCCAGTGAGTTTGATATTCATAACATAGATAACAAAGCCTCAATCGATTAAAAGATAATCACAAGACAATTGAAATAAATTAGTAATTGGTGCCCAAGCCAACAAGACTTGATTTTTCTCTATTCTCATGATTTTGTTTGACATTAAACGAGTCACTTTTGCATGGTTGAGGCTCGATTAGAATACCATATTTAATTAACCTCTAATCCTACTATTTCTCACGAAGTTCCAGGACGAACTGATTATCCTACTCCTACCAAAGCTTTAGCCACATTTCGTAAGTGGCCGAAGGGCAAGTCGATAGTGACGATGGCAAGCCTTGATTTGCCCTTTCTTTCCATTTTTTGACTTCATTTCTCAAAATTCAGTCTGTATTTTCGCATAGACCTTAGTTTGATGAGTGCGAGGAGCACTTCTTAAAGAGCCATCAACCTTTTACTTCAGCAACTAAATTTGCGTTCGAGTTATGGAGAGCTTAATCGCTAAATAAATGTACCGGATCTTGATGAGCTCCACGGAAATAAAAACTGTGTGTGTGTGTGAGAGAGAGAAAAGGGTAGAGAAAGGAATAGTATACCTTTCGAATGCTAAAGCGGACAAGAAAAGTTATCTGCCAAATTGCCGACGGAGCGAAACAAGCGAGTACTTAGTACTACAGAGCATGGTCGCTCCTGGTTGAGTCACGTTTGTTGTTGGACTAAGGCGTAAAGAGGACAAGAAACTGCACAGCTCTGCTGGCTTCGGCCACAATGCACAACTGCCATATTCACAAAACATCGAACAGCTGTAAATGTGTCCGAAATTGTTCGTGTCCAATAACGAGTTTCCATAGCTACATTCTTTGTTGAAAAAAGGTAACAAAGAGCCCGATAAGAGAAATAAGCGCTCAGATAATAATGGGCTCCGTGTAAGCTCATCCTCTAAAAGACTGAATCATGATTGTACTCGTCAAATGAGCTATTTGAATAAAAGAAGCACAACGGCCAGACTCATGAGCTTAGAAAATGAACTAAACTTCGCATCTTGATAATTAGAGAACACAACTGGCAAAGCCACGAGAGGTTGATTGACACAGATAATTCCAACCGAAAAATGAATATGATGTACGTACATACAAGAAGCGGTGGATTCCATAATTTCGGGGATAGTGCCAAACAATTCTTACTTTTGCTTGCCAACTAAAAGAATGAATTCACCACAGAAAGAAGCATGACGAATAAAATCTTCATACATTGAGAAACTGTCCTGCCTATACCGATCACCTACATATAAAAGGGCCCTTCCTATGAACAGCTAACAAGAGTAGCCCAAGTCAAAATTCTCAAGTTGTTTATAACATCAAAAATCATATTCAACTAAATAAAAACCACAAAAAAGAGAGTAAGACAGCACAAACATACATTTGGAACTCAACTCTTCTATAATATCCCTTACCTTACACACTCGGAGGAACTAAGGCAATATGTTTTGGTGCAGCAAAGATGGGATGTAAGTTGGTGAAAAGTGCTTCCAGATGATCATTTTAATCATCGCATCTGAGTAGGAGAACAAAACAGCCCTGATGCATCTGCACCTACCACTGCAAGATCACAGATGGTACACAGTTGGCCTTCCTGGCTTGGCACAAACCGAGAAGTACAATATGGGCAAGAGACATCTTTCTGTCCACGATAAATTGGGACATATGTTGCACCACATATTACAAATGGGTTTCTGAAATCATAGTTCAACTCGGAGGCATCTGTCATATTCTTCTCTGCAGCCTGTAACACTTGCCTAGCTGTTTTTGATTGGTTCTCAACCGTGGGGTTAGTCTCCAAAAACCGCCTGGCAAAGTTAGCCGCAGTTGCAAGGTTCTTGTGCTTGTAGCAAACCCTCATTGCATTTAGCAGGGCAAGCCTCAAGTGTGGCTTCTGAAGATTGCAATGGGTGAAGTAGGCAGCAAGCTCCATTTGGCGAACTGGGTCTTGTATTTCCTTTCTATTAAGCTCCATTTGTAAACCCAAAACATACTCCTTAACTATAACTATTAACTCTTTGACCTCATCTACCTCCTTTCTTGAATCTACAACAATCAAAGGAACTGTATGAAGAATGCTGAGAAAGATTCGAAGTGCCTCACTAAATTTCCCAGCAGTAGTGGCTTTGTAACCGGCATTGACCTTCTCGTCCAACTGAGTGAAACTGAACACTAATGCTGGAGGGCCTCTCACATTAGGACTCGCAGACTCATTCCATCCTCTTTCAACAGCTAATGATATCACAGGAAGAGATGCAAAGCTACGTAAATAGGTATGGCTACCTGAATGTAAATCAAGAAACATGGATTTCAATGGTGCAAAATTTCTAATTCCAAGTTGCCTGTTGAGCAACCGCATTGCTGTATCAAAATTGCCCGCTGCAGCGTGTTCAGCAGCAAGTGAAGATCTCTGGGTCCAAATCTGGCTCACAGGCATACCAGGACTTGGCGCCACAAATACAGAAGATCGGGTACTGACAGAAGCTCGTGGCGTGTCTGCCTCAGGAGGAAGCTCCAAGTCTTCAAGGTCCCATCCACCCTCTTCATTTTCTTCAGCCACTTCCTCATTGTCCAAAATTGTTATTACTTCCCCATTTTGCAAGCCCGCTGCATCAACCAAATCAAGTTCCTCACCCCAGTCAGCTTCCTCATCCTCCTCTGCAGCACCTCTGCCCACATTATCAAGCCCACCTTCCAATATGCCTTTCATAACTCTCAGAAGTGGCCAATCCCCAGCACACAAAATGGGAGCAGGTGGCGTAAGAAGAGAAGGCTTTTTACCCTCTGGTACAGATGGGACATTATCTCCCAACTCTTTTGCTAGACGGTCAGCGATATCCTGTAGTCCATGGACTTTAGCCATGATATATGCAAGTGGTAAATGACCAGCACTTTCCATAATTTTAACACGTTCTTGCACATCACCCAAATATAGGGCATTGTGAAACTGGCCCATGACATCATTCTTAACTTCTGCAATCCTAAGCATCTTGGAAAGCTTTTCCAAATTGCCAGTTATGAGATAAAGGAATGATAACCTCTCAAAATTCTTTGTCCTCTGATAGGCATATTCAACAATGCCTGCATTGCCTTGGCGAAGAGCTTCCACCCCAAGTCTGTACCAATGATCTTTCTCATCAATTTCCTTGGCTGAAGCAACAGCAATTTGAATGTTTCCACTCTCTAAAGCTAAATTAAAACGAGTTCTCTCATCCCTCACAAAATGTAGAGCAACCTCAGGGAACCCTTTCTGCTGCAAATAAGCAATCATTGCCTGCCCACAGAGCTGAGAGTTCCTAATCATGCTCATGACATGGTCATATCTTTTTCTTAAAAGGGACAGTTTGAAGATATACTCAGTTGCATCAATGACAAAAGCCCTACTCTTTCCATCTCGATCCAAGCAAAAGATCGTATCGCTAGATACCTTGGTAATGTATATTGGGACATCAAGGGTTCTAATTATGCCACTATCACCATTTGGGAGGCAGTATTTGATGTGATTAAGTGTGGTATAAATGAAAACACCATTATCATCCCAGGCCCCACTCTTTACACGAATTGTCTCATGAAGAGTACACTGATGCACAAGTTTCTTGCTAGCAATGATGATGGCGTGTTTGCTGAGCAATGCAACAGTTTCCATGTCATTAGACCAAACAACATATTTGACAAAAGGTGTTTGGAGATCTCCAAGAACAATCCTTTGCTGAAGATCAAATATAACCACTCTATCCTCAGCCCTGCAAAGTAAGTTACCTGTTCCAGCATAAAATATTGCATCAGTAGCCATGGGGAGACCACTCTTTTTAACAACCTCATTCTTTAGGTTCCTGACCAAGACCTGATTGCTGCTTTTCTCAAGAACAGCAAACCTATTCCGGGCAACAAAGACAGCGGAGGCTCCAGCACCTCTCTTTGCCTCCTGAAAAGTATCACCCCTACTAATGCTGTCTTTAGGTATTACATACAACTCATATGAGCCTCCATCAACATCAGAGCAAACAAGAACAGCATTTTCTGTAGGGCTATATGAGAGAGTTCTAGGGCTTTGATTCAAGCTGGTCATACCAGGACGTCGAATGGGAATCATTTGTGTGTCTTTTTTAGTTGAAAACTCAAAAAATCGCAAGAAGCGATCTTTTATATAAAAAAGAGAATCACCACTGACCGTAAAGGCAGGCCTTTCTCTCTCTAACTTAAAAACAATCATGCCACTATCATGGCCTGCAGCCAGAAGATTCATCTCAGGGTGAGATGCAAGTATCCAAAACCGGTCATGCTCCCTACGGAAAGTTTGAAGTCCAGTCCGCTTAGTTACATCCCACACACGAATGCTTTTATCCTCTGAATTAGATACAATTATATCCTGTTTGGCATGGAACATAACACATGACACATTATTCATGTGCCCTCTCAATGTGTCCACTTCCCAAGCCTTTGTATCTGAAAGCAAAGCAAGAATAACTTATTCTAAATTTATGCCAATCACAATTAACCAGTGCATAGAAAAATGAGTGTCAGGAGCTATTAAGTGCTGGATAGTAGGAAAAAAAGGAACTTCAACTCAAAAAACAATATAATAACAAACTACAATATCGGAATTTTGTGCTGGATAGTAGGAAAAAAAGGAACTTCAACTCAAAAAACAATTTAATAACAAACTACAATATCGGAATTAAAAGTCACTCAAATCACTAACCATTCATGCGCCACAATTTTACTTGGCGATCATCAGCTCCTGAAACAATCAAAGGAAGGGTAGGATGGAAAGCAGCCCAGTTGACTCCTCGATCATGGCCTTCCAAGACATACTTAACAACTGCATCCACACCACCAAAAAGATCTGTGTTCATCTGACTCAATCGTAGAATGTCATCAGCAGGGGATACGGTCTTCCTTTTCAGTGAACCAATATCCCATACACGAACAGTTTGATCTAGAGATGCTGACACAACAAGATCTTCTTTAGGGTGGAATGAGGCACACATAACATAATGATTGTGACCGGTCAACACAGAAATGCAAGTCCGAGACTGCCAGTTCCAAATGCGAATGGTCTGGTCATCACTGGCACTAACAATCCATGGGTTTTCATGATGAAATTGGACACTACGAATGTAATCAAGATGCCCAAGAAGAGTGAACAGACATCTATGCAACTTGTAATTCCAAACCTTAATTTTGTAATCATCTCCTGCAAACCACCAAGCCATATGATAAATGAGTATTAAACAAGAGAAAATAACTAGCATGCATATACGTTCAGAACTACTTGGTGCAAAAAAGAAAAGCCAATAGGAAACTATCAGCAAACTTATATTTTGGTAACCATCATTTCACACAAGACGAGTAATACTGGACATAAAGGGCAGAAGAGAGGAAGTATTAAATTCAGTCATATGCTGAAATTTCTTCGAAGATGCCACAGCTATTTCAAAAGGTTGGTCATCTAAAATACAAAATTAATTTTATTAGTCTAAAATATCACTAGTTAAGTCAATAATCAGTCATTCCCGATAATAATGAATTGGGAAACACCCTACCTTGATTCAGATGACATGTCAATCTGAAAGCAACTTCTATCCATTCAAATCCATACCTTCAACAACTGTGTAATGTATGCAAACCCATGTACTCAATTTACTCTTATGCATGCATCCATATCTAGACCCATAAACCTGTACTTAGACAAGTTTATACCTCCACCACTAAGAATGTTATTGCTAAAGGATAAGACCATCATGATATTTTTATTTTCAGTGAATCCCAATGCAAAGTGCAAGGAAGTAAATCTGAAAGTAAGAGACAATCATCTCTTTTACGTGAATCTGAATTCCACCTTTCCATCAAAAAGCTAAAAGTTCTCAATCTGTCATATCTGCCTCAATAAATCATCTTGGAGTAACTCCACAATATAGAAGAATATAAGCAAATACCAATATTTTAAAAACTGGACCGAAAATTAAACCAATTAGACAAAAAGTTTAAGGTTTAAAAAGTTTCAACTGATATTAGAGCATTATAAAATGGCCAAAGATTAAATAAAATTTTAAAATTTAAAATATAATTGAAAAGGATTATCTTGTTTATGAAAAAAATTTGAAGTTTAATTGAAAAAGAAATTTTTAAATAAAAATTAATTGATTTATTTTGATCTATAAAAATTTATTAATTTATGAAAATTAACTGATTAATTAATAAATTGATCAGTTTTTAACAACAAGAACTATTAAAGTAAATCAAATTAAAAAGTTAGATGGCTCAAGATTTTTACGGTTGAACTGGCCGAATCGATTAAGTTTTTAATCATTGGCAAATATACAGAGAAACTGAACTAGGTACACATTCCCTAGATATAACCAGTATACAATTTCTGAAACAACCAAAATTCAATTCTCTCTATTCTCCATACCCGTAAGAGTCAGGCAATAAACCTACCAAGCATTTTAAAATGCACAAAAGAGTGATTTAATTGGAAGCAGTACATATAAGATAACCAACTTCCAGCATACCATAAAATTTACGGTCATCTAAACAAGAACGAACACAAACAAGCACAATTGAAACGACAGTTCAAAACAGAAACGCAAGCAAAACTCGCAATTACCTCCAGATACAAAAAGAGGTTGAGATTTGTGAAAATGAACGCCGCGAACAGGACCATCGTGTTCGTCGAACCTATCAATCAAAGTCCCCATGCGATAGTCCCATAGCTGGATCACACCACTGTGAAGACTCGCGAGGATCCACGGTCTTTTGCTATGAAAACTCAGTCCTTTCACTCTATTACTCTTGGTCTCGAACTTCGTCAACATCTTCTATTATCCAAACACTAAACACACACAAACAAACAAACAAAACAACGAATACAATAAAAAGAATACAAAATCACATGTCAAAACCTGAACATTCGCTTAAACGAAACGCTTAATCGAAAAGAAAACAGATCTAAGAGAAACGGCTAATACATAAATGAGAAACAAAAGGAGAAAAGACATGGAATTTACCTTAGATCTGATCCGTAAAGCGCAAATCAGTATATAAGAGATCCTGTATATGAATAGGTTTGCATAGATAGAGAGAGAGAAACTGAATGCAAGGATGTTTGAGAGAGAGAAAGTGACGTACTAGAGAGAGAGAGAGAGTATAGTTTCAATTTCTCGTTTTAGATCCAAGGCTGTACGACAAGTTAAGAAGAGGACATAAAGGAGATTTTACAATTTTTACAAGGATAAAAGAGTGATTTAAATATAGGTTTTTTTTTTTTTGATAAAAGGTAAATATTTATCAAAAGAGTAGGGTATGTACACAAGCTCAGGGGCATACCCCAGTCAACAGGGGAGGACAAGCCCTCCCCTGAGAAAAAGAACAAAAGAGGCCCCTACAT
>JAOTIZ010000203.1:37432032-37449904 GCA_027123425.1 Erythroxylum panamense
ACCCACGCCTCTAACCACTGAGCTATAGCTCAGTGGTTAGAGGCGTGGGTCATGTACCAAACAAAACCCTGAGGTCACAGGTTCGAGCGCCGCACACTCTCGCACAAGCTCACCTAAAACCAAAGGGGACAAAACCCAATGGTGCGGGCACCCAAACCAGTACACATTTACATTTAGGGTGAAAGTTGGCATAGCAAAGAGAGAAAAAGGGTTTGAAACGAAGAACAAGGAAGAAAATCTAATGTCCTTATTCCAACATTGCATTATATTTTAGAGATTGTCCATTTGGTGTGTAATTTGTTTTGATATGTGTGCTTATATCTATTTAATATATATTGGTATCTATTGTATTGTCTAGTAGAATATTTTATATAATACAATGATATTTGTTTAATAATATTGTGGCATTTGTAGTATAATATAGCAAAGAGTAATCAATATAAGTAATAAAATGGAGAAGGAGAATAATTTATAGATGCCTCGACCTTACGTAGTGAGGCAGAGGTCATTGAGATAGAAATGGTACTTTAAGTGAGAATGAAGTTTGAAAGTTCGAAAGCAACTTTTAATTTGTATCAAAAGTGTACACTATGCCACAAATTTGTTATTGTTGTTATAAGGAAAGGAAAGAAACATGAGAATAAAAACTTCAATAACAAAATATTAATATAGTATAAAGGTCAATCGGGTAAACAACGAGGGTGGAATACAATTAAATCTAGAAGTAGTAGATGAATTGGGTGCAATGCTTTAGTATTTAGAACATAATCAAGTTTGAAGATATGCACAAACATAAACTAATCCCAAGTGATGTAAGGTTTATGAGGAAACATCATATTATAGATAGTCAAGTTAGATATAGATTAAACATGAATGATGATTGTAGAACTAGGTCGTACACAAATATATGATTTATTCTTATAACTTCAGTGGGTATAAGAACATAACATATTAACGTAAGGACTATATTAATCGTATAGGCAAACTGAGAAGAGTGAGGTTAGAAAATGGGGATGTGGAAGTGGTTTATAAGGTGCCTAATAGAATAAAGAAAAAGGATAGTAAATTCTTCTACATAATTGATTATTATGAAGAAGGAAGGTTAAGGAATAATTTATAGGTCGATGTAGGGAGTTAAGTACCATATGTTAAATTTAGTGATGTGGTAACTTTTGATACTATTTATCTCATTAACAAAATCAAATTTAGATTATACAATATGACAATATAAACTTTCACAGGTAATCTATATTGCTTATTTGTAAACTTTTAGGAAGTGAGACTGCCTATAGTTTTTATTGACTTTAACACCATTAAGGTGATATTCCTTATTATAAGGCAAAGACCATGTTTGTGGCACATACTAAAGAAGTTACTTAAGAAATTTAAAGTTCATAAAAGATATATTTATCATTCAAATATGTTACTATCACTTAACTAAAATGACTTAGGAGCAAGTGCTACAAATAAATGTGTTTAAGCTAAAAACAAGACAAGAATCAAAGGAAAATGTTCAAAAGACCTATGACAATGAGAAGAATCTCTTTATAAAAGATCCTTTACTCCTATCTTATTTCGCCAAAGTTTCTCATTGAGAGCCAAGTCTTCAGTAAGCTTTAGCAGAGTTATATCATTCCTGATCACCTCCCTCATTTCTTCTTAGGACTTTCTCTTTTGCTCTTACAGTTCCTAAGTACAATCTTCTCATTAGGACATCATGATTTATCCTCTTAACATGTTCGAATCACTTAAGCATTATCTCTCTTAATTTACCATCAATGTTATTCATTCTCAATTTGTTTTTTATCACTATATTCCTAACTTTATCTCTTCTTTTAAGATTACACATATAACGGAGTATTCTCATCTTTCTCACTATTAACTTGTGACTATGCATCTATTTGATAGGTCAATACTCTGTCACCTAAAGCATGGTTGACCTAATTATTAAACGGTAGAATTTAACTTTTAACTTGAGTGATATCTTCTTGTCATCTAAAATTCTTGATGTACCTTTTTGTTTAAGCCACCCCAATTTGATATGATAAACTATGTCGTCATCTATCTCACCATTACTTTGGATGATGTATCCAACATACTTAAAGCAATCTTTCTGCGGTATAACATGTAAACCAATCTTTATGTCCACCTTTGATGCCACCTTATGACCTGAAAGGTTACACTCTAAGTACTCTGTCTTAGTCCTTCTCAATTTAAAGTCCTTTTACTCTAGTATATCTCACCAAAGTTCCAATTTGACATTGACACCCTTCTTTATCTCATCCGTTAAAATAATTTCATCAATAAATAACATACACTGAGATACATCTCTTTGAATATTTTTGGTGAGCTCATCCATCATTACTGTAAACAGAAAGGAGCGTAACGAGGATACTTGGTATATCCTGATATTGGTAGAGAAATACTCTAAATCTCTTACGTGGTCCTGACTCTAGTTCTAATACCTTTATACATATTTTTAATAACTTGTATATAGGTCAATAAATCCTTTAACTTCTAAACACTTCCAGATGACTTCCCTAGGTACTCGGTCATAAGCCTTCTCTAAGTTAATGAAAATCATGTGTAGGTCCCACTGTCTTTTCAGATAATATCCTATTAATCTTTTAAGGAGATGTATAACTTCTATCGTAGACCTTCCTGGCATGAAACCAAATTAGTTCTTTGAGATAGGTACATCCTTTTTTACACTCTTCTCATTTACACTCTCCTATAACTTCATAGTATGATTGAGTAATTTTATGCCTTTATAGTGTTACAGTTTTAGATGTCTTTTTTGTTTTTGTATAAAGGAATTATGAGTACTAAGTCTCTACTCATCATCATTTTGGGAGACTTGAGAATCACATTAAAAACTTAGCTAACCAAGTAACACTCTTTTCTTCTAGGCTCTTCCACACCTCTATGAGTAACTCATCAAATCCTACTGTCCTTCCACTCTTCATCTCCCTTAAAACTCCTTTAATTTTTCAGCTTATGATATATCGATAACAAGTAAAGTTACAATATTTATCAGACATGCTTAGATCATCCAAGGAGATATTGCCATCTCCACCTTTATTAGAAAAGGCTATAGAAGTATCTTTACAAGATTGTAAATTGTTTGTTAAGCCCACTCCTAAACGTAAGTGCTTGAGTAATAGACAATGTCTATAGATGCCATAAGAAGAGGAAGAGATGCATTAAGTTATGTACAAATAAACACACTGGAAAGTGGTAGAAACAATATTTAGATACACTAAGGACCTTAAGTATCATTGCAAAACCACATACATAGATACGAAATATAATTTTGTCAAAGTCATAGTAGTTTAAGGATAAGCAAATATGGATTCTTACGAGATAATTGATTGCAAATCGTATGAATAAATCAATTCCTAGAGTTGTGTTCTTGATGCTTATTAATTCATTCGGATTATATAAGAATTGAAGTTTAGTTTTTATTTTTTTATGTAAGTATTCACAACACTTATTATCAATGGTGATGATTTGTTTTTCATTAAGTACTTGATGTATCATATATTTAATTGAGTATTAAATGTTAAAAATTATAATAAATTTTAAACAAAAATTCAATTCCTAATAATATGGTATTACTTGATTTTGAGTTGAGTCTTTGATGAATATTTGAGTGGATACTAAATGTTCAATTTTAAATAAAAGAAGTATGTCAAATAGATAAAAGATATCTTCTCATGTAGGTAATTACCTCCATTACTTTGAAGAAATAAAGACGAGGTAAGTTTTATGTGGTTTACTTAGGCGATAAATGTGAGCTTAAGCCTTAATACATATCCTTAATACACTAATATCAATATAAAGTATATTAAAAGGTAAAAGTGTTATTAGTAATAGTATACCTAAGAAAATGATATATCCACCCAATCTGAATTAACATGCCAAATATGAGTTTTGAAAAGTGAATTTACTGGGCAAGCAAGTGGACTCATGTTAGGAATTATTTAGATCATTTAGCAAAATTTCAATCACCGACAACTAATAACAACCTGCAATGCTACTGCTAATGTGTAGTGGCAACCATTATAACAAATGTTCTATTATTTTCGATGATGCATGACAATTCTATAAATAAGTGTGTTTTAATGGGATTTTATAACAGTTTTGTATTTTTGTTAATTAATTTAATTATTAAAATCTATTAAAACACTATATAAATATATGTAATTGGGCTTAACTTATTTTAATTAAGCTATTTATATTAGTGGATTGAACTAAAATTTTAAACTTTAATTTGTGTAGTAGTTTAATTAATATGATTTAACAAATGATTATCTGGGTTACTTTAAATTGCGCTATTTGGGCCCAACCTAAATGGGATCAATTAACCTAATATAAGTAAGTTGCTTGGTCCTAATTGATATGAGTTAAACGAGCCTAGGATTAATAGGACATATGTTTAACCTATATGAAAGGAATCTACAAGGTTATTTGGGCCAATAAAAAATTATTCTTGTTTAAGGTCTACCCATGTTCATCTTAAAATGGTGAAGTATTTAGGGGATTTAAACTTATGACCTCTTAACGTGAAAGTCTCAAGTCTTTTTAGACCTAGATTTTCTTTAATAGAATTCATCCCAGTTCTTTTAAACACTAATAATTAATTTGTAGTCCTCGTAAATTTCATATTTCTATATTTGAATAATATATTTATTTATATACTTTGTTATTAAATAATTTAGTTTATTTGACTATATTAGTTGATGACACTCTTGTTCAAAAATATATTTATTGTACTAATTTTTGATACCAAATAATTAGTTTGTTTGATGGCTATAGTACTATTTCTACTATATACATACATACATACATACATACATACATGCATACATACATATATTCGTGTAATATTTGTAAACAAATATGTCTAAATAAAAGGGTTAATTATTAATCAATTATTATTAAGGATGGCAATGGGTAGAGCCCTAACTGTACCTTGTTTTTAATGCCCAAGCTTAGCTTAAACAAGCTTAGGCCAAAATCAAAATGACATTGTTATAGTTAAAAAGTTGAAGAACATATAGACTCGAGTTATGTAGCCCCTCGAAGCTTTAGCTTATTTCAAAGCCTAATCAACTTGATCATGACTTGATGACTTTAGGTCAGGCTAAACATATTTTACCAACCTTATTTTTATAGGTAATTGAAAATTTAATTAACATTTCTATTTACAAAGTTACCTCAAATTGATTATATAGTAAGATAATATTGTAATATATGTGTCATTATGGAAAATATATATTTTAAGAAAAAACTATTGCTGTTAAGAATATTTTCATAGGTCTTAATAAATAATTGAATGGTAGTAATTATGATATTTGGAATATGAAAATCCAATATACATTGAAAGATTAAGAGACTCTTAAATACTTAATGAAGTCATAAAAGTTCCTTAGGAGAACATTATAGTCCAACAAAGAAAAAATTGTGAGGTATATGACTTGTAGAAAAAGAAGAACTACTAGGCTCGTATTATATTACTGAGTAGCATGGATGATTATGTTATATGAGAATTTAGGAGGTATGACAATGTCGTGGATATTTGGGCTGCATTGGTAGCTCTTTAAAGACCAAATTGAGGTCATTCACCGTTAAGTTTGACATATGCAAAGTAAAAGAAAAAAAAAGAGGTCAACTTATTCAAGAAAGAGGCATTTAAGGTTAATGTCAAACATTTTTAGTGAACTGAGGGATGTCTATCATATCTTGACATATGAGCAACAACTGTAAGATATGATACAATTTTTAGCTTAAAGTTAGGAGCCTATTAAAATGCACCTTACCCATATTGAGAACATCAAAACGATTAAGAATGTTATAAGGCATCTATTATTGGAAGAAGAATGTCTTGGTGCTTCTAAGCTACTTTTTTGATATATATGGATAAGTCAAGTTCATAAGAAGTCCAAAGGAAAAAGAGGAAGCACTATGGTGATTCTAAATGGGCAAAAGGAAATAAATGATTCCACATTTGGTATGATACTAAAAGGGTAAAGCTAATTAAAATAAGAAAGAAAAAGTTCATCTGAAGAAGAAAAATATGAAGAAAGTGAAACGCTACAATTATGGCATAAGAAATCACTTCACTTATAATCTTTGCGAGCTTAAGAAGAATTGAGAATCATGAACCATATAACAAAGGAAAGAGAAGTCATTATAGAATTTTGGCAAATTTTAGATGGCGTAATGTGGATAAATGTAACAGATAACTATAGAGTTAAGTCTTAAGGGATATTAGTTAGTTAGTCATATGTAATGACTGGACCATCTCTTACATAATATACTTTTTCTCCTAAGATTTGAAAGAATGTTATTTTTGTCATGATTTAAGTTAGCCGTGACCCTATGTTAATATTCATAGTGGTGGAATGAAAATTTCCTTTGGAACCGATCACTGCGATCATAGTTTTATATCAGATGATTTTATAGTATTAGATGTTGTTTATCATATAAGAAAATTTAGTTTTTCTTTAATTATATCATCTAGTATTTATGATATTGATTCTAATTTATAACATGTTGGACTTGGTGATATTGAACAAGATCAAATAAACTGATTAAATAAAGAGTATTTTTTTGTAAAACCTAAATAAAGTAGAATTGTCTATTTGTGAACATTATCTAGCTAATAAA
Source organism: Erythroxylum panamense (assembly GCA_027123425.1). Classification (NCBI taxonomy): domain Eukaryota; kingdom Viridiplantae; phylum Streptophyta; class Magnoliopsida; order Malpighiales; family Erythroxylaceae; genus Erythroxylum; species Erythroxylum panamense. The sequence continues at coordinate 37,438,705 of JAOTIZ010000203.1, forward strand.
ATTAAATGACACAAAAATTTTTATAAGTGACAAAGAGAAGTTAAACCATTGTAATTAATCCACTCAGACATTTGTGACTAGATGAATGTGAGATTAAGGCATAAGGTCACTTATTTCATCATATTTTGTTAATGAATATATTTGGTATTGTCATATTTATATGCTTTCTTATAAATTCAATGCATTATGCTGATTCCAAAAATATATTAATTTAGTTGAAAATTAGTTAGATAAGTAGATAAAGGCTTTAAAAAATGATCAGAGTTAAGAGTACTTGTTCAATTCAAAAGATCGTGTTATGAAAAGAAATAGATAGAAAATTATCTATTCTTTGCACCCCATTAACAGAATAAGGAAACAAAGAGAAATAATAATAATAACTCCTCTTAAAATGGTTGGCTTTATGATGCCATACGTACATTTTTACCTATCACTTATTAAGTGATGTGTTACTTGCAGCCACATATATACTTAATTAGGTGTCTACCAAATTAGGTACTAAAAATACCATATAAGTTATAAACAAGAGACCTTATTTACCACATCTAAAACGTTAAGGACATGCTATCTATTCTCATGATCCCTTATATAAGTATGAGAAATAAGGTTCTAGAGGGAAGAAAAGTAATTTTATAAGATATTATGGACGTTTCAAAAAGTATATGTTTATAGGTAAACAAGGTAATGAAAAAGTAACTAAAGTTAACTCACGAGATGACATATTCTCAGATAATGGTTTTCTAAAGAAAATAGATATAAAATAAGCCTTATCTATATATGAGATAAAGGTTCAAGCCAATCCAATAAATTGAGATCAATTAAATGAAATGCATCCAAGTTAAAGCGATTTAAGAGATGATGAATTAATCTTTGAATAAGGAAATTACAACCTAGGGGGAGTTCTTTACCATTATCTAACCCGATTGAGAGCCATATAGAGGTAGAGAGATATACTTCTTAAGATCCTCAATAGTGATGTAGTGCTCATGGATTAATTGCAAGACAATGTATTGACATTAAAATGGAAGATTTTATGTTAGTTCCATAAGAAGATAATGAGTCCAGAAATGTGAAAAAGTTATGTCTAATCTTGTTAACGATGAATAGATTAAAAATGGAAAAATAATTATTTTAGTAAGCTCTAATTGAGTCTAGAATTGGTTAATCTTCTTAGAGGATGTAAGGCTATCAAGAAAAAAAAAGATTCTTAAAAAATTAAGCAAAAGGTTAATGACAGTATTGAAAGATGCAAAGTACATCTATTGGTAAAATGATACACATAATAGGAAGGGATTTATATGGCTATCATGATGAATTTAGTCCTAAAGAATTTTGGAATGAAATTACAAACTCAACAAATATTTTATCTCCGTGTAGGTCTAAATTGTTTGCTTTAATGGACCCTAGCTTTCATTATTTTCATAGGTTTTTAACCTTTACAATATTTGGTAGAGGAGATAGCCAAGGTGCAGTTTCTAAACCTGAATTGTTTGTGTTGTGGCGTATGGTGCATGCTAAACACTTTAATGTTAGTATGTGGTTAAGTGTGCATATTATGGATGTGGCCAAAGTTAGAGCTAGAAAAATAGTTGTTAGGGCATTTGTCACCCAAATTATAGAGTATTTTGTTTTACCAACTGAGAGAACAAGTATGCAGTTAGTTTCAGGGAATTCTAGTTTAGACTTGTAGTCCTCGGTGTCCATGAAGATTGCCAGGCGGCAAGGTAATCATTATGTTATTGTTAGTGATGAGATAGTAGGAGCTTTATGTAGTCAGCGAAGTCAGGGCGAAGCAAGTGAAGATACACAAAGGGATGACACTTTACCACATGAAGGTACGCAGTTTAACATTGCACCTAATTCTATCGAATATCAATCATTGACCAATCAATTTATTGTATTTGAACGACGAACGAATGAGAGATTGGATAAGATTCAGGCAAATATTGCAGAGATCAGGGATTTGCTATCTAATTTTAATCCTCTCTCGAGAAAGCGTCCACCTTCATCTTAATATTGTATTTCTATATTTTTCTTTTATTATTTTGATTGTTTTCCATTAAATTATTTTTAGATTTTTTATCTTAGTTAATGTTGTTTGCATCTTAGATTTTTTATTTAATTTCCTATGATGTTGACTATAATTGTTGTACATTTTGTGTTTGTTTTTTGTTTAATAATTAAAGATGTTTGATTATTGACTGAACTTAATCGGGATTATAAATGTATAATATAAGTAAGTAAATATATTTGCATGCATAAGTTGATTGACCTGGATTTTAATTGAAAGGATATTTGCTTCTTGTGATAGATGAATGTTTCTTTGGTAAGAGTTTGAGACCAATTAAAAGTATTCGTTGTTGAGAGTATTCTTTCATGGTTAAGCAAATCTGGAACTTGTTTGCGAATACTAGTCAATATTACATTATCTTATGCAAACGTTAAAGTGATGAAGGTGTTTAGGATTTAACTTGAGAGCTTAAAAAGCCACCATCATATTATCCTTAGTGAGCCCCTTTGAGCTTGTATGGAACCTTTTTTTGGTTAAAACCTGAAACATGAACTTTGGCCTTTATTGTTTATCTGTTTTGATTACACCCGTTGTAAGGTCAAGTTGAGCATTTAAAAGGTATATATGTTGTTTTATATTGGGAAAAAAAGCAAATCATATCAATTGAAGTAGAAAGAGAAAAAGGGAAAAAAGAAAAAAAAAGAGAAGGAGAAGATGGCATGCAAAAAAAAAAGAAAAAAGGAAGAGAAAAAGGAAAATGAAGGGAAAGGGGAGATCGAAAAAGTAAAGGAGATTGGTAGAGCTATGTTTCAAATTGAAAAGAAAAAATTCAATGTTTTATATTTTATTGGTTTATATCATTTTAAATTCTCAATTAGTCCTTTGGGTTAAAGCCTAATTTTATCTTTTCCCTACCTTTACCCTGGCCTCATTATAACCAAAATAAAGACCTTCAGATTAATGTTTGTGTTAGATATTTAGTAGTGAAGATTGGATTAGCTAGCAAGCTTATGGTTAATGTTTAACATGAAAAGAAAATTGAATGAATATTTTTGACCTTTGAGTGCTTGAAAGAAGGGAAAATAGAATGAGTGTCTATCACACTTGTTAATGGTCTTTCAGTTGATGTACTTGTTAATTATGGTTATACATGTGAAGAATCCTTTGTTCACAAATTATTATAAGTTTTAAAATCTTAGGTTGTGTTTGTTGAATTGATCTTTTAACATCTTTAATTATTAAATGAGAAAATAATTTGTTGTTATTATTAATTTGTTTTTTTTGTTTATGTTTTTATGGTTTAGTGTTTTTAGTTTTGGTTGAGTATAATTTTAGTTTAATTATTAAGGTATTATTGTGACATTTCATATGTTTTTTTCTTTTCTTAAGCTCACGTTATTGTTTATTTTTTATTGTTTATTGTTGATTATTGAATGTTATTTAGTCTCTTTAACAATGTTCTTGCAAAGAAAAAAGAAGAAGAAAGAGAAGACAAAATTTGAGGGCCTAGAGACCGTTGAGAAGTCGGATGCTGTAAATGGAACTATTGATAAAGAGGATGCTACGAAGAAGAAGAAGAAAAGCAAAGAGAAGGATAGGCATGGTGTGCTAATGTTAAGAAGAAGAAAAAATACTTAATATAAGTGTTTTTGTGTATGGCGAGTTTAAATTAATTTTTTTGTTATGTGGAAATGTTTAATTTGTAAGTAGAAACTTTTGTTTCTTGAATAGTTTTACTTTATTATACGATTGGAGGTTTTGATGTTTATGTAGTATTTCATGTTTTTGTTGTTAAGGTTTTAGATGAATGTTTATGTTTAATTGATAGCCTTTCATTAGTGTGTTATATATATAAGGATTATTCGTGTGTCACAAATAAATAAATGTTTTTGTTAATAGTTTCCAAATATTTACCTTTTTAATCAGTTATGTGATCCACGTATTTATTTAAGCTAAATATGCTTTTTGTTCTTCTTCTCTTCTATTGTCTCTATTTCCTTCAGTGCAGTTCACTGATGTTAAACTTCACTGATGTGTATCTCTGAATGATATGAAGTATCATCTGCAGCAGAGGATGTACTTCAAGAGAGATTGTAGTTTAGTTACAATGATGTTAGTGACTTATTTAAGAGCACATAATGTGGATTTAAATGTATTTGCGGATACAGGATTAATTGTTGTCACGCTTTCTGATGGTCTTAAGTTTAGTTCGCTGCTTTAATAAAAGCATTATGTTAATCTTGTATTTGGAAAGTCTAGTTCAATGATTTCCTTGCTAATCATTTAGGAATGTTGCATTTCATAATAGTATAGAACATAATTGATGGTTGTGATTTAATAACAAAAAACCATTATGCGGATATCCAAAATTTTGAAGTTTAAGAAAACAAGAAATTAAAGCAGAAAAGGTACACAAGTTACATTATTATTTGCTCTAAGAGAAAGAGCCTATGGCAATTTAGGTTTTTTGTTATTGTCATTAACATCTGCATTTGGCTGTGGGTTACTGAATCTTTTATGAAGGCATTGACTGACTGTTGAAGAAGATTCAACAATATATTCTAAAAATATAAAAAACCAAAGTATATTAGCTATAGAATATATCATTATTTTTTGATAAAAATGTTAGATAGATAAAAAACAGATGATAATATAATTAACATAACAAAAGAAGTTTACATAGTTTGTAAAGATAAAAACGTCAAAATTGAATGAATAAATAATGACAAATACCAAATTGAATGAATAAATAATGACAAATACTTGAAATAGCTGCAGGTGTAATGTTAGCAGTGTTATTTTGATCATCAGTTGAAATTTGATAATCTTTTCCAAATGAAGTTGAAGCATTTTTTGATTCATCATCATCAATTTCACGGTAATACAAAAAAGTGAACCGTTGTCTTCCATCTGGTGAGTGAACTTTTGTCGGTTTGATATAAAAAATGCCTTGATTATCAATTCTGCATAGACCTTTTCTAGAGGAAGTTCCATACTCTTATTATGGGAAGACAAAAATGTTAATTGTCAGCCATATAATAGAGATATCATAATTTTTGTTATATTAAATCACATCTGTAGTAATTAAAAAAAATATAATCTGGTGGTAATATTACATAGCTTCAATTGTAGTAAACTTTAAAAAAAAATTTCACCGAGTTCGCCAAGAATAGAAGCTGCGATAGTCCTTGTTTCATCAGTCAAATCCACGTCATAGTGGCATTTATATTTGTAATAGAAAGTTAATTAGAATATATATGTTAATTAGATATACTGAAAGCTTGTTATACAAGAAAAAAAGAAGATTAAAATCGTATGTCAGACGGGCTTGACTGGTTAAGTCACACCCGTGATAAGGTCAAGGGTGTGATTTAACATGTCACACCCATGAAGAAGGTCTCACGGGTGTGATTTAACATGTCACACCCATGACATCCAAGTACAAAAGGCAGTAAATTGAAAAGAGAAAAAGGAAAACTTGGGTTAGGCAGGAAGTTTTTCTCTACAAGAATTACAAGTGAATGGAATTCTATAAGTAGCAGCTGTAGAACCAAAGCATTTTTTACATGCAATATACCAGTACTTTTGCGAGATGTGTTGGAAGGAAATATTAGCTTTAATTGATATTGTCTACAAATATATAACATGATTTTTATTAAATAAAATTAATATCAAATAAGCAATATTTATGAGAATATAAAATGTATTTACCTTACTGGTAGAATTCAAGAAGATGATTTTGGTAATTTTTTGATGTGATCTGAAAGATATATCAGGATTGTATCTCATATAAACTTATTGCTTAATAAGGTTTTTAAGCTCCTTATTATTTCGTTATGCCCTAGAAAATAATAATTATAAATATAAAAGCATCAAAATATTATCAAATTTCTATATAATTTTATTGATTGTTGGTGTAAAGATAAGGTAGTACCAGTTTTTAAGATCTGCAACTTCTCGTATTAATGGATTAATAAGAATTGCCGATCAAACCAGGTAGATAATGCAACAACTAAAAATTTTCAATTGTAAGGTAAAAATAAAATAGAAGGATAACTAATAAAATGTAATAGCGTGATGAAGAAAAAACAAAAATACTGTTATAGAAGTTCACTTTTAGTTTGCGACACATAATTATCGAATAAGAATGTAAGGATTTGGTAATTTATTGGCCCTAGTTAGTAATAAAAGAATTCCACATGGATAGTATAACTGTTTGTTGCCTAATAAAAAAAGAAATGTCAAAAAAAGAAAGAGAATTTATTTCAGTTTTTGCAAACCTTACTGAATAACAAAAAATTTAAATTACTGTTCGTTGGCAAGAACAAATTTTTACATAGTTGAATGTTTGCCATCTTTATTATTGATTTCTTTCTGATCCAAGACTTCAAGAACCACAAACAAAATATCTATGACACGTTAAATATAAATATGATAAGATATAATAGAAAAAAAATCAACACTGTATAAAGAAATAGATAAAAGGTTTAACCAACTGACTTTTCCTTGTCATTTGTACAGTTGATAAGATCAATGAAAGGTGTATAGTTAAATTTCACGGGGATGATACTATCATCAGCTGGTACAGGTTCAATGACAGTGCAACTTATAATTATCCATTGTATTTTTAAGTCTTCAGTTTGATATTGGGGCAGAATTGGCTTCACAATGGCATTATAATTTTTTATCACGGTTGCAAAATATGGCTTATTCGTTGGATATCATTGTTGAATATAATACCTTCAACTTGTGATCCTTGTTAATAATAAAGAAATTGTTAATAATTTATTCAAAAAATGAACATTTTGAATGAAGAAAGTGTAATTGTTATACCTCAGAATAAAAAAAGATAAACTTTTGTCTCTTCGATGGTGTGCCGGATGATGCGACATGTTGTTTTTATGGACAATAATTTCATATGACCACCATTGAGTACCAGGTAAAATATCTTTAATCAATAAATGTTTTTCCATCCTAAAAATTTTGTTTAATAAATTAATAAGGGGAAAAGAATTTTTTAAATATGAAATTAAATTATATCAGCTTGAATAAAATAATTAATATACCTTCGGACAAGTTTATACTTTATACTTAAACTAATTGAAATATTTCATGGAACACATTATTTCTTGTCTTTTGATCAAACTTTGAAGATTCAAAAGTCCATGGAATAATCAGAACTTTAACTGATTCAGGAGTTTGAGCTCTTGACAGAGCCACATATAGTTGTTCATGTGAGAATACAGGCTGACGGAGAAAAATTCCTACATAATCAAGTGTTTAACCTTGAGATTTGTTTATAGTCATTGAAAACACAAACAAATAGGGAATTGTGTTATGATAAAAGGTATTCCATTTTTTCATTTTCTGAAGATTGCAAGCGAATTTTAGGTATAAAATGTTGAAGTTATGTAAATATAGTGCCCTGGAAAGCAAATGTATTTACATGTAGCTTAATCTTCTTCAGTTATAGTTTTGTAATGAAAATATTTATTATTAATAAAACAAAAGAGTTTGGTTTTTATAAGCATTATATATCTAGTCATAAGGTACTGAGATTCTGTAGTCATAAGGTACTGAGATTCTTTTGTAAGTAATATATATATAAATAGAGATGTATGGGAAACATGTATATTATAAGAATCTAAAATAATGGATTTACAGTTGAATAATCAAGTTGGTCGCTTGATTATGATTTAGACTGTAGTGTTGCAATTTATCTCCATGTAAGTAAAGGAGTTTACTTCAAGGGACTAATGAATTTCATATCATGATAATAGTTGACTATCGATAATGATAATATTAAATGAATATAGAATCATGTATGGTTTTGAAGAATAAAGTAGGTCGTTACTTTAATCTTAAAACATACATTTTAGCATTCTTTTATTATGAACCACAATCTTGATGAGTGGTGAACTCATATGTGTTTCATTATAATTATTGATACGATCGAAATGAATTTTTATAAAGTATCAATCCATTGTCTGTATGTTGGAATTATTAATTGAAATATATATCAGGGAACATTCACTCAAATAAAGAGTTTATAGTGATATCATCACTTCTAGATGTTTTTACGGAGATCGGTGATTAAGCTGGTGCTAGTAGTTTAATGTACTAGCTATTTGTCAAGTCTCAACACCAAGATGAAATCTTATGTGTTAATCACCATATAGAGTAAAACAAGAGATCTAGAAGGAAAAAATAACATAAAGACAAAGCGGTAATTTTACTCTTTATTGTGCAGATGACTATAATATGGTTCATAATGAACTTTGCAATTGAACATCTTATTTGAAACATGTGTTCTCAAAATATTTAGTAATTCAAGAGTTCAACTAATTGTCCTTAGTGGAATGAAATTTGATTAATTAACTGTAATTAATTTTAATGAGATTAAATTAATTTCGGGCTTATTGGAGCTTAAATTATGTAAGTCCAATTAGATTCTCCACTTGACTTGTAGGAAGGTTATCAAATAAAGTAAGAAATATAAATACTGGACTTTGGTTTGATTTGATTAATTAGATTAATTAAATTGAAACTAATCTATTAAAGATAAAAGGAGGGCAAATTTCGATTTTATAGCGAAATGTGCAACTGCAAATTTAACATTGAATTGCTAAATTAAAGATAGTTTTTATCATACTTCATCATCATTAAATGGAGTAATGATCTTATCATTAAATGGTTTAATGGTTGTCTTTTCATGATGGTATGTAATCTTTTAGTATTCATTTGTTTAAAGAAAGGAAGAGGCAAGTTTGATGTACTCTCTCTCTCTCCCTTCTTTCATCTCATAACCAAAAAGGAGAGGATCTCATTTACGTTATGGGTCTTTTTATATAGCCATCTTAAACAAATGAGAAGAATCTCATTTACTAGCTTCTTTATGATTGATTAAAGGATGAAGTGATGCATTGGATGCATATCACTTCTTTCTTTGATGTTTAGCTGAAATTGAGAAGAAGAATTGAACGTGTTCTTGCATTTTTGACTCACTCTCTCCTCTTTTGCATGAGTTAGCCGAAACTTGAATGAGAAGAGTCTCATTTTTGGCTTCTTTCAACTAAGGAAAAAGTCTTCCAAATTTCTTCTCCTTTCCCACCAAAAGATCTTATTAACCAAATTGTCTAAGAAGAACAAGTGGTAGATCGGATTGATTGAGAATACACTAACGAGGAGATGATACATTAATAAAGAGATGATACTAAAGTGAGGAGTCAAAGTTGTAGCAAGGAGTCGGTATAATTTCTACCTTATTTTATATTATTTAATTTTCTAATATCATATCATGCATGGAATAAACATATTGATTTGGTAATAATGCTTCCGCTGTGTTTTGATTTCAGAAAAAGTTTTGAAGTATACCGTTTTAGCCAAATCTAGTATGCTTATGTTTTTAATCCAACAATTGGTTTCAAAGACATTTTATTATACATGATTTTGGTTCCTATATGTGATGCATGGGTTAACAATTAAATTTTGTATATTGCATATTTTTTATGTGAAAGAAATATATATGGTGTATGTTTTGCTCTTTTGATTGTCCATAGAATATAGTTTTACCTTGTAAGTTTTCTTCATTTGTTTTATACCAAGGAGGGTGGCCTGTCATCGTTATGTTTCCTCTTTGGCTTCATTTTTTTGTTTTCTTTGATTTTGTAATGTAAAAATTTATGTAATATTGAAGATGAAGCAATCATGGATCGAAAAGAAGGAGAGGTAATGGTTTCGGTGTATCTTTTGGTATATTGGCAAAGTTTCATTTCTGAGAAAACCAAAGTGCTGGAATTTTGTTTTAACAAAGTTTCAATTTTATGAAAACTAAAGTTCTAGAATTTTTGTTTTAACAAAGTTTTGATTTTATGAAACATAAGTGCTGGAATTTTTTAGTGTCGGATTTACAAAAAACAAGTGATAGAATTCAGACTATGCTAAATTCAATAATAAAGGAAATTTAGGGGCCAACATTTGTTGGACCACGTTTTCACATTTTTGGAGCCTAACTTCGGAATCATAAAACGCGAACATATTTTCCTGTAGGGTTATTTCAATGAAATCTCCTTAACCATCATTAGTTCATCTTCATGCTCTGATATCATAAGTGTTAGGCACTCTGCCCTCACGAAAATCGTGCCTAACCTCCTAAGTGACATTCGAACACATCCCACAAGGAGGAGCCCACACCTGTCAGAAAACAGAAATTCAAAAAGACTTTTTCAGAACAATTATAGCCCTATGACTCTAGTTTATATTGAAATAAGAATCATCTCATTCTGAGCTCTACAAATCAAGATATGTTTAAAATATTGAAATATATTTAGTGAAATAACCAATTCATATTCTTCCAACTAATTCCCTCACTTTCTTTCCATCAATCTTTTTGAAATCAACACCAAAAGTTATCAATTTTTTTGGAGTGATAGCGAAATGTGTTAGGAATCTATTGGTTCAATAATCAAGTCATTTGAAGGTTGGATGATAAAGTTATGGCTAAAAGAATTAAACATGTTCAAATTTGGAAAACTCTTAGGTGCAATCGCGAGGATTAAAGGTGCGAGCGCGACCGAAGCTATCCCGCATATACATCCTATGCAACATCACTACTTATAATGATCATATCTCTCAACTCTGATATATAAAAATTTCATGCTTTATACCGTTGGAAAGCTAGAAAGATAATCTACAATTTTTAAGATACAACTTTGTCTAATTTAGCCTAAATTAATACATATTTTCCCCTGAAGTCAGAACACAAAGTTTTCCCCTATGAAAATTTGAAAATGCAATGCACAAACTTGGAACGTCGTGAGCAAACAAAATATATTTCATTAACATCAAAAGATAAGAGTTTTACAAAGATTTAATGGGCATTTCAAGCCATAATACATCATTGTTTCAAAACCCAAAAATACGAAATACACAGGAGCAAATAAAACTTGAAATGTGGCTAAAGCCTTGTGTTCTCATAAAGTAATATAAAACACAAAAAGATGCAACTTTGGAGTGATACCTCGACTGTAGCGCCCCCTCATCGTAGGGTACATATCGGGACCCGGAGGTCGCTCCGACACGTGTTCCACGATAAAGGTGCACTACCAAAAAATTTCGCTAATAATCCATATGGCATCGCAGTAAATAAATCACAATATAACAGTAATCAGTAAATTAAAATCCAAAATA
>JAOTIZ010000203.1:37455740-37476495 GCA_027123425.1 Erythroxylum panamense
TACTTACTTTTTTTTATTTATTAAACTTATTATTATTATTATTATTATTATTAAGTTATTCTTATTCTTATTAATTTTATTATGATCAATTTTTTATTATTATTATTAATTTTAATAAGTTATTCTTATTATATTATTATTATTATTATTTATTGTTAATAATAATAATAATATTATTATTAATTATTTTTATAAATTTTCTACTTACTATTTTTAATACTATTAATATTTTTATTTTATTATTAATTTTATTATACCAAATTAATTCTATTATTAATATTAATTATTATTATAAATTTATTATTATTATTATTATTATTATTATTATTATTATTATTTTGAGATAGAAACCAGGGTTATCTTGGTTTTTTTAGAAAAAAACATGTTGTCACAATTCAGAGAAACGATATTTTTTGGTTTTTGTAAAACTGTTGTGGTTTTTTTATTTTTAGAAACAAAAAATCGTAACAAAGTAAGCCAAAGACGTTTTACTTACCTGTTTTTCTTTTTACAAAAACAACAACAAAAAACAAAGAAAAGAAACAGAAACAAACAGCTCCTAAATAAAATACACGGTTGTGAGCTAATAAGTCACAACCGTGCATGTAAGTGACTTAATAGTTAGGGGGGGTGACAAGTAATATGGGTTTAGCTAACTCACCAATTAATAATTAATATTAATAAAATAACACAATTAATTTATATAGTCATTTATATAAAATTATATTATTATATAATACTTCATAATAATTAGCAATTAATAATGCAAGGTTGTTGCTAACAGATATACTTAATATTAATATCATATATACTTAATATTAATATATAATATTATGGTAAAAACTTAATAATAATTAAAAATTAGTAACATAGGGTGATGATTAAGATTAAATTTAATATTAGTATATAAAAATTAATTAGAATGAATAATTAATAATGCACAGTTATGAATAGCATGTAAAATTAATATTAACATATGGCACCTAACAATAATCGGTAATAATAATTAATAATGGATGAAAAAATTGTAAGCTCACAATTGATAGGCAATTAATAATAATCATTTATGAGTAGTAACACAATTATAACTAAATTAAAAATAAAATTATATTATAAAAGAATTAATAAGAAGATGCCTATTTATTAATCAACATTAATGAAATTTTTTTAAAACATATAATAATTAATTGCTAATAATTAATAATTAATTAATCAACGAATTATATTTTAATAAATCAATTAACTAATTATATTTTAATTAATTAACTATATTTATAGTATATTTAATTATGAAATGAAAAAATATTTGTCACAGGCATGACACATCAATTAATTATATATTAATATATTAATTATTAATTATTAATTATTAATTATAACTGGATAGATTTCACAGTTAATGCTTAATAATTAATTTATAAATAAATTATATTTTAATAAATCAATTAATTGGTTATTTTTAATTATTGTTAATTATATATCATAATTAACTTAATTAATTAATTATATTTTAATTAATCAATTGTATTTTTATATGTGTTAAATATATTATAGGAACAAAATAACAAGTCACTGGCGTAACTACTCAAGGTATATATATATATAATTAATAATGCAGGTCATGAATAACATTTATTCTAAATATTAACATGTAATTCTTAATCAATTAATTACATTTTAATATATCAAATAATTAATTATATATTAATTATTATTAATTATAACTAAATAAACTTCACAGTTAATGGTTAATAATTAATTTATAAATATATTAGATTTTAATACATCAATTAATTATATTTTAATTATTATTAATTATATAAACTAAATATTAATATGTACTACCTATTAATATTTAACATATATACTAAATATTAATATGTACTACCTAATCAATTAATTATATTTTAATACATCAATTAATTAATTATATATTAATTATTATTAATAATAACTTAATAAACTAAGCAGTTAATAATTAATAATTAATTTATAAATAAATTATATTTTAATAAATCAATTAATTTATTATATTTTAATTATTATTAATTATATCAATTTTAATTAATAAACTATACTTTAAGTATATTTAATTAAGAAATGAAAAATTATATCTTTTTCGCAGGCATGTCACTCTATACTTAATCAACTTAACAATAATAAATAATCAATATATTAATTATATTTTAATTAGTTAATTAACTATATATATTATATTTAATTAAAAACCACAAAAATTATATGGGCTAATTAATTCCATGTATAACTGCTCTGTTTTTTCATAATCAACTTTCTTGTTTAATTAGTAAATTTATTATATTTAATTAAAAATGACAAAAAAAATATATGAACTAATTAGTTCCATGTATAAGTGTTGTGTTCTTTCATAATCAACTTTCTTATTTTATGCAAATTTGCTTTCTTCAAAACTTCAAGTGGATCCACAATCGATAATTAATTATAATATTGAAATATATTTGTCGTAGGCATGACAATTAACTCACGCCTGTGTAATTAATAAGGATAAGTCACGAAGTCCCTAGATAATTAATAAGTACAAGTCACATAAAGAAATAACGATGAAAAAAACTGAACCGTCGAATCATTTAGACGATGGAATGGAATTTTATATTCATTCATTCTGTTTATCCTTAGTATTATATACTTAATGAGTTATTTATATCCAAGCAAGCATTAAGGGCGTTTACAAGAACCCTATTTCAGGTTGTTGTAAGGTACCTTATAATGGTTCGAATTAAACAGGTTTAAGCTCCTTGCCTAACCCCTCATCGGATGACTCGTGAGCCGACTCGTGGCCCAACAAGTCGGAGCTAGCCGATCTGACTCATTTTTATTTTTTAATAAAAAATTTACAAAATAACGTCATTTTTGTTACTTTAGTCAGGTTAAACTATTTTAATTTGTGACTCGATCAACTGAAGCCAAAATCAGACTGACCCAAAATTATCAAGCCTAAACATTTGATACTAATTACTAAAATTATTTATTAAATTTTAAATTGTTAAATTTTGTAACTTAACTTATAGGGGTAAACATTTGGATTGAATTGGAAATATAAATCCTTATTGGAATGCGTATTAATTAAAGAGATTTAATTCACGTTCTATACAACTTTCTATGGCAGAGTCAGCGAATGAGGCAGATACCACGTGGTATACTGTACAGATCTTAGAATCTTTGTGTACGATAGACACGAGGCGGCAGTTTCATCAGACTTTTATGGTGAACTTGCCGTCCATTTTTCTAGGGTTAAGAATTTGAGACCAAGTTTTAGCTGGCTTTGTCACCCAAGTCCATTCATATCATGTCGGCTTGTTCCTCTCTGTTAGAATGATATTTCTATAAAAATTTCAACTCAAGTAAATCAAACCACCAATGGCAAGAGATTATCGATAGTCTGCATTTATAAATATTTATTGGCCCTTTGTTATAATTCATAATTTGACACTTTTAAGATGAATGCAGCTATTTGTAACTAATTTTAATGAAACTCAAAATAATGAATCCTTACTTTTTTTTTCACTGTTGTATTAATTCCAAGTCACAACTTACAGACACCTATAGTACAAAAGAATTAAGAATAGCGTACCACGTGTAATTTAATACACTCCCACCCAACCAACCCCTGTTTTTTAATATCACGAAGGTCTCTCCACGTGAAAATGTACTGTGTTGGAAACTACAAAATAATTGAACAGAGAATTGTTCGTTTCCTTATCTCTTGGCTCCTCGCAACTTGCAGCAAGTATCTGTAAAATATCTGTTATCTTTACTTTTTTTTTCAGTGTTTTTAGATGCCCAAGAGATCATGCATATCCGGGCCCTGAAAAAGTATTTTTTGTCATTTAGTGTTTGTTCCCGCTTTCCCAATCCCATTTTTAAGTAGAACGTGTATATCAGTCAAAGAAAGAAACAAAGTAAGTATTTAACAGTCTAGATTTTTTCTTCAATTTTATGGTGTCTTATTGTGTCCAGTAAATTTTAACTATTTATTTATGTGGATCTCGTATGATCTCGCATAAATAAATACGAATCTCACAGAAATAAATGACTAAGATTCACTAGACACAATAAGACACTATAAAATTAAACAGAAAATCTTCTCTCAATATTTAACGCCTAAGTGCATTTTGGTATCACAAAAAGAAATTTGATTTTGCTTTAGCTTCTCAGCTATTTGGTAGATAGCATTTACTACTGTGTTTGCACTGAAAGTGTCCAATATCACGTGCAGTTACGACTCATCACACTAAGCAAGTCTAGCTTCAACAAGCATATGAAATGAACTAAAAGGTTTGGCTTCGAAAATCATAACTACTTGGATGGCATTTGATGTAAATGTAATTTGGCCAACAATAGTTTGAAAATATTTCTGACTCCAGGACAGTCATTTCTGGTAACTTTTCCTCAGTCCTGCCTCGTCCCTGAAGGTACGTCATTACGCTTGATCATTTTAACCAAAAGTATTGGAGCTAATAACTGCAGTCTTCAACATTACTAAGTTTATAAAAGTCGTTCCCTGACAAATCAAGAGGCAATAATTCTTTTCCATTATTTTACAACAGTTTCAGTGGCTTACAGAGTTGCATTGCCATTTGCCTAAAGCAGCTTAGTACTTTTCTGGAGTATCACATAAGAACAAAACATTCCAAACTACCGTGATTCGATACGAGTGCCTTGAATCCATGAATAGGCATGCAACCCAGGACGTTGACACGATGGAACTTCAATCCTGCCAACAATTAGTAAAGAGGTTACCAAGATTGCTCCTAAGACTATTGATGAACCAAGCAAGTCTCTCCAACATATTGCCAACTCAAACGAATAACAAATGAGAAAAGAACAAGTAAAAAATATATTGAAACATCCAAATTGCTGTTCTCCCACTTAAGTTTGACATTTGAAATTGTCATAAGACTAAAAGGGTAAGGGTAAAAGGTTAGACAAGAAACTTGTATGGATTATTAATTGCCCCTTGAAATGGCAGTGTTATGATCGATTCAAAAGTTGTTCCTTATTTCTGAGATCAGTCGATGGGCAGATTCTGTATCAAGTACTACATAACTTTGGCCTCCCACACGCTGCCATGAGGTTCATCACCTCTTTCTCAAAGTCCCATTCTTAAGTCTGTCTTTCTCATGATACATGTTAATATACAGTAATCAAAAGTTAAAGAAAGAACTAAGAAGCTTGGCCCCTATAAATAGGTGGGTGACTGGGTGAAAATGGCTATCTTCTTCCAACTTTTGAGGCACCACTGAGAACAAGGGGGGGAGATGAAAGCTGTAAACTTTTACCTTTAAGCTTTTCAATATATTTTAATAATAGCCCGAAAGCCAACTTGCTCTTCCCTTCTTTAATGGAGAGAGAGAGAGACTGAGATATGGTATCCATCCAGAGGTTTCTCTAGAGTCAGATACAATCAAGAACCCTGAGCTTAGTTGTTCATCCATAGCCCCCTGTTGCCCATACGCCCATAACAACTTTGTCACTATCCTTTTATTCACTCACATTCATTACATCAGAATTCAGAAGACATTTCAGTTTCAGAGAGAGGAAAGAGAGTTAAAGAGAAAAGAAATGAAGATCGGGTGTGACCTGTGTGGCAACGCAGAAGCCTCAGTGTTTTGTTCTGCTGATGAAGCTGCTCTCTGTGAGGATTGTGATTATCGTGTTCATTATGCAAACAAGCTTGCAAGAAAACATTTGCGCTTTTCTTTACTCCATCCTTCTTTCAAAGAATCCCCTCTTTGTGATATATGTCAGGTGCTAAGATCATTCCCTTGTTTTATCTCCTTCATTATTTTCTGGATCTGTCTATAATAGCTTCAACAATCAATGGACTCAAGATGGTATCAAAAAAACCTAAGATCTGGGAATCACCCTTCATCTTAATGTGTCAGATTCATAGAGTGGTAGTATCTAATCTTGGTGGTGCGTTTTTTTTTTAACTCAGGGAAAAAGGGCTATTCTTTTCTGTCAAGAAGATCGAGCAATTCTATGCAGAGAATGTGACCTTCCCATTCACAAAGCAAGTGAACATACCCAGAAACACAATAGGTTTCTTCTGACAGGAGTCAAACTCTCAGCTTCTTCTTCTTCATACCCAACATCATCTTCCTGCAATGACTTGGATGCTAATGTTAAAAGCAACAGTAAAAGCTCGCAGCCATCTTCAAACAAGCAAGGGTCAGTTTCTAACGAGTTTTTCAGTTCTCCATCCATTGACAGATCATCATCACCTTCAGTAGGATACAAAGTTGACTATAACAGTACTTGTGACAATGCTTCAATCTCCACAAGTGGCATATCAGAGTATTTGGAGACACTACCTGGTTGGATCGTGGATGATTTTCTTGACCCTTCGTTGCCTACTGTTGGCTTCCCAAAGGTTGGGAGCAATCCCTATATCTAAAGACACAAAACTCTGTTTTTGGGAGTGTTCATTTTTTGGACATACGTCAAGATTCGAACAACCATTTCCCTGACGATGTTTGTGCGGTTTTGATGCAGACTTTGGATAACTTCTTGCCATTGGCGGATCAAGATCTTGATAGCTACGTGAGTTGTTTTTCGGCAGAACCTACCACATTCTGTGCCCCTTTCCCCAGACCTCTCCACAATGGCTTACTTGGTGATGAATGCAGAGAATCAAAAGTAGCATACAATAAGAACCGGTGCGATGATTGTTTTACAGTTCCAGAAATCACACCACGTAGCAAGAACGCCAAACACTGCCCGTGAAGGAAATGTTTTGACGTTCTGATCAATCGGATTTTATATGGCATGGTCCATTCTTCTTCATATTCGGTGATCGATTTCTGCTTTGTTGTTTCACATTTCGGCTTGATATTTTCTAAACACTACACGGTCACGGTACACACCCGACTCAAATAGGAGCACAAGGCACGGTAAAACTCATGTTTTAAAATTCAAAATCTTTAAGCGATCCATCAGAATCACCATAATCTACTTTAAATTCGTACTTTATAGACCAATAGAAGAATTCGTTACTGTTAAAAGATAAGAATTTGAGAGCAGATGAAAGATTCCAATACAACCTCTACACTTTGAGCTCTAGCGCCAAGGCAGGAAAGATGAAATCCAGAACCCAATAATCGCTTGAATATATGGCAGTAACTTTGAAGAGGTTCTCAAGTCTAGCAGAGCCCAATAGTTTCATTATTAAGTAGTTATTTTAAGACCAATGGCTAATTTAATGCAGAGACACGAACGTAGTAAATGGCAGAGATTGAAGCCGTTATGAAAATAAACGCTGCGACAAGTACGGAAATTATCTGAGATAATATTTTTCTCCTATCTTAACTAGTTCAATTAAAAATTTAACAAATTTCGATAAGATAATAAGGTAATATATTTTTAAAATACCCTCATGTAAATATAGGGTCTCATTAATATCATAAATTAATAATTATATAAACTTACATAAATATAACTCAGACAATTTAGTGAAATATGATTATAGTGTTGTTTGTTTTTCTTAAAATTTAAGCCTAGTTAGAACTCATCTCTAACTTTTCTTATTGCATCCAAAATTTCTAGTGTTGTATTCTCGATCTGCACCAAAAAATTGTAAAAAGTTCTAGACGCAATAAGTACTTCCTTACACGTAATTAGTTCCAAATGTACTGTATCGTCTTCAACTTTATCATCAACATTATTTTCAAAGATAGTAGTCACAATTTCTTCTAAACTCTGGACCTCTGAACATATATCATTTTCACCCGAGTAATCCAATAAGCTACTGACATTCATTTTATTGCGATAGCTAAGATCATTAATCTTGAGATCAAGTTTATGAATGTCATTTTCACAAGTGAGTTCATCTAAAATCCTTGAGACTTTATTTCCTAAATGAATTTTGCAGTGTTGAAAACAATTTGCTATTGTTTCTTGCTGAACATTAACTGTCCAAGCCAAGATTGCAAGATTGATAGCATTCAAAACATTAATCTTACCTAGATCAGTTTGTCCCAACTCATAGCCTTCTAAAATCCTACAGTAAAATCTCCTACAATAATGAATATTGAAAGCTCTTATTATTCCAGTATCATAAGGTTGAATTTTTAATGTCATATTGGGTGACAAAAAGAACAACTCAACATTATGTAACCCTTCAATACATCTTGGATATGCTAAACAATTATCGACCACAAACAAAATTTTTCTATCATGCATTTTTGTATCAAACCAACGGACATATTCATCAAAAAACACATTTGTCACCCAAGCTCTTTTATTAGCACAATAGTAACAATTCAAGCTATTCATGTTGACATTCTTGAAACAACGTAGCTTTGCATATTTTCCAATAATCCATAAAAGAATTTTCTCATAGCCATTCTCATATGCACATTAAATGTTTTTAGTAAAAATATAATGAATAATACTTAATTATTAAGAAACAATGAATATTATTTATTAATTTTTATTAATATTATGTACAATAAATCTATGTTTTAGATTCATTCAATTATATAAAACATAAATTTTTCTAAGATACTATAATGCTTTTTAATATAATCAAAATTTAACTTCAATCAATTATAAAAATCTCTTTAAATTAATAAATATTAATTTATCAATTAATTAATATCTCTATAAAATAATAAATATCATAATCCTAACAATATTAATTTATAAAAATTTACTGTAGCTAGCAAAGATGAGAGCAAAGAAGTAAGGTGGCAAGAAACCGATGAACCCGTGTAACATCACCAAAGATCGTAGGAAGGACATGAGTTTCAACTTTCTATACATGTATTAAAAACGGATCGCACAATTGTGCCACATGCTCAAGAAAAGAGCCAAAGTTTATATCTGAATCTAGAGGTCTTTTGTTCCTCATAATGTCTTATTTTACAGCCCGCAAGGGAAACGAGAAAGGAAAAATATAGAGATATACCTTTTAGACAATTACATACAGCAAACCAATAAAAGAATTGCATTCGGTATTGCATTGAAGGTGCAAACAATTTAGTGACAAGCCCTGCAGATAAGAGGGGGAAAAGAATCACAAACGTGTAAAATGTTAGTTTCCCAGATTGGAACATCAGAAAATGTCAACTTCCTCTCCAAATTTTATGTCAATGGCACAAAATGCAACAGATATCTCCCTTGCTAACTTGTCTATCAATGCAAAAGATATATACGGATAAACGAACTTGGTCCATTCAAAAGCAATAAAAAACCAAAAATGCCATGAATGACCTTCATTTTGGAGCGTATCCGTTGCAGTGTCAAGATGCAAATGCAAAAACCCTATCTGCAATCTTTGTGCGACAAATTGGACATTCAGAACAAGCAAGCGAACAAGATTTACACACTGCAAAGATACATGAGAGAAAGTTATAACAGTGAAAATAATAGCTCTATTCACAAAAAAGAGAAACCGCAGTGACTTACAACAGAAATGTCGACAAGGTAGAAGAATAGCTGCTGTTGGTGATTCAAAACAAACTTTACACATATGGAAATTGGCATCTCCATTTCCTTGGCTCTTTAGTTCTTTTTCCTTTATTTCTTGCATCCGTGCCTGAAAGAACAAAAATTAGAATCTATATGGGCACTTCAAAAAATAAACTAAAATCATTCAAATCACTTCAATTTAAAGTTTGCAATCCTTGGGCATCTACTACTACAAGAAGTTTACGAGCCTCGTGAAAGACATAATCAAATGTAATAGGAAGACAAAAGGATCAACTTCAGCTATTAGCTATAATGAAAATACAGATCAGCAGTCATCCACATAAGAAACTTTCCAAAGATTGGAGATCTGGACAACTAGAAAACTTAGTCTAGTACCAATACCATTTGAAGCCCAAAAAACATATGCATTTTATACAAGTTAGCTTTCAAATAAATAAAAAGAAAACATGCCTTGTACAGATATGTCTTAGACAGACCGTTTGAACATGGGAAAAACATCAGACATAAGTAACTACAGATGCCTCTGCAACAATATTTACCTTCAAGCGCATGACTAGAGGCTCTTCTCTTGGAGTTTCATCAGCTGGTTTCGATGTATCCAATGCTTGTGCCTCTCTCAGATCAACACTATGGTCAATGCCATTTGTTTTCTTATCACAAGTGTGATCAATCCCATCAGCACTCAAGTCAGGGGTAGTTCCCCCTTCTTTCTTTAACCTAGCAACAAGCACCCACATGTTGGCTAAATCATTTTCTAAAGCCTGTTCCCTTTTCTTCGCCTCTTCAGCTTTTTTCCTATACTCCTCTTCAATGAATGCCTTTTCAGTTAAGGCTGCCTCAAGAACTGCTTCCCGCTGTTTCCGTGCCTGTAGTTCCATCTTAAGGTCATCAGGACCAAGATCCCGTGATTCAAAGTCAGCAGAATGCATTCCGAAAGTATCATTTCCTCTGCCAGAAAACCTTCCTTTCCTCCCCAGTCTTGTACCATCACTGTACTTCCGGTTCACACCATTCATAGATTGCATGCCTCCATTTCTGGAATGTGCTGAATCCCGAGTAGCAACCAGTTCTTTTTCTAACTTTGCATTCTGTATAGATAGCTTGGTGACTTCACTCGCCAAATTCTTCAGTTCAACTGCAGCGGCAGAGGCAAGTTCCTTTGCATAGGAGGCCTCTTCTGCTAGTTTCTGATTTTGAACATGTAACCCACTATTTTCCTCGGAAAGGTGAACCTGTTCTAGCTTCAACTTTTCATTCTCTATCTCCTGTTCAAGTAAGAAATTCATACTCAATACATTGTTCACGATGTAACCATTGGAAAAATCTTCAATATGGATGGCATGTGGCCTATCACAAGAATCTCAATCTACATATTCCCCAGTAATGCCATTTTCAGGATTTCTTTCCAATCTAAGCAGTTTCAGATCATAGTGGAAATTCAGACCAAAAGGTGCAGTTTTTAAATTTATCAACCAGAAAGTTGCTCAGTCCTGTACTCATAAATTCACAGCAAGATTTACCTGTAACTGAACTTTCTTTTTCAATTCATCAACAAATTCATCAGGAACAGATTGGTCAGAAGTAAATGATAATTTATTGCCAGAAAATGTTGCCAATTGCCGTTCCAGGACACTAACTTTTTCTTCAAATTCCTTGTTCTCAGAGCACTGCCAATAATAAATAATATTTAACAGTAAGAACAGGATCCACCATCAGTGAAATGGCCAGCAGCATCCTTAACCAAGGGGACAGAAACCACGTAATGTTTGTCAAACCTTAGTTTGCAGTTGTTCCTGAAGGATACGGTTGTCTGCTGATTTTATCTGCAGAACAAATAAACAGAATTACATAAGCCAGAACTTCACCATCCACCAACACAAACAGAATAAGGTAAGCTATATCAGTCAAAAGATTCTCACAAGAGACATGCTGTAAGTCAGTAAGACAAAGTAAATAGCTTCTACTAAATTCCAAAGTATATAGAGTTGTTCCTAACAAGGATATTCGATTATTTAAATTCATTTATGGTTGTTAGCAAGAGAATAATTGAGTAAAAGAGAAAACAACAGTGATCAGCTAAATGATATGGAGTTCTTTTATTTTCCAGTATTCATGCAAAAGTACTTTTCCATCCTAATCCACCACTATGGCAGTCATCTGTTGTAAATCCAAGCCATGTTAACCATCCAAGACACAGTTTGCAATGCAATTTGAGACAGTCAAATGCCAAGAGACAAGATGCTCACCTCCAGTTCAAAAGCCTTTTCATTACATTGGGTCATCAGTCTCATAACTGTCTGTTGCACACAAATTAAATTGACAAACTAAGCAACCACTATAAGAAAGTCATAAATGAGTATGGCAAGATGTAAATGAATCTACCTGCTGCATATCCACCAATGATGCATTGGCAATCGAAGCCTCGCCATTCTCAACGATTCGTTGTTCTAGTGCTCCCATTTGCCTTCTCTTTTCTTGAATCTCACGTTCCAAGTTCTGGATCTGTATTTTAGACATGTATCTCTTAATCAAGGGAACAATAAGCAAAAAGCAAAGCATTTGAGTTATTGAGAGCTAGACTCAATGCATTTTACTGTTCAGTGAAAACCAAACCCGACAATGTGTAAATGTCAGAGAAAAGGATCATGTAAGTTGTGTAATTCATCATCACTTGAACCATAAAAACTAAAATCCCTGGTAAATTGGCTGGCAACCATAGTAAATATATTGACAAAATTAGGATGGTACAAAAGATTGAAGATAAACTCAGACGATTCCCCTTGTTACTGAAAATGAAGCTCCTACCCTGTAGGATAAGAAGACAGAAGGAAAGAGATGATAACCAACTCTTTTGACATCATGACATTGACAACCAATTCCCCAAATTTTTCTTTACATTTCAAACTAATTTTATGATTCCAATAAAGATGCTTCTTTATGGGAAGGAGAGGATTACTTGAGCTTTTGAACCATCTGGATCATTTACCGACTGCTCCACCTGGCGCTTCAAGGTACTGGTGCTAAATGCTATTTCTCCGGCAAGCATCTTAACCTGCTCAACAAGAAGGTCCATCTGGTCCTGCGTCATTACCCCCTGCATCAAAGCACTAAGCGATCATTCACACATTACTTTAAAAGACCAATAATATGCACATGTAGTGAAAACCAAAACAAAAGCGAGATAAAACTTTTAGTGCTTAAAAACAGAAAATTCCAATTCTTCCAATAAGTAACACTTAATAAGAAACAATAGCAAAAATGAAATGATGAATCATACTTATGATGGTTTGAATTAAATATCATCACTACTTTTCAAAGACAAAACTGAGTGTTCATGCTCTTTCACATGAAGTTTCAGAGGAATATTGAATAATCCACCATGAAGATTCAGAGGAGCACACATGGAACCTTAAAAATATTATTGCTTCGGTACTTCTCATCCCATAAAATTGACAATTTTTTTACAAGGTTGACCAAAGCAATCTATTCAGTGTTAAGATAATCACATCAAATTACAGTTAGATGAAACTGATAACTAAATTATCAGTGTGAGCCAAATGAAAAGCAATCAATGCAAAGAAAGACATTTGGAACATTATGAGGCTTGAGTTCACAAGCTACTAGCAAGCAAGACTAGAGGAGAAAGCTTTGCCTTTAGCAATGAAAAAATGTAGCCAAACATGAGCATTTCTTGGATTTATGACTAGGTAGCCAATTAAAAACATAAAGTAGCAGAAATTGGTAGAACGTACAGCTGTCAGTTTAGAAGCAGTTATAAGTTCACCAGCTTGAGTTGATTCAGTAATTGTACTGCTACCCGGTGAGAGTTCATCATTCCACTCGCTAGAAGATCTTTTGTGTTTAAATTCATGAGATCTATTTGATGGTTCTGCAGATGGGGATGTCGAGTCTCTGGCACTCTCACTTGTACCCTCTCTCACAACATCAAGCTTCAGAAAAAAGGGATAACAAAATATGAACATCAACCAACATCTGAACAAATACAAATCAAATTTAAATGTAAAGAGTACTTCAAATGTAATAAATGCTTGCGCAAATAAAGGATAATCGGCAATCAACAGAAAACAAAAGTAATTACTCGATAATCGGCCACATTGGAGACTACTGAAAAGAGAAAAAGATAAAAACTACTCAAGTTAATAAAATTGAGCAACCAAAATTTTCAAAAGGAAGGGGGTGGGACAACAAACAATTACAACTTCATAACACACAATTTGATACACCAGAACAACGTTGTTGCAGCCAAGACTTTGTTATAAAGGATATGTCTTGGTATCTGAGACATCACCAGCCATACCCCAATGGCAATAACAACTTGTATGAGAAGCATAAATGAAAAAAAGAAAAAGAAACGTCAACAAAAGCAAGCCCTAGTCCTCAAGACACAATCATTAACTTCCTCAGACTGAGGCTTACCACTCAAAGAAGAAAAAGAATTGATCAATTCATATTATTCAACATTTTATCCCATATAAAGATGGAAACAGAACTCACATCATCCTCAGCAGAGTGACTCCGGTGATGACCTGCAGTACCACTCAAACCAGGAATGGTATCCTTTGTAGAAACAAGTATAAGCTTAGTTAGCCTCTGGATTCTACTCATGAGAGCAGCTTTGGCTTCCTCTTCTTCCTCCAATCTTGATTGCATCTTGACTTGACCCTCTTCCAACTGTTCAATAGAAGAAAAGGTTTAACTTCAAAGGCATGACAAAATGCAATAAGAGCACCGACACATGTAACCATACAATAGACTTGACAGAAAGACGCACAAAAACAAAAACAAAATCAATTGACCTGTTGTCGTAAGCTAATAATCTCTTCATGACTGACACCAGCAACCATCCCTTGCTTTAGCTGATCAAGTTCCAGTTTGAGGGTTGATATTTCTTTCTGGTACTTCTTAATCAAAGATTTCTCATCAATAATCTGTAAGTATTTTTCAAAGCCAGTATTAGAATAGGCTTCAAGCAGTAATTTCTATTAATTACCATTGGCAAATCGTATCAAGTGGTGAGCTCATGCCCTACCTTGTTACGTGAAGCATAAATCTCAACTCGCTTCGCCCTGCTAGCAAACTTCAGTGTATTATGAGTTTCCTCCAAAGTACTAGATGCAGGAGTAACCGTGCAAATAAGCTGTACACCAACATGACTTTCAGTAGAACATACAAAACTTTTGCTTCCTGTTAAAAAATAACTAATCATTGACAGTCCAAAAACTCACTGAAACATGTCCATGTCCACCCAGTGAGGACTGCAGCAACCGAGTGAGTTTGGAGTCTCGATATGGAACATGAGATGCCCTCCCTTCACTCAACTTTCCAATTACCTTTCAATGAGAATCACAGTGTCAATAGATTTTCCAAGTTTCCAATTACAAACAAGCCAATAAACTCATTTTAAGGGCTTCACATCAAACAAGTAAAATGCATAATCCGACTGATGCTATATTTAAAACATCCATTAGTTATACGAAACATTAGCAGCTATTATCAGGTTTCTCTTAAAAATCCATCATCCAACCAAGAAAAGAATGTCCAGACTAAAACATATCAAACTGTCCCCATAACACACAGCATATGTTCCGCTCTTTTAAATGAACAAATAATGACTGGACAAGAAAATGTAAACAAAAGAAATTAGAGATGCTTACAGTTCCAAGAGTTAGAAGACTTTTGTTTATGTAAGATCCTTCCTTTCTCCTTAGTCCAGTTGTCTCAGTTTTAGAACTCTCAGACCCGGCTAGATCAATCAAATTCTAAAACATAAGACAAAAGAAGGGAATAAATGAGCCATAAAGTTATAAAAATGTTCAAATTTACGCAATGCGAGCAGCTTATAACTTACAAGTTGAGAGAAAACCACTCCATCATACTCGTCACCGTGTGCACTACTCTCAATCATCTACAAACAAAGAAGCAGATCAATGAAAAATACAATTGAAATAACAATAATTGTTTCATATAATTGAGTAATCCACAAAGCCCACAGTAAGTACAAATGGTTAGATGACAGGATAAGAAAATAATAGCATGCATCAAACGTAAATGTGGCAGGAATCAGCTTGACTTGAACCCAGTTCCAAAAAGTGTATCCAGGTCAGTAATGGAGAGTCCAACCAAAGACAAAGGTTTTAGTTTAAACACACTGATTTATTTAAAGCATTGGAAAAATGCAATGGTAATTGTCTGAAATCATTACCTCTTATCATTAGCAGAGAAACATCAGATCACTTGCATACAGATGGGGGGAAAGAACATTGGATTTTACGGTTCAACAAGTGCGCCAACATCCACAGACAGCCACTTTGTATTGATGGAGAAGGTTAATTTAACTTTATTTATACATAGGGTTATTCCTTTCACAACATGAACTAAGGAAGTTGGGCAACAAAGTTAAGATGTTAAGCAAAATATGACCAAATCGATAGTTGGCCACTCAGCTAGAAGCTACATGTGTCAAAGCATTAAGTGGACTTATAGACAGCTCACATTTATGCCCAGGAAAGATGTATATGGTACAGGTTAAATCTTCTATAACATAAACGGGCAAGAAAGCAAAGAAAAATGCTGCAGTCGCTGTATTGGTTAATGCATTCAAAATTGAGTAAATAAACGTACTAGATTGGGTTATCAAAGTGGCCAACTATATACCAGGATTAAATTGGTTATTAATGTAATAACTGATAGCAACAGCAGAAAAAACACTTTTGAACTTTGAGTAATAAATTGTCGACTCACGTGTGAGTTTAGACAATTAGTTATTACACAGCACAGCACCAATAGCTTACCAGTGTGAATATTGTGTGGCTTCGGCTACTGAGCAGATTAAAATTATTTGACCCAACATGACGATGTTCTGCCAATATCAAGCATCAATTGACAACTTTGTGGTCAAAGCCACTTCCAAATATAGAAAACATACAAGGAGAAAGGCAAACAGAGTTCCCTAGATAACTACCTTCTCCAGCAGCAATAAAAGAAAGTGCATGCCCAGGAGACAAAACCACTTCTTCCTTTATACCCTCCACATAAGTGCCCTGGAAAAGTGGCACAATAGTAAGCATGAGATCAATGTACAAGATACAAAAGTTTATATCAAAAGAAATTAACACTTGTCAGTATTATGCATAGGAAATAAATAGTTAGGATTTTATGGGATAAGATTATTAGTTAGTTGTATATTTATGTATATCCTATAATTAGTTGTATGATTATGACTGTGTATATCCGTAATTTATAGGATATATTTTAGGGATATTTCCTTTATATATTCTTGTAAACTATTCTAAGTAAAAACAAAATAGAATTATTCTACTTTTCATGGTATCAAAGCCACCAACTTTTATTTTTAGAAACTTCTGGCCAAAATTTTGTTTTTTGCAAGGCACGGTAGCTACTAAAACCTAACCAAGGAGCCAAGTCAGAAGTCACTGCTACCAGTGGGGTCTCTCCATTAGACAGTGCTGGGAAGGAGAAATCAGCAGCAGCAGAATCAAGGGGCTCCTAATTAGGAGGAAATCTGTTCCTAACAGATTGGGAGACAAATTAGGGGAGATTTAGTCAAAGTAAATATATTAGGATATTTAATTTGTATAGAATTTTTTCCTAGTATAGATACTATTGTACTCCTATTTATATGTAACCTAAACAAAGGAAAAACATATGGCAGTCACACTTTTTTCCACATGGTATTAGAGCTCTAGGCACCCTAGTTGTATCCTACAACCCGACCAGAAATTAAAACTCTAGCCGTATGTCAACCCTAATTGTCCGTAATCATGTCTGATTATGTATCAGAATCCACCCCCATCCCTACCAATCAACCAAGCTCTTCTAAAATTCACAACCCCACCAAAAAAAACAATACATCCCATCCAAATTACAACTATACAGTTGATTGGAGAGAATTTTCTGCACTGGTCTCAATTAGTGTCGATGTATATTCCAGGGAGGAAATTTTGGCTATTTCATAGGAGAAAAGAAGGAACCTGCCCCTGAGCATCTAGTTACTCCACTTGGGATTCTAGAAATGCCATGCTGATGACTTGGTTGGTAAATTCTATGGAGGAGAAAATCAGCTCCAATTATATGTGTTACCACACAGCCAAGGAGTTGTGGGACAACATCAATCTCATGTATTCAAACTTAGGCAATCAATCTCAAGTGTTTGAGTTGACAATTAAACCTGGAGAAATCTGCCAAGGTGAGGAAAGTATTACCAAATACTCTAATACTTTGAAACGTTTGTCGCAAGATTTAGACTTATTCAGTGATGACTATGAGTGGAAATCGTCAAAAGATTACCACCACTATAAGAAAAAGGTGGAGGATAATCATATATTTAAATTTCTTATTGGAGTAAATGTTAATTTTGATGACGTTAGAGGCAAAATTATTGGCAGACAGCCCCTTCCCTCCATTGGAGAAGTGTTTTCTGAAATCCGGAGGTAAAAAAGCCGCATGATTGTTATGTTAAGGAAAAAAAAAACTAGACCAAACAATGGAGAATTCTACCCTTGCAGCAGAGGCTTGTGCTAGCCGAAAGGTCCAAGGGAAATTGGAGCAAAAGGCCCGTGTTTGGAGTGACTATTGCAATAAGTCAAAGCACACAAGTGAAACCTGCTAATAGTTGCTTGGAAAACCTGCAAATTGGAAGGGGAAAATGAGAGCAAGGGTTGGCCAATCTTTACTCAAAACTGCCCCTTTCAGCAAAGAGCACATACTAAAGTTGCTAAAATCTAATTCTGCATTGTTGGGTGCACCTAATGCTTCTTTGGCACATTCGGGTAGTAATCCTAACGCCCTAGTATGTCATCCTTTTTCTACTCCTAGGATCATTGATTCAGGAGCCTCTGATCATATGACAAGTCTTTCAAATTTGTTTTATAACCCTTGCTTTGGTTATGAAAAAGTCCGTATAGTAGATGGGTCATATTCTCCTATTGTTGGTAAAGGTTTGATAACCTTATCTAATACCTTGTCCCTTAAATTTGTTCTCCATATACCTAAACTTGTAATCTCCTATCTGTTAGTAAATTGTCTAAAGATTCTTACTGTCAGGTTATTTTCTTTGACTCTCATTGTGTGTTTCAGGACCAAAATTCAAGGAGGATGATTGGTAGTGCTAGGATGATAGATGGCCTCAACTATTTTGATGATGAAGATTCCAAAGGTAAAGAATCTCAAAGTTTGAGTCGTATCAATTCTCTTTCTATCAAGGACCAAATTATGCTTTGGCACTATAGGTTAGGACATTCTAGTTTTCTATACTTGCAAAGACTTTTTCCTATGTTATTTCAAGGATTGGATTGTTCAATATTTCATTGAGAAAGTTGCATTTTGCCAAAAAGCCATAAGTCCCTTTATCGCTTACCACCTTATAAATCTTTGAAACCATTTTATCTTATCCATAACAATGTTTAGGGTCCTTCGCAAATCAACATGATTTCAGGAAGAATGGTTTGTGACATTTATTGATGATCATACTCATCTGTGTTGGTTTACTTAAAGAGTGAAAAATCAAAAGTTAAAACCATATTTAAAAGCTTTACGCGATGATTAAAACCAATTTCAACAAAAACTTGGCATTCTCCACATTGATAATGTCACTGAATATTTTAATGAGATTCTTGGCAACTTTTTATAACAAAAAGGTATTCAACATCAATCTACTTATGTCGATACTCCTCAACAGAACAGGATTACTAAAAAGAAAAACAAAAATTTGCTAGAAGTGTTTCAAGTCGTTATGTTTTCTAAAAAAGTTCCAAAATTTCTTCGATTGTAAGTTGTTTTAACAACTTAACTATAGTACACCCCTTGAGTGTTTAAAAAAAAAAAATTCCTGAAGCTTGAATTTATTCCAATTTACCACTAAGAGTTTTAGGGTGTACTACTTCCGTCCATTTACCTACTAGGCGAAATTCGAAACTAGATCCCAGGGTAGAAAAAAGTGCCTATATAGGCTTTGCCCCAAACAAACAAGGGTATAAATGTTTTAATCCCAAAACCTGAAAAGTTTTTGTCACTATGGAAGTCTACTTCCTTGAAAATCAACCTTTTTTAAGGAAAATTTTCTTCGAGGGAAGAAATAAAGCGAACAAAATTTTTGAGAAGTTAATCCCACTCCTTTGCCTAAAATTGTAGACTCCCCTAAAATCTACAAAATCTAGTTGTTCCTAATATTATAAACCTAAAAAATGTTGAAAATCCGACAAGAGTAGAAATACTACTAGATGATCCTAAAGGACAGAAACCTAAGTTTAGAGTTTACACGATGAGGAAGAATCATCAAAAAGGTAGAGAGCCTACTGTTCCCAAGGCAAAGCATTAATCAGAGACATCCAGAATGATGAGCCTATAGACATGCAAGGTACTCTACACCCTCGACTATCCAATATTGTTCCTATTCTTGATACTTGCTATGATTTTGACATTCTCATAACACTCAAAAAAGGTACCTAGTCTTGTACTAGCCATCCTATTGCAAAATATCTCTCATATAATAAACTATCTCAGAGTCATAGGCCATTTACATCAAAAATCTCTAATTTGTTTGTTCCAAGAAACATTCAGGAAGCACTTGACGATCCAAAATGGAAATCAGCAACAATGGAGGAGATGCATGCTCTAGTGAAAAATGGGACATAGGAAGTTGTAGAGTTACCCAGAGACCAAAAAACAGTTGGTTGTAAATGCTTGTTTATGGTGAAGTGCAAGGCTAATCAAAAGTGTAGAAAGATACAAAGCGAGACTTGTTGCCAAGAGGTTTACTCAAACTTATGGCATTGATTACCAAGAAACTTTTGCCCTAGTAGCTAAAATTAACTCTATTCAAGTTTTATTGTTTCTTGCAGTTAACTTCAACTGGATCTTACATTTATTGGATGTAAAGAATGCTTTTTTGAATGGTGATTTGGAAGAATAAGTGTTTATGTGTCCACCACCACGTTTTGAAAAAATTGTTGGCCAAAATAGAGTGTTTAGACTCAAGAAGTCTTTATATGGCCTAAAACAATCTCCACAAGCATTGTTTGGAAGGTTTGGGAAGGCAATGAAAAGTTGTTTCTTTCATCAAAGTCAAGCACATCACATTCTATTTTATAAGCATTCTAAGATGAGAAAATTTGCAATTTTAATTGTCTATGTGGATGATATAATCTTAGTAGGAGATGACTATAAAGTGTCAATACAAAGGATTTTGTGTATGCTAAAAACTGTGTATTATTGGAGAAGAGTTTATCTACATATATACACTAGG
>JAOTIZ010000203.1:37476595-37503844 GCA_027123425.1 Erythroxylum panamense
GCCTACCAGAAAATCATAGATCCTATCTTGTTCAATAAAATTCTTCAAAATTGCTGCATCTTCAGGGCAGTTTGTTCGTATCACCCGATAGTGATCCAACTCTTGCCACAAGGATTTGAATTGATTTGAATATTCAGTGACACTTCTGTTCCCTTGTTTTGCAGCCATTGTTAGTAATGAATAAGATAAGGATTCACAAATCTGGAATGAATTTTAAATAATCCTAAATTTTTATTCCCAAGGTTGGTGTGGGTATATCCTGGAATTAACGAATAAATAGTCGTGGACAAACATAACTTCTTTTTTTTTCCTTCTCTTTTTCTTTATGATTCGTCTCAATTGAAACTCTCAATTTGAGAATTTAAGATTAGTTTATTTATCTAGATACATCATTTTGATTGATTCTTATTAGGGTATTATTATCAATATTGCGCATTACTTTATTTAATTTATTTACTAATTATTTTATTTTATTTCAATGATTTTATATCATAAAATTAGTTGATTATGATTTCTTTAATTTTATTCCTATAAAATAAAATAAAAGAAATCATGCACAATTATCTAAAAATTAATAATTTATTGAATCATTAAAAATAATTTTAATTAATTATTTATTAAATACATTTTTTTAGCAATTAGTAATAATACAAAACATTTTAATTAATTATTTACAAAATCAATCACATAATAATTAAACATAAATAAAAAAATTATCATTACTATTCTTAATATTTGATACCAAACACTGGCATAACTATTAACTTTTATAATTCTATTTCTAATGCTTGCATACTAAATACACATAATCAGTAATTTGATTCTTATTTTGATTCCCACTTTTCATTCCTAGTCCTATTCTTATTCTAATTCTTTCATTACTGGTTACCAATGAAACCCAAGGGATTTGTGGTCATCGTTTTGGTTGCTGTAGACAGGGTCCCACTGGTTCCTAATATTGCAAGACTTTAACATCCCAATATAAAGTCCTCAATCATTTGCCACATCTCTGTAGGTCTACTTCTTCCTTTCCTATGACCAACCATAGTTTTCGATATGGAAATCCTTAGATGCTTGTCAAATCTTGAGCTTACTTGATGTAGGAAAAGGGTTAGGGCAATCAAGATTTTGCAAAGTTAGGTCTAGAATTAGTGTGATTGTGGCTGGAACAATTAGAAAGAAGTTAGGATATTAAGAAATCTTTATAGCAAAATTTCTGCAATAAAAACTGTCTTGTATGGGAAAAAGTGTTATTTATACTGTGTCTATGGATCTTTTTTGTTTTCTTTTTCTTTGATTCAAATTCAGGAGTTCTGAGTTTTTTTTCCGTTTCTTGATTGGAATTCAAAAATTCTACATAAACTTGTGAAGACAATTCCTAACTCTTAAGTCCTAATAGAAACTCTAAATTGCCGACTATTGTGGTATATATTAGGAAAAAAATAACGTAAAGAAGCTACATAAGGAAAACATGATGAACCAATTGAAAATCTAGAATGCTCCTGTATGATTCCTGATTTTGGTGAAATTGTCTTCGATAACTAAGATGGCTTAGACATGATTCCTTCTCTTCTAGAGCAATACCAGTTGGTGCTGTTTCTTATTTGGACATTGAAGGGTACAGATATAAGAGAGATGTGCTCTTTTGTTATGATTTACATCTCCCTGATGGTTTTATGCCTAATAATCAAGGTAAGTCTTGAAGCAATCTTTGCTTTTAACTATTTTTTTATTCTCATCCATATAAGTTGAATAATGAATGAACTTGTACTTACAATTTTCTTTTCTTTAAACTTGTCTTAGAAATTTGAAAATAATTCTTCTTGCTAATAATGTACTTCATAATACCTTATCCTAACATGGCAGATGGTGAAGTGGAAAGTTTTAAGTTGATCCATGTGATAAATGTTGCAAATATTGTGCGAAGAACACATTTTTTCAAGCCAAATTGCTCTCTTGTCATCATGGATTTCCTATTTCGGCATGGGTAATCTTCTTTGTTGCCTTTTTTTTTATAATCATTTTGTCATTTTTATTAGCTAATTACCAGTCAAAATATAAAAGCAAGTATTTATGGGCTTCTTAAGTTTTTGCAATCTTGTGTTTTAAACCATTTATTACCAAATTTGTTTTCATTAGTTACTTCTCCTTATTATTCCTCTGAATCGTCATGAGGTTGCATCCTCACTTGCTATTTCTATATTTAGCGCGATTTTGGATCTTTGAAGAGCAAAACAGCCCCTATAAGGGATGCTAGTTTAACCTTCTAGACTTTTGACACTGTATTTAATGGCTTTCATGACCAGGAAGAAATGCAAACTTAACCTATTCTTTCCTAGCATTTACTCCTTCAGTTTATCATCACTGAGCACAAATACATCAAACTTGAACCTTATGAATAATTGCTTTAGATATTTGTGTGGTAAAATCATGTATATTGATTTATTGATTGATTACATTTAATTGAGTTTCTTATTATATTAGATCCCATAAATCATGGGATTAAAGAATATCCTATAAATTATAGGGTTAGGTATTGTATTAGAATATCCTATAAATAATGAGATTATAATCATTAGTGATGCAAAAGAACTTAAAGCCTATAAAAGAAATAAAAGAGGAAAGATTAGTCAACCACAAACTTTAATTTGGTGGAATGAAGATTTGGAATTGAGTTGACGTCAAAGATAAGGGCTGAAATATAGATTTTGTTAGGATTCCTTATTATATAGGACGTAGTAGTAAGTTAAATATATTAATTTATTTTAGATATGTTATCCTAGTTGTTTAGGACTAATCAAATTTTTATTAGAATAGGATTAAAATTTGTTAGGAACCCTTTCCTACTAGAATAAGGGTTCTAAAAACTTCTCTATAAATATGTGTATATTCAGCCTTTCAATGAGAAGCAATCTGAAATTTTTCTACAAACTTGAGTTCTGAACTAGGTGTGGTGCTTTCTTTGAAGAGTGATTATTAGACCCTAGGCGTGATTCCTAGTTTTCTACGCTCCATTGTTTGTGTTTTTCACTAAATTCCAGCAAACCTAACCTAAATTTCTCTAGTCATATTAAACCCTAAAATTTTAAGCTGAAATTTCCAACAATCAATCCCTAAAAATCCAACCATACCAAACTAAAATTTCAACATTCCTAGCTGTTAACGATGTTAACAAGTAGTAGTTTGAGAAAAGCTGTAACATCTCTATGTTAGGCTAATAATGTATATATATAATGAGGAGTTACAATTATAACAAGAAAGTGTATTTGTGAGTAAATCATGGGATAACTACTATATCCCATGATTTACTCTTATCATGTTATCACATCCTTAACAAGCCCCCTCCCCCCGTCAAGCTGGAGAATAAATATTAATCATACCTAGCTTGTTACATATATAATCAACCCGATTCCCCACTAATGATTTGGTACAGATATCCGCTAACTGTTCTCTAGTTCTCACATGGCTTAATGAAATCAAATTTGAACTTTTCTCTGATAAAATGCAATCAACTTTGATGTGCTTGGTTCGCTTATGAAAAAAGGGTTATGAAAAATAGGATTCTTAGCAATGTGAAGAGCGGCTTGATTATCACACCATAGCTCCACTAGACTTGTGTACATGATTTGCACCAATCATTCTAGTCTCTGTTAACAAATCTAGAACATATTTTCTTTGGCAAATAAATATTCCTTTTTTACACCTTGATACTTCAATGCCTAAGAAATAATTTTTTTTGAAATTTTGCCTAAGAAATATTTGAGTTGCCCTAAATCTTTTTTTTTTGAAATTGACTTTGTAGGAAGTCTTTAAGCATTTGTATGCCTCTCTCATCACTACCTGTGATAATTATACCATCCACATAAACCAACATTAATATCAGTCCTGCATTCGTCTTTTGCCAAAATAAAGAATGATCATAATGGCTTCGCTTTAAGCCAAAGTTGATAACAACTTCACTTAATCTCCCAATCCATGCCACCATATGGAGACTTTTTCAGTTTGCACACTTTAGTACAACCCCCCGAGCAACAAAACCAAGTGGTTGCTCCAGAAAATCCTTCTCTTGCAGCTTACCATTCAAGTTGGATTAAAGGCCAATAGGAAGATGCAGCTAAGGAAATAAGTAGACGAACAGAAGACATTTTGGCAACTAGAGAGAAGGTTTCCATATAATCAATACCATACGTCTAAGCATAGCCTTTAGCAACTAACCGAGCCTTCAAGCGAGCAACAGAACCATCTGGATTTATCTTGATAGTATACATCCACTTGCATCCAACAACCTGGTTCCCAAGGGGTAATTTAGCCAAGTCCCACGTTTGGTTAGCATCCAAAGCATCCATTTCTTCCTGCATTGCTCATCTCCACCCTTCATGAGAGAAAGCTTCCTTTACGGACTTAGGAACCGCAACTGAGTCTAAGGAAGACACAAAGGCACTAGAAACAGGTGAAAGAGACGCATAAGAAACAAATGAAGATATAGGGTACTTATAGGAACAATTACCTTTGCGAAGAGCAATGGGTAGGTTGAGACTTGGATTTTTAGAGGACACAACTGGTGGAGGTGGAGAGTCTGTACAAGTGTCATCAACCTACGAATGAGAATAAACTTGGGTGATAGGGGGACAAGGGAGTGGAATGTCCAAAGGAGGGGAAACAGACTCAGTGCCATACCCCACAAATCACTATGTATCATTTGTAGCCGTCAATGAATGTGAAACGACTATAGCCGTCAATGAATGTGACAAAGTACTTGTAATTAGCATGAGATATAATTGGTGCCATACCCCACAAATCACTATGTATCATTTGTAAAGGTTGGACAGGATTAGGCATGTGAGTCAGAAATGGCAAAGTTCTACTCTTACCAAGCTTACAAGAATCACAATCAAATTGAACATCATCAATGGAAAAATGCTTTTTATTCCATAGTAAACTAAAATTTAGCAAATTATGAAGTATACTAGAGTTTGGATGTCCAAGACGTTTGTGCCAAGCTTGATAATCAACTTGAGCGAGATTACAAGTGACAAAAGGAAACGAAAGACACGGTGACAAAGAAAATTGGAGTGGAAAAACACTTCCTACTTTAGGCCCCCTTGCAACCATATTCCCTAACTGTTGATCCTGCACAACACAACCAGATTTTGAAAATTCTATTATACAGTTATTGTCAACTAGCTGGCCAACTGAAACAAGATTAGTGGCAAGATTTGGAGAGATAAAAACATCAGTTAAAAGAGAAATATCACCAGTGGCAGTAATAGGTAATGAATTTCCATCTGCAGTATGAATTTCAAGATTTCAAGATTATTTCTTTACATTGGTTAGGATTTGAGCATTATTTGTCATATGATTGGATGCCCCAGAATCACAAAACCAAGTAGATGAAGTAGATAACAGTTTACAGAAGATTCCTAGGCTGGACATTACAGAGAGAATCATTTGCACCATTTTAGGTGTTATAATTTGAGCAGGAGCAGGAACATTTTGTGTTGATGAGGCTGTATCCACTAATCCACCAACATTAGAAGATCTAACCGAGGCAGTAAATGCTATTTCAGATTTCCTGGGAGTTCGAATTGGGCATTCTTTGATAATATGGCCATCATTTTTGCAATAGTTGCAGAATTTTTGGGAACAATTTGAGGTATAATGACCAAATTCTTTGTAGCAGAAACATTGAACAGCCCTTAAATCCTTACCTCTTGGCTTCCCCTGGGCTGCATAATCCATTGAAACTGATGTGGATCTTTGTTGTTCCATAGTTGCTTGAGTGACAATTTGTTGCTCCTCTCGTAGTAGATCGTTAAGGCATCCATCCAAGGAGGGAACCAGATCTCAGTTCATAAGATTGGACCTAGTACCCTCAAATTCAGATCTCAATTTCATGAGAAATTGATCCCTTTTAGCAGTTTCATGAATAGATTGGACAGTAGTGAGACCTTCAGCAGGTAACGTAGCATAGATTATATCAGTATATGCAGCCCAAAGATTCATAAAGCTAGAGTAAAAATCAGAAGTAGAGAGACTAGCCTAATGAGCTAGATAATTCATGTTCAAGTTGGAATCTACGAGCTGCATTTTGTTGGTTGTAGATTTTCTTGAGGTAATTCCACATTTCAGCTGCAGTCTTGGAGGGTCGAAGATTCAAAACAATGTTGGGTTCTACAGATCCCAGAATCCATGCCATAATTTGTGCATCCCTGACCTCCCACATAGCATATTCATCAGTACCTTGCTTGGGAGTAGGTTTGCTGCCATCAACATGACCCCATAGGTCTCTTCCTTTGACATATATCTTGAAGTGGAATGCCCAGGCTGAGTAGTTTTTACCATTAAAACGAATCAAGGACTCCCTATCTGAAGACATGAGGCTGCTAAAGAACCAGGAACTAGGAACTGAAAAAAAACTGGACTAGGAACAAGAAACCAGAAGCTGGAAAAAACTGGACTAGGAGCCAAGAACCAGAAGCTGAAAAAAAACTGAACAAGACTATGTAGAAATAAAGGGCTCTGATACCATGTCAATACAAAGGATTTTGTGTATGCTAAAAAC
The DNA here is from genome assembly GCA_027123425.1 of Erythroxylum panamense. Taxonomy (NCBI): domain Eukaryota; kingdom Viridiplantae; phylum Streptophyta; class Magnoliopsida; order Malpighiales; family Erythroxylaceae; genus Erythroxylum; species Erythroxylum panamense. The sequence goes on from JAOTIZ010000203.1 coordinate 37,483,158, forward strand.
TGTGTATTATTGGAGAAGAGTTTATCTACATATATACACTAGGAGTCCTACCTAAATAAGGAATATACAAAGGAGGAGATTTATCAGCTCCTTTAATTTAGGCTTGACTATCTAAATAGGAAAGCATATAAAATACATTAATTACATTTGACTATCTAAATAGGAAAGCATATAAAATACATTAATTACATTAACAAATAAGGTAACTAAATCAGCAAGTTGGCAAATGATTGATTAACTGAATCTTCTGACATAAAGAACTTGCAAGGTTGAAAAGGAAGCTAGCAAAGGAGTTTGAAATTAAAGACCTGGGAGCATTGAAATATTTTATTGGAAGGGAATTTGCAAGATCAAAAGAAGAAACATTTGTAAATCAGAGGAACTATATCCCTGATTTACTTGGAGAAACAAGGCTATTGGGATGCAAGGTGGCCGAAACTACAATTGAAGCTAACCTAAAACTCAATCCAACTAAGGATGAAGTTGTGATTGATAGGGAAAAATTCTAGCGACTGGTGGGAAGATTGATATATATATCACACACTCGACCTAACATAGCATTTGTTCTAAGCATGATAAGTCAGTTTATGCACTCACCAGGTCAAGAGTGCCTTGAAGATGCCTACAGGATACTAAGGTATCTAAAAGGGACACCTAGAAGAGGCTTGATGTTTAAAAATGTGATAATATACAGGTTGAAATCTATATAAATGCTAATTGGGCATGTAACATTTATGATAGAAGATCAACAATAGGATCCTTTACTTATGTTGGGGCAAATCTAGTCACCTAGCGGAGTAAGAAACAAAATGCAGTAGCACGAAGTAATGTTGAAGCTAAGTTTAGGTCTCTCACACATGGGATTTGTGAAAGAATGTAGATCAAGAGGTTATTAGAAGATCTGAAGATTCCTGTGTCACTTCTTATGAAAGTCTATTGTGACAACATGACTGCCATCTCAATTGCATACAACTCAGTTCAACATGACAAAACCAAGCACATCAAAGTGGGCAAACATGTTATCAAAGACAAATTTGAGAGTGGCTTAATCTATGTTCCTTATATACCAACCACTAAACAAACAGCTTATATGCTTACTAAGGGACTACAAAAGAAACAGTTTGATCTCCTAGTAAGCAAGCTAGCTATGGAAGACATTTACAAGCGATCTTGAGGGGGAGTGATGAGAAGGAGAAATTAGTGGCAGTAGAATTAAGGGGCTACTAATTAGGAGGAAATATGTTCCTAACAAATTAAGAGAGAAATTTGAGGAGATTTAGTCAAAGTAAATAAATTAGGAGTTAATTAGAATATTTGATTTATATAGAATTCTTTCCTAGTATGGATACTATTGTACTCCTATTTATATGTAACTTAAACGTAGGAAAAACATATGGCAGTCACTTTTTTCCATGGACAGCACTACTATAACCCATGCAAGGAACTTATCAAATATTCAAGCAGCCTACCATCTGAATGGAAAGAATTATCTAAAGTGGTCTCAAGTTCGAACATTCATAAAGGAAACGGCAAGCTGAGTCATTTGTTAGAGATTGGACTAACCGATACTGATTTTAAATTTGACACATGGGATGAGCAAGATTCGATGGTTATGTCAAGGTCATTGAACTTAACGAATCTTGAGATAAGTGACACTTGCATTTTCTCAACATAGGTAAGGAGATTGGGAGACAATTCAACAAACTTACTCTAAGATTAATGATGTTGCTTGAGTTTATGATATCAAAACTCAAATATCAACAACTAAGCAAAGGACTCGCTCAATAACCAAGTATGCAAATCTCTTGCAAAGTCTATCGCAAGAATTAGAACATTATCAATGTATCAAAATGCAATGTGCAGAAGATGCTGGAATGTTGAAACGATTTATAGAAAAAGATTGAATATATTAGTTCCTTGCTAGTCTTAACACAAAATTTGATGCTGTGGGAGTTCAAAATTTGGGAAGAGATGATCTTCCATCCTTGAATGAGGTCATTGCTATGATCAGAACGGAAGAAGGGAGATCAAGTTGGAAATACATCCAGCAACAACTAAAGGATCTACCCTAGTAAATAGATCCACAAATTTGAAGGATGTAAATGTTGCACGAGCTATAGATGACAATAGGCAATCTCCTCCAACCAAGTCATTCAATAAAGATACACTTTATTGCACATACTGTAAAAAGCACCATCATACAAGGGAGTAGTGCCGCAAACCAAATGGCAAGACCAATATTTAGAGAAAAGATGTAAGGAAACAAGCACATATTTTGAGCTCACTTATGGATAATACAAAAATAACTCAAGATGAAGCCCAAGAGTTCAACAAAGCATATATTGAAAAATTAAGACTCCTCTTGAATACACTTGAGAAACCGTCATCTACAAGTATAGGTTCATATTCATTAACTTTTTCAGGTATTTCCTCCATCTCTTGCATTTCTAGTGCCTTACAAAATAAATCTTTAACTATGTAGATAATTGACATAGGAGCCACTAATCACATGACATATTGCTCTATACTTTTTATCTCATATACACCTACCTCTAGTCATAAAAAGATAACTATAGCAAATGGATCAATTGTCACTATAACTGGATAAGGAGATGTTCAATTAAATACTCTCTTATCATAAATGATATCCTCCATGTTCCTAAATTATCTGCCACCATAATTTCAGCACATAAACTCACCAGAGACTCTAAATGCCAGGCTTTTTTCCTCCTTCCTCTTGCATGCTTCAGGACTAGGGGCACGAAGGGGATGATTGGACATGCTAGTTAGAAGAATGGCCTTTACTACCTAAAGAATGAAAAAGGGCATAGAAAATTCTAGGTTTTTCTTCCAAAGTTGGTCATGTATAGTAAAGAAAAAGCATGGCTTTATCATCAACGTTTAGGACATCCTTCTTTTCATGTAATAAAGTCCATGTTTTCATCATTCTTTGATAAAATAGATGTTAAATCTTTCTATTGTGATGAATGTGATTTTGCAAAGCACAAATGTGCATCTTTTCCAATAAGTGATAAAGAAGCCATACCCCCTTTTCTCTCATTCATAGTGACACTTGGGGTCCCTCACTAATTCATAATGTTACTAGGACAAAATGGTTCATATGCACACGAATTAGTTGGATCTATTTGTTGAAACATAAGTTAAAAGTTAGTACCCTTATTCCCAAATTTTTATAATATGATCAAAAGTCTATTTCTTTTGATTCTAACGATGCCAAAGATTATTCCAATCAAACTCTATCAAATTTCCTTCATGAAAAAGGGATCATCCTTGAATCCTCATGTGTTAATACTCCTCAAAAAAATGGAGTTACAAAACAGAAAAATGTTCATTTGTTGAACATCACAAAGGCACTACTCTTATATAAAAATGTTCCCAAAAATTTTTGGGCTGAAGTTGTCCTAACTTCTACCTACTTACACAACAAATTGTTAGCTAGAGTTCTTAATTTTCAACACAAGATGTTCTTACAAATTCTATCTAAATCTAAGCTTCTCCAGTATTCTTGCTCCTAGAATTTTGAAAGGATAACCTATGTTCATATTCACTCTCAAAATAGAGGAAAACTTAATCCTCATGCTCTTAAATGTGTTTTTGTCAGTTACTCTTCCGCCCAAAAGGGATACAAGTGTTTCGATCCCAAAAATCACAAATGTTTGTGTCCACTAATGTTAAATTTGATGAAACAAGATCTTTCTTTACTCAACCCTATCTTCAAAGGGAGAATTTGAATGAAGATAGGTCAACCAACTTATTTTTCTTTGATTTTTCCACTCAAATAGTGTCTGAACTACATTGTTCAAACAAGTTTGTTGAACTAAGAAGCTCTAAGGAAAGAAAATAAAGGATAAACCACTTGAAAATTGCAAGTTTACACTAGGAAGAGATTTACCTCCGACCAATAGCATGTCCAAGCCCCTTCACAACCTACTGTTCCAACATTCAAAACAAATTTGGAACCAAATAAACCAACCACAAGCTTATCCAACCTCGATCCACAGATTCATGATGAGCTAAACTTCAACCCACATGCTGAACTTAGTGATTCAAACCTACCTACTGCCCTCAAAAAAGATATTAGAACATGCACCCAACATCCACTATATTTGTTCATGACATATCAAAACCTATTCAAAAAATACCAAACCTTTCTCAAAAAGCTCCATAACATTCCCATTCCAAAATATCTGACCAAGGCACTAGGAGATGAGAAGTTGAGAAGTGTTATTAAAAGTGAGATGGATGCACTCAAAAAAAAAAAACTTGGAACGTAGTGGAACTGCCTAAGGATAAAAAATTGGTTAGATGCAAATTAGTGTTCACATTAAAGAATAAATCTCGGGAGACTGTTGAAAGGTACAAGGCTAGGTTGATTGCTAAATGTTTTACCCCAACCTATGGCATAAATTACTTAGAAACATTTGCATCACTAGCAAAGATGAATACTAACATGATTTTATTGTCACTAACTACCAACTATGGCTAGAAATGTTAAAAACGCCTTCCTTTATGGAGAACTAGAAGAAGAAATATACATGGAAGTTTCACTCAATTTTAAATCTCTAAAGGGATTGGTGTGTAAATTAAAAAGGCCCTTTATGGACTAAAATAGTCACCAAGAACATGATTTGGGAGATTAATGGTTGTACGGACTGCATCACTGTCGTCCCTAGAGAGCCTCAGGTATCGTGTTTGAGCTGCTTCCGTTGCAATATATTGGTTTTTTAACCGAAACGTTGCGTGTTGATATTGTGATCACCTTTTCTTCTTACCTATTGATGTTTTGGGTTTTTTGTTAATCGAAAATGTTGGTTGGTATTGAAAAACGATTATTGGGGATTTGATCTATACAAGGTAATGTCTTCTCTGGGTTTTGGTTGTCTTGCAACTTCATTTGTGGGTTTTCCTTAGATTTGTTTGAGTGAGTGAAGCAAAAGAATAAATGAAGGAGAGGCAGACGTAGCGTAGGAAGAAGTGATGTAAAGGTCAAGAAAGTAGAAGGGAGAACAGAGGATAATGAGGAGGATCTGCAACCAGTGCCATGTCGTTGGACATAGCTCCGATGTGCGCAGTCATTCAAGATATACAGTTCCTGTGTTAGTAAAGCTATTCATGTTATTACACGCTTGTCTTGGATATGCCGTTTGTTCATTGGATACGTCGAGTATCTTCCTACAAGCCCAGGTTTTTCCTTTTCAATGTACTTTTCAATCTTTAATCATTTAGCACAGAAAATAAAAGGAAGAGATGACGATCTAGTTTCTGGGTAAAACTGTCCATGACTTCACTGTAAAGATATGCTCTGTTTCTTTTGTGGGATCTATAGTTTGTCCGTCAACAAGAACACAAAACGTTCATAAAGTTCTGGTAACGGCAAAGGTACAATCTTTCTTATGACTTATATTTTAATTAGTAAGGGCTTACCATCTTTGTTGTTAAGCATATCGTACTCTTTGCTTTCACTTTTTAGTCGTGTGTTACTTGTTGCTATGATCCGTTTAGATATCGCCTTCCTCAGTGTTGTTGCTCTATGTCCCCATTGTCGTGATTCCTTCTATACGGTGGAGGTTTGCAGACAATGATGTGACCCGTAAATAGTAAACTTTCTGGCATCGATAACAACTCTGCTATATCGAGCGTCCTGACAAGTATAGTAAGACCTCTGCTGTCCTGACAAGATCTGGTAAGAACTACGCTTATAAGCCTTACTTGACGTTTCTTTATTATCACATTTTGGTTTATTATTAATATTATTATTATTCTTATTATACTATATTTTATTTTCAAAAATTTTTTATTGCTACTATTAGTAGTTTAGTTTTTTAACTGTTGTAAATATTTTCTTGTGTCCTGCATCTTTTGTTTTCATATCACATCTGCATGTTTGTCTACCGAAAACAACCTCTCTACTATGTAGAGGCAAGGCTGCGTACAATTAACCTCCCCAGACCTTGCTTCACTGCGGAATTTCAAACTGGGTGCGATGATGATGATGACAAGATTCGGGTATAAGCAAGTCATGAAGACCATACCTTGTTTATCAGACAATAAAAATTTGGGAAAGTAACAGTACTTTTTGTATATGTGGATGACATCAGTCACTAGAAATGATAAATGTTGGTGTTAAAGGGAAAGTTATTACAAGAATTTGATATTAGGGAGGTGGGAAAGTTGAAACATTTTCTAGGAATTAAGGTTGAACATTCCAGGCAAGGTATATTCATTTCACAACAAAAATATGTGATGCATTTATTGAAAGAAACAAGAAAATTAGGGTGCAAACCAACAACCACTCCAATTGAGTTCCAATCACAAATTAAGTGATGCACCTCATGATCTAGCAGTAGATAAAGGAGCTTATCAAAGATTGGTTGAAAATTTAATTTAATTAACAAATGCAACAAGTGTTATAAGCCAATTTATGCATAACCCCAAAGAAGTACACTTCAAAGTTGTGCACAAAATTTTGCCATATCTAAGTGGTATTCCAAGAAGAGGAATTTTATTTAAAAGAGGAGAAAAGATTATGCTAGATGCTTACACAAATGCAAATTATGCAAGTTCCTTATTGGACAGAAGATCAACCTCAGGATATTGAGTTTTATGGGAGGAAATCTACTTTCATGAAAGAGCAAAAAACAAAGTGATGTGACAAGATCAAATGCATAATCAAAATTCAAATCCATGGCTTTAAGGATTTGTGAGTTGCTATGGTTGAAGATAGTTCTTGATGACTTAAAATTTAAATGGGAAGGTCCAATAATATTATTGTGATAATAAGTCTGCAATCAACATCACACAAAATCAAGGTTAGCATGACAAAACTAAGCATGTGAAAGTTGACAAACATTTTATAAAAAAGAAGTTAACCGGTGGCCTAGTGTGCATGCCCTTCAACTCATTAAAGGAGCAAATAGCTAATGTTTTGAAAGGACTATCCAAGACAATCTTTGAATTAAAGGCGCAAATAGATAATGTTTTGAAAGGACTATACAAGACAACCTTTGAAGACTTTATTAGCAAGCTGGGAATGGAAGATATTCATCCACTAACTTGAGAGGGAGTGTCAGAATTATGCATAGAAAATGAAAAGTTAGAGGATTTTATGGGATAAGATTATTAGTTAGTTGTATATATAGGTATATCCTATAATTAGTTGTATGATTGTGTATATTCCTAATTTCTAAGATATCTTTTAGGAATAATTCCCATATATATTCGTGTAAACTATTCAAGTAAAAACATAATAGAATTATTCTACTTTTCAACACTTAACAACCATTTTATTTTATTGACAAAACCTCCATTAAGCATACAAGTGAGGCATGTTAGCAAGTCTCTCAGTTAGCAAAAACTTGGTAGTCCACTATGAGAAAACTTTAATATTATTTTGCTCGTAAAATGATAATTTTTATGGTTCAAGTGAAAAGAAAGTGAAATGAGAAAACAAATAAAAAACAAGAAGCAAACTTGTAAAGATTCATAATAGCACCTGTGCATCCTCTCTAACACGTAGATTTTGTCCTGTTGGATCAAGCAAGTCATTTATCACCTGATATAAAAATGTACATGGAACCATAAGTTATATCACTCCCACTTTTAGAAAGATCAATTACTGGTTGACAATTAAAGTAGAATATATGGAAAAATGAAAAAGAAATCACATGAACCTTGCAAATACATATACCACATAACTGAATCCAAATTGAACCAAATTTCATGCACAACATGGATGTGAACACATATCAAGTCTAAGAGTCATATCGTAAGTTAGAACTAACTGTCTATGTGGAGCAACTGACCTCATTATAGATTTCAAGATATGAAACACGTAGTAAGAACTCTCTTCCTGGAGTCTGAAGCAAGAATGTAATGGTAATTCAGAATTGGTATAAAATTTAAAAAGGAAACAAATGATTAACTCATTCAAGTTTGTATCATAAACCACACACATTTTCTGTATGTTTTCTATTCATGTATGGATAGAAGAATGGGATTACTTTTGTAGAAACCAGCAAAAAATAAAAAATAGAAAATCTAGTATTGATGCTTTGAACACAATGAGGACATTAAATTTTAAGTGGGCACAATGGGAAAAACACTTACATCTTGTATCATGCTGAAAACATCCTTTATAGCCAATGGTATAATACCAGGTGAGGTTTGATCTCCCTGTACATACATTATATATACAGCTTAAAAAACAGAAGCCAATACAAGGAAATTCTAATTCTCATATTTAAGAACTAAATTTCAATAACCATATAGAAACAACGTGTGTGTATTACAAGTAAATATAAGCTCAAAGCAAACTGCTACATAAATTCCAGTATATTTAACAAAGATTTATTGAAACAGTATACTCAGGGCTGACTGCCCTCCTCGTAAATTAAGCAGATCCTAACAGTAGTATGTGATTACCAGTAGCTACTACAGATAGAGAGTGACTTGTGGGAAAATAAACCTTAGAAAATCATCTCTACTTGAATTGGAGGACTAACACAATTAACTCTTCACTTCATCACATTCCGCAGCGAAAACTACCTCTATTTCTATGTCTACTTATAAGGAGTACATTTTAGCATCTCATATCGAAATACAATATCAAACAACTGCTAACAATAAACTGAACTTACATGCATAGTGTGTGTCTTCCCACTGCTAGTAACTCCGTAGGCAAAAACAGTCCCTGCATTTTCAAAAAGAAAAAGAAAGAGCAAGTTCAATTAAGGTCTCTAGCAAATTCAATATATCGAGTCACTTACAATCGGGACATCTCCAGGTTACCATTTATGCCTTCCATTGCAGCTTTAACCACTGGTCTCGCAGCTACTTCATATACATCTTGAGTTGAAGTATGCGGTCCAAATACTCTATCTGCCAATATACAACAATCACCATTCCCATGTTGACAGCATTAATTGGCTAGAAACGGAAAACCAAATTAAAAAATCAGTGACCATTACCAAATGCATAAGCCGTCGCAGGGTTATACTCATTCCGGACAATTTTGTCGCCATCCGCGTACCAAGCGATCTCGTCCCCTCTCTGGAACTCCCTATCACTGTAAACCAAACAGGTAACAGATCACATTACCTCCAATAAAACGAATCTATCCGTTTTCAACCAAACAGATCCGCTCCACTGCAGTCAGATCTAAACAAATACCTCAAGGGCCTAAACCGAATCGTCACCGATATACTATCTCCATTCCTCGGCGCATCAATCGGTTCAGCAGCAACCAGCTCCTCCGTGCCGAACGCGACGGGCGAGCGACCGCCGTAACTCCGTTGTCCGGAGTACATTGAATCGGAGCAGCCGCGGCTAGGAGTCATGGATCGGGAACCGAATCCGCCTCCGCCGGAGTTGAAGTGGGACGAAGCAGAGGAAGAGCAGGAGCGAGGCATGAGCCTGTTGTTAATGAAAGAAGAAGCTGACGACGTCGCGGACGAGTAAGGACTCGATGGTTTCCTGTACGAGAACGGCGAGTTGCTCCGGGCTCGGGACGACGAAGCCATAAAATCTGAGCTGTGTCTACTTCACTTTTACTACAGTTGACTCGGCGAATCAGATACTGACTCGGGCAGAGAAGACACAAGAACAAAGGAGAAATGGAGAAAGAAGAAGCAGAAGAGAAGAATATGTCAGTGAGGTCACATGGCCAGTGAGACAAAAGTGAAAAACATTACAGTTTTAAATTTCAATTGCTTCGACACTTTTAAGCTATCGAAGCTCTCTAAAGAAAGAAGAAACAGAGAGAGAATTGTTTCTTCTTCTTGAAGACAAAGAAGTTGCAGAGAGGAAGTTTTGGTTCCAAAAATTTTCTTATGAAGAAACAACCAGAGCCAGGTAGAGAGGGAGACCGACAAGGACTTGAGTGTTGATTTTTGAAAAAAGATTAAAAAGTTCAAATATTGTTAGTTTTTAAAAGCGAATTTTTTAAAAGACAAGACAAAATAAAAAGAGATATCATTTTTACTGGTGATGACGTGGCTAAACGGTTTTGAAAAAGGCTATGGAGTATGGACCCGCGAAGCAGGCAAGTTTTGAAAATAATTAAAAGGCTATAAAACGAGCGGGAATAAGTGAGGATTTGGACAAATGGCGAGACAGGACAAACGCGAAAATGAATAATCAACACTAACTCTCCACGCGCCATAGTTAGCAAAGTTCGTCCACTCGCTCAGATACGGGTGATTGTTGGCATGTGATTTTACGGAAATACCCTGTTTTTGGGGAGTGACTTACAAGTTCGCTTGACTTGTTACATCTCAAACTGAGGAAGAGCGCCATGGCTGGCTGTATGAGAAGCGTGTCCATCTAAAACGGTCCGTTTAGACGGAGAATGACTCTCGTTCCTTTTATAACGGGTAGGAATATAGCAACACTCAAAAATTAGAAATGAAAATATAAGTATTCAATTATAACTTCATGCCGAGCTTTATTTTTCATCCGATATTCGTTTCTCTCTTCTCGTACTCACCAAACAAGCACATCCTTATAATTAAAAGTTTTATATTTATATTATATATATATAATTTAATAAATATATCAAATACAAGTCAAATTAAAAGAAAAGAGAAAAATTAAAAAACTAAAACTTTATCTAATGACATATTTACGCAAATCATGTTAACCTCAATTTTCATTTGATACAAAGTTTCATGACCACTCTCATTCAAACATATTACACCAAATTCATGCCAATACTTTATTATCTAAGATTATCATCTAAGTAACTCTATTGTATAAAACTTGGCTCCTTATAAACTCAATCCGCCATAAGATCGATATGATCATACAAATTTGAATATATATAACTACTTATTCTATTTAAAGTCCTAGTAAGCAAATTAAATTAAATTATTAAAAAATTATATTAAACTTAATAATGATAATAGTATACTTTTTTCAAAACTTTGAATTGTATCGAACAAAAGCCAAATATTTTAATCTTTTATTTTTCAACTATTTCTTCTTTTAAAGTGAATGAACTCAAATGTGCTCAAATACCTTCTATGCTCAATTGCGTTTACACGTTGACTCAAATTTTAAATTGCAAATCTTTTCAATTTTAGAATACTACTTTCAAATTTGTCTCACTGAACAATTATAAGACAACAAAAGTAATCTTATAAAGAAAATAAAATGATTATTAATTTAAGTAACAAAAGTATAGAAATAATATACCTATATTAAGTTTGTCCTTTTGACGAATTATAATTGACATCCCAAAATCATGGCATACATCCCTACATGCCTTTGTTTATAAGCTAATAAGATCTTGCATTTTCTCGTGTGAATAATTGTTAGGAAAGTTAATAATATTCCCTTATTAACTTCAATTTTCTTTGTAAAACTTAGTTTAAAATAGATACTGAGATTTAGAAAACAACAAATATCAAAGAGTGAAGTTATCTTCCCTATATTTTTTTATGTCTGCAAGATAAGATGTATATAAAGAATGCATATTTTTCATTTTAGCATTGATTTCTTCCTTTACTCTCTCTATGACATAATAAAAGTAACATATTATTATCGTCTTATCACTATTAGTTAAACAAAGTATTCTCACTAAAGACTAACAACTCAAGTAACAAATTAACTTGGGTACCGAAATTCATGATCTTCAAGTATAGTTTTGAAAACCTCTATTATCACATTAAACTTGACATATTGATATGTAACTTACTTGTCAGTTGTAAACATTTGTCTCGATTTCTTATTCATTAGAACAAAACATTAAAGTGATAAGAAATTAGTTATACAATTTTATAATGATATGATAACATAAATTCTAGCATTAGTGAAATCCTTTCTCATCAAAATTAGAACCCAAGCACTATATTACAGTTGAACTTAGTCAATTTTCATGTTTAACACAGTTTCATTAATAATAGAAAAATATTTAGCATATCCTATACTTTTTAACATTAGATTAGTGCAATATACAGTACAATAAGTCCAATAAAAAGAATAATAGTGACGAACTATATAATATTTTCATGCCTAACTTCATTCACAAGTTCATCAAATATCTTAAACAAAGTATCGACATTTATGACAAGGTCAAATGAATTAATGAACTTCAAAATTATTACCTGCTTAGCAAAATAAATCAAAAAATTGATAATAGGCTTTTGTCTTCTAATTGTCTAATAACAACGTATGATTTAACATTTATACGTTGTCCAAGTTCTTCTTTCATTCAAATAAATTTTTATTTAAAAATAAAAACTCAAAAATATATCATGGAATATTGACCATATATAAATATGTAAAAAAAGTTCATAAAACTAACGTATTGGAAATGTTATTATCACATTTATAACATGTTGTGAGTAATGATTATAACATATCCAGAAAAATTATTTACTAATGTAGACGAAATAATTTGAATTTGGCCATATTAAGAAGTCAAATAAACGTTGTAAAGGAAACCTTAAAATAATTATCCATAGGTACATTAAAAGCATGCATAAATTTCTTGTATCTGACATCTTTCTTTGCAATGCATAATTACACCTTACAAAAATGACTTTATTGTAAAAATTAAAATGAAAAAGTTAATATTCTCTAATAATTATAAATTATAATACTAAATGATAGAAAGTTGAAAGTTGAATAACTTGTCTACAATTTACATGGAAGCAAATTATCTAAGTGTTATAATTTATTCCATAATGATCTCAAATGATCAATTCTTAGACAACAATATTTTGAAATGATACAATTATCTCAAATCTCAACTAACAATGCATTCCATAATTATAAAAATCATTATGTTAAACTGTCAACACTTAAATACTCGACCTTTTTTTTTTTGCTTTAAGAGACTAAGATCGTCACTTTAAAGTTTAAATGTGAAAATTAAATGCTTACCAAGCCACAAGTATGCAACACTAGAGATAATATATGAAGATAAAGATGAAGATTGGGCAATTGATGGCAATGGTGAGGACTAAGGAGAGGAGCTAACTATGAAGACATAATAGTAACAAGCAACGATATGGCGACTTGTGAGTCGTGATAATGAAGATGCAAGCATGGAGGGAAGTAGGAGATAACAAAGATGTGAGCAACGATCTAATCTAGTGATAATGCGAAAGTAAAAGGACATAAGAGAAGAGGCTTGTAAATTAGCAAGGATTGAGGAGTGAGGAGAAAGTAGTAAAGGAAGGGAGATATGGTTAGTATTTAGGAAAATTTGGAAAAAAAATGGAAGTTAAGTAAAGATTATATTTAATCCAAATAAGGTGGAAAGTACATAGGAGAGGATATACAACTATTATAGTTAGAGTCTATAAAAAATATACAACTAGCAACATAACTTTTGTTAACTAAGTACTAGCTCTTACTAAATACTCAACTATTGCCTAAGTAAATCAGAAATATCTTGTAGAGAGGACACTGACAAGATAGTCATCTGTAGCTTGAGATAAAACTCATTCCAGTTGAATTTCCTGTATTCTTTTGTTGTCCCAGAGATCTTGGTGTTCCTCATTCTCCAAATGAAATGTACTAGTATGGCAATGCCAATCTTGAATGCTTTATGATCCATTTTACTATTCCAATGTAAATCATTAACCCACTTCAAGCAGCCTTGCCAGGCAACATTTCTATCAGGTAGGTCAAAAATTATAGAAAAACTTACCCCATATTAATCTTGTGCAAGAGCAACCAAAGAATAGATGATATAAAGACTCTTCTTCCCCACTGCATAAGGGGCAAGATATGTGTGGAATCATAAATTTTATCATATCTTTAATTCCCAGTTTCTTCCCAACTGCTAACCAGAGTATAAACGAGTGAGCACGTGCAATTTCAAATCCCCATATCAACTTGTGAAGAGGAAATCTAGTGAGTGCACCAAATAGTATTTGTTTACACGATTGCGCTGTTGCTCATATGGAATGGCCACACCCAGTAATTACTTTGAATGAGTACCTGCACCTTGGTATCTTCTGGAATTGAGCCTTTTAAAACAAGAAAAAGAGGAGTGTTACATAAAGGTCCCACTGGATGCTAGTTGTCAAACCAGAAGCTAGTGTTTTGCCCATCTTTGACTTAATGCTTGATACGAGGATGCATAAATGACCTGGTGAGTAAGATTTGTTGAAAAGTGTAAGACTGATAAGTTTTTAGAGAAATCGACTATATGCTACGGTGTTTGATGCAGAACATAGGAACCCATTTGACCCAGAGACTTTCATTATCACAACAGAGTCTCCAAAGTCGTTTTGCTAACAAAAGCTTGTTCATTCTAAAGGCTAAATTGATCCTTAATCTACCATTTACTTTTGGAAGGCCAATAGTACTCCAGTTAACCTTAGAAAGTTTCTTCACATTAGAATTGTGTCCACCCCATATGAAGCTCTCATACTCCTATCTATCTTCCTTAAAACACTTTTGGGGATTGCTAAATGTGACAACCAATAAACATGTAGATTATTAAGAATGGGGATGGCCAGTTGCAATATACCATAATAAAACAAAATTTTGTTGCTCCAATTAGAAATTCTTCTACAAACCTTATCAATAAGCAATTTGCATTCAGCTTCTTAGTAGAGATAGGGACACCCAAATAGTTGAGAGGAAACTGATGAATGGCCCTCATGAGCACATTAGATGAGGCTTCACTACTATATGTAGATAGGTACACTAAGCTCTTTTGTGGATTAAATGTTAGCCCAGATACTTTTTGGAATCTTTGTAAGGAAGTCAAGAGTACTCCAATTGGAGTTGTATCATTAGCACATAGCATGAGTAAATCATCTGCAAAAGAAAGTTGAGTGATATGCAGTTCACTACATCGATGATGATATCTAAAGTTTCTACTTTCCACATTGCATAGCTGAGTCATTCTTTGAATCATTTCCATAGCAATTACAAAGAGATAAGGAGATAGTGGATCTCCCTGTCGAATTCCTCTAGCTGCTTTATAAAGTTGGATAGGTTTCTCATTCAATAGGATGGAAAAAGACACAATAGAAATGCAAGCATGGATCTAATTGACGAACTTGCTAGGATATCCATATGTGAGGAGTCACTCAATGATGAAGCTCTGTTCCACAGTGTCATATGCTTTAGCGAAGTCTATTTTGAGAGCACAACTTCTTACTTGTTCTTTAGTGTTGCAGTCTTTAAAAAATTATTGTGCTAACATTATATTATCACCCATACTTCTATCAGGGACATATGCATCTTGACTTAAGTTGATCAATTTCGGTAAAGTTTCTTTAACATGTTAGCAAGAATTTTGGAGATAATCTTATACACCACATTGCAGCAAGATATTGGCCAATAATCATTCAACCTTTTGGGATTTAGGATTTTAGGAACTAAGACCAGATAAGTCTTATTAATTCCCGTAAGTAACTTGCCACTCTTGAAGAACTCTTACACCGCTTTGATAATTGGAGTTTGTAAGAGATTTCATTTTGCTTGAAAATCAGGCGTTGAAACAATCAGGACCTTGTAAGGAGAACAATACTACTTTGATCTCCTCATTGATGACCTCTCTGTCTAAGGCAGAATGTTGATTCGAGTTTATAGATCCAACCATGATAGTGATAAGATTAATAGGAAGACAATAGGTGGGTGAAGAGACTCTATTTATCTACATGAAATGTCTAGTAGCTACCTCTTTCAATTCAGACTACTCTTACATCATTCTGCCGTGCTCATCTTCGAGATATACTATCTTTTTTTCTATTCCTCCTACCTTGAATCACATCGAAGAAGTATTTGATATTCTTGTCTCCGTTTTGGGCTATAGAACTTAGGGCTTTTGCTTTAGCTGATTACTAAAGTCTTCAATTGGTTGCATATATTTGCTCAATTCTATCTTCTCCTTGGCTATGAGTGCAGGATCAGTGGGATTAGTAGTAAGCAATAAGACAAGATTCATCATGGCATATTGCTTATTAAGTTTCAAAGGATCAAAACATTGCTTAATTAGTTTCACACATTCAACTTTGATATTCTTTAGTATTTACATACACTGAAAAACATTAGAACCTTAGATTTGTTTTCAAATGGTTGCCCTAACTATCGCATCTAGTTGAGCATGATTTAGTGGGGAATTAAAGAATCTGAAGGGTGTGTATCTTTGGTGGGTCTGCTTTTAATGTAAACATTAACAAGTGTATGATTCGAGAGCGATGGCTCCCCAAACAAAGAATAGCTGTCAGTCATTTGTGCAAGCCATCAATTGTTTACAAGGCACTTATATAGCTTCCTCTGTATCAACCAATGTCCTTGTTGATGATTACCCCATGTGTATAATGGGCCCTGAAATTTCATATCAACTAGTCCAAGCAAAGATGTTAATGTTGTAAGTTCTTTGATATTGGCATACGTTGTCCCCCTTCCTCTTAAAGATTTAGTTGATGATAGCAAACAATTGAAGTCTCCAACAATCATCCAGGGAATTGACATATGTGAACCAATGTCATGTAAATCTTTCCATAAGGTAGCCCATTGAAATTCCCAATTGGCTGCATATACCACTATGATAGCTAGTGGGATATTAACATATTTAAGTAGTAAATCACGATGCAGTAGTTGCTCATAGAAGAACCAGTTCGTGAGTTTCAAATAGGTAGGGTCAAAAGCAAGAATAACTTAACCATTAGGGTGTTTAGAATGGTTACCCCAAATTGTCCATTCAGCGGGGAAACATTCCAAGCCATTGTGAAGAGCACCTCCTTTATTTTGGTTTCCACCAAACTAACAAAAAAAGTTTGTCTAGCAAAAAATTAATCTTTTATTGCTTTTTACTTATTAGGGCAATTAAGACCCCACACATTCCAGATTGTACATACCATTAAGGTAAAGTGGACTTAGTCTACCACTTGGATTTTCAATTATTAGTCCTAGTATCCTTCCACTCATCGAGTTACTGCATTTTATCACTCATCTCCCCAGAGGTTACACTTGTGTCCCCATTATCAACCAAATTCTCTATTCTATCTACATCTATTTCTTTACCGTTCTCATTAGTTGCATAACCAGATAGTTGCGCCTGCCCTTTAAGTTCAACGTGGAGCAAATTAGTATGGCAAAACTGTGTTCAGGGAGATTGGGCTGATGATTGCTCCAGATATTCTACAGTTTCCCCTGTCTTTGCATTGTGTCCAAAGGTACATTTGTAGCCTGCAGTCTGTTCAGTACCAATTCCTTCTTCTGTATGATTTTTGCCAATGATTTATGCTTTTAACAATTGCACATCTTGTTCTTGTTCTTCAACTGTTACATTCGTAGTTTCAGTATAAGATTTCTCAGCATTAACAGATGTACCTTGTAGAGTCAGTTGTTTTGCACTCATTCTTGTTGCAACAGTGTTTCTGGGGATGCCAAGATTGTCAGACTGTTGTGGTCTTTCTCCACTTTCCTTATTATTGTTTCTCTTGGGAATCCACATTTTATTAGGTTTTTTCACATACGACTTCCATGGATATGACAGGGAAATTCTATCCTCAATCAATTCACCACAATTATTATCCTCCATAATCGGTATACTCTCTAGTGGCATCTTCTTATTTGGCATTTCAATGCATGCAAGAGCATAGCCCACCCATTTTATATTTGTTGTATTTTCATCCATTGCTAGGGGTACTCTAATATAATTGACTATATACCTCAATCCTTTAGACGACCAGTACTAAAGAGGGATTTATGCAGATTAACCTAGATGGGGATATTTGTGATGTCATTTATATCAAGTTTAAACCCAATTTCCCATCTCTAAAAGAATAACGACTTATCTTGGATCATGGACTTATATCCATCACCTTACTTGCCATTTCTTCAAAAGAAAATCATCTTCAGTAATTAAGGTGGACTGGAGTCCCCATTTCTTCCCATTAATCTATCCTCAATGCTTAACACTTGGGTATGCTAGCCTTTTCTCCAAAAAATATCCTACCAGAGCAGTTCTCCACTCAATGGCTCCTTGCTATAGTACTTCAACTGGAGGGGAGACAAGGCCAGCTACAAATCAAAGCCTACCGAAAGAGTCTGAGTCCTCCATCACACAACTCCATGTTTGCTTCTCTTTCTTCTGGGAAGTAGGGAGAGGTTGAAACGCATGAAAGGCATGAGAAAGAGGTCGAAAATCCTCTCCCTCTAATGGTTGAGAATGAGTCAGTGATGAACCAAGTGACATATCACCCAGGTAAAAGAAGTGGGTTTCAATAGGGAAACAAAGAAGATCAAAGGAGAAGAAGACAACATGTGAGGTTTAAAGAGTGAGTGGAAGTGAATCGGTGGAAGAAATCATAAAAGGCACCCATGTTTTAGAAAAGAGAGAGGTTGGAGAAGGAGGAGAAAAGTGGCGTCTATAGTATTTTGAGTCCTTCAAATTTTCTAATTTTATGTTTACAGACTAGTCTTGATAGGTATCAGAATTTAGGGTTTCAAGGTACCCTCTTCATTGAAATTTAATATGATATATATACATAAAGAGTACAATATAGATTAGGAAACAAATCTCCTAATCCTTACTGAACTAGGAATCTAACCTTATCTGAGGATCCCTTATTTTTAGGGATCCTAATACATATCCTATATCTGATATTTATCTCCTATATTTGATATTTACCTAATACAGTATCTATAAAACAGATTCTCACACTCCCCCTCAAGCTGGTGAATAGGAATTTTCCATTCCCAACTTGGATACAATGTTCTCAAATATTGAGCTACTCAATCCTTTATGAGAATGTCAGCAAGTTGTCCCTGTGTTGGCAGAGATAGAGTGCATATCAAATCACTGTCTAATATTCTCCTTGATGAAATGTCTATCCACCTCAATGTGCTTAGTCCTATCATGCTGAATTGGGTTGTGGGCTATGCTTATTGCTGATTTATTCTTGCAGTAAAGCCTCATAGGAGCATCCCACTTAGTCTATAAGTCTTCTAGAATGATTTTCACCCAAAGCAATTCACATATATCTTGTGCCATAGCACGAAATTCTGCTTCTGCACTAGATCGTGCTACTACCCCCTGTTTTTTTTACTTCTCCATGTGATCAGATTCCCTCCAAGAAAGGTACAATAACCTGACATAGATCTTCTATCCACTACTGATCCTGCATAGTCAACATTAGTATATGCTTCAAGTGTCATCTCTCCATTTCTTTTGAACAAAATCCCTCTTCCTGGAGTTCCCTTAACGTATTGCAAAATTCTATGTGCTGCCTATAAGTGAACTTCTTTAGGACTATTCATAAACTGGTTTACCACGCTTACCGCATAGGCTATATCAAGTCTGGCATGAGCCAAGTAAATTAGTTGTCCTACAAGTCGTCGATACATTTCCCTATTGACTGGAACATTGTCCTCTGTTTTTCCTAGCTTAAGGTTCGACTCCATGGGTGTATTTGAGGGTTTACATGTAGCCTTCCCTGTCTCCTTAAGTAAATCAGTAACATACTTTTGTTGGGATATAAAAATTCCTCTCCTGGAGTGTGCCACTTCAATTCCGAGAAAATACCTTAACCTTCCCAAGGTCTTAATCTCAAACTCCTTTGCTAAACAATTACTCAAGATCTGCTGCTCTATCTCATCATCTCCTGTGAGTATGATGTCATCCAAATAGACTAGTAATATTGTTACTTTCCCTATAGCTATATGCTGAATGAACAAGGTGTGATCTCCTTGACTTTGCTTATATCCTATAGATAACATGACTCTTGCAAATCTGTCAAACCAGGCCTGAGGGGATTGTTTCAATCCATACAAAGCCTTATTCAGCGTACATATAGTATTGGTGACCACTTTTGCTTCATACCCCGGTGGGACCTCCATGTAAATCTCCTCTGATAACTCCCCATGTAGAAATGCATTCTTTACATCAAATTGTTGTAGTTCCCAACCACAGTTTCCTGCTAGAGATAAAATTACTCTAACTGTATTATCTTAGCCACAAGAGCAAATGTCTCTATATAATCAATCCCATAAGTCTGAGTGTATCCTTTTGGTTACCAATCTTGCCTTGTATCTTTTAATCGACCCATCAGCCCTATATTTTACCGTATACACCCATTTGCAACCCACTGGCCTTTTTCCAGCTGGCAATTTCATCAAACTCCAGGTTTTATTCTTTCTTAGTGCCTCCATCTCAATATCCATGGCTTGTTTCCATTTTTTACTAGACAATGCTTCAGATAAGGCTGCAAGAATGGTTGTAGTATTGAGGTTTACAAGAAAGGCTTTAAATGTTGGTGCGAAATTTTGAAGGACATGTAGTGTGAGAGTGGGTATAACGGCCTTTTAGTGCATGTTCCGGTTCCTTTTCTAATGGCAATAGGTTGATCTTGATCTTCCTCACTAATCTGCACTTCAGTTTCAGTTTCAATTTGCAAAGTAGGGAAATCAGAAATTGTTACCTCATTTGAGGAATCTGGTTCAGATCCTTGTACATGCATAGATTCCGGATTAAACTCTTTCCGCCTCGAGTACACCTTTCCAAATCTCACATCTCTAGAAGCAGATTTAGGTTTAGAAATGGGTTTGGTTTCGATTTCAGTAGATTCTGGTTGAGCTGAAGGTATTTGACTGATTTGACTGGGTTTAGATATAAGTAAAGGATCATTTTCCGACACTCCAAGAAAGAACTCCTTATCTTCCTTGAGATTCTCCCCCTGAAGATAAGGTTGGAC
>JAOTIZ010000203.1:37503939-37515078 GCA_027123425.1 Erythroxylum panamense
TATGATTCCACGTACACTCACATTCCAGGATCTGTCCACGTAAGCTAGTTTTCTGTTGATGTGGGACAATCTTGTCACTTCGCATCGCCTGCTCACGGTCTATGCCCGCTTCTGAACACGCGACAGTGGCAGTAAGTGAGGGCGCGTGAAGGATGATGGATGGGTCAACTACCTTACCTGCTCCCCTTCGTTTATAAATCTCCATCATTTATTAATTATTATAAATGAACATATGCTGCTAATGCATGCATGTGATTATTCGGGTGCACCGTAATTTCCGTGCAGCCCACTTCAAATGGCCAACACAGCTTCGCCTATGTTGTCATTGTCCATTATATATATATATATATTATGAATTTGTTGATTAGATGGTCAAAAGAAGGTGACGAACAAGTTATCCAAAGTTGAAGTAATTGGTGAATATGGCTTTATTTATTTTGGGAGGTTGTTTTAATAGGCAGATTTTTACGACGTAAACACGTTCAAATGATAAACAATGATTAGAGTGTTGCATTAATCACATAGATTGACGTGATTTCAAATATTATTACAAAGACCCCTTTATTGGAAATTCCATATTTTTTCGTTCGATTCATTCAAGTGTCTTAATTTGAAGAATGTTATTACAAACTTAAGGGGTGTGGTTGAGTGGAAAGGACTCATCTATCCTTAACCAAAAATCAAGTGTTCAATTCTTAGCTTTGGATATGGAACAACCTTAAATCATTGGGTCAGCTGTCCCATCCTATGAGGTGCTTACAAATCAACGAGAGGATTAGTCACTGAATCCACCGATGGATACCCTGATCAGGGACAAAAAATAGAATGTTATTACATGTTCTAAAAAAAGTTAATCACTTATTTTAAAAATTATATTCAAAATATATTTAAAAAGTCAGAGCTACATATCATTCTTAAAAAGTGAATGATTTGTTTATATAATACTAATAAAAATCAACAACAACTAACCATATGCCATACTTCTGTAATTATTATTGAATGAGTTCACAATTTTGATTAATTTCATTTTACGTACACTTTCTTGAATAGACCACATAATAAATTTGGAGATTGTAATCTGACAATTATGCTGGAAAATGACCCGCAAGCCTACAAAGCTGTAATGTCATATATATATTGCTTAGCTGATGAGCAAGTTTGGATTAAGCTAACAAATAAAAGGTAGTATGTTTAATTTAATAGGTGGGACCAAAGTTCTCATATATATATATATATATATATTTGGCTGCAGCGACGAATCTAAGATTTTAGTCTTGAGGGGGGGGGGCGGGGGGGGGGGAACCGGGCAAGAAACTTAAACCACAAAATTTTTTTAATTTTGTAGGGGCTATTTACTATATATATATATATATTCTGAAAAAAAATTTAGTTTTGTAAAGACTATAGCCCTTGCTAGCCCCCCTGGATCTATCCCTGTTTGGCCGAACCGAGTTATTTACCTTAATTATTTAAGGGACGCAGTATCAAAAAATGGCAAAAATGCAAGTTGGGTTGTGTCATTTAAGATTCAATATAGATTTATATCAAATTAAGTTACATGATTAAAAGTTTGATGAAGTCGAATTGGATTGAGTTGGCGATACATTAACAATTTCGCTTTGGTCTCTTTAGGCAAATTTTTTTCTTAGTATCTTTTATTTTTAATGTCCTCAGTCCTAACCTCGTTCTTTCTTATCCCTCCAACTTATCCAACCTCAGAAAACCTTTTCATGGTTTGTTTAATAGGCTTAAAAGTAGGTTGAAATTTGTCCTTTAATAAAGTTTGTTTTATGAATACATTTGAATATAAACTAGTAACTCCATTATATATTGCTGTTAAGCCAAACCAACTATTATATGTTATCTTTCTGTTCCCTTGTGAAATTCTACTATATTTCAATGCGGCTGAGATTGTAGGGTGAAAGGTAAGAAGTCTGAATGGTCTGTTTTTCTATCAAGTAATGTACTTCGTTTTACGCATCGTTTACGATTTCCTTAAACCGGACAAAGAGTAAAAATTTAATATGGGTTTTGGGTATATTATGTTATCATTTAGCTCCTGAAACTTGGAAACATCAACGTAGTGTTGGTAAACTGCTTTTTCCGACGAAAATTACTGACCAAGCAATATGGACCGGAGAGAGAGCTTCCTTTGTCGGCATTTACTAACGTCATGATTCTTATCCAATTCCACCCACGAAGACCCATAAAACTGCAAAGAGAAAAAGGTGAGGTGTGAATGTGGTCCAAATAGAGATAACCCCAAAGATGGCTCAATTTTAACCAACCAGCCAACACTAGTCGAAACCAAATTACAAGAAGCACCAAACAATTGAAGAAAACCGATTCACCTTTTGCTATGCGAAACTTATGGTTTTTCATAATTTTTATTCTTTAATAATTCACAATTAGATTATCCAGGAACAAGAAAATCATGCAAGGGTCACTTTTTTTTTTGGTTGCCCACGAGGTGTCTTAGGAGGGTTCTAATTATAGGAAGATATTTTTAAACCATCCATTTTTAGACTAATCTCCGCTCGAATCAGGTAGATCCTTTGCGGAAAGCACGAGAAATCGAATTCACAGACTCAGAGACGCACTCTTTAGATTCAGTCTTAAGCGGGTGAGCTGTCCTCTATGGGGCAAAGGTAATTGCTGGTTTTGTGAAAGAGTACAAGTAAAGCATACAAATACATTGGCCTTTGAGCTTCTCACTCACTCCATTCTTTTTGGGGCATGATTGCCACACTCAACCTTTTTGTATACAGTCCCATTGCCGAAGGGAACTAATGAAATCCTATTGCATCTGGCCCTGACTCTAACGAGAAGCTAATGAGCTGTCATCTCCACTTTAGTGATCATACGTGGCTCGCGTGCAAGCAACCAAGACACGTGCATGCTGACATGCGGGGTTGGTTCAAAACTTCAGCTCTAGATTTGATCCCATCCCACCACGGATTTGGCTGTATCGGTATGCCGACTTTTATTGTTGCTATATTTTCTCAAGGAACTTCTATATCATAAATCAGATTTGGGAGATTTAGTTTTGAGTTTGAATGAGCGAAAGTGAATAGGTAAACAAAAGTCAAGTATGAGGTATGCACAAAAGGTGCCCTCGTGAAAGCTTGATGCTCCATCTCATCACCCACTTAATGCACTTCCAACTGCTCTGTTCCTTTTCCATGTTTTTGTATGAATTCCATTTAGCACAAAATGCAAGCAAAACCTGGTGAAAGTAACCGGTTTGACTTTTGAGTCGGGTTGTATTGTTTACCTTTCGTCTCCTATTTTCTGCTAATATTCTGTTCAATGGGCTTGCGATCTAAGGATATAAAGCCCAACAGACTCTCACCATCCTATCATGACCCAAGCCGATTCTCAGTTCTTCCAAGTATCTACCTGACATGTTCACTTGATATTGATAAGCTAGTTTGTTTCTTCGTTGGATTCGCGAACAAGGGACGTGTCGCCCCCCTATCCATGGAGACATCTACATGGGCCATTGTATCCTCATCGGTTCAACTCTGCAATTTTCACTTCCAACGCTCTTCCCGAAAGCATGGTATCTCTCTCTCTAATCTTCCATTCCTTTGAAATTTTCTGTTGATAACGGACTAACCTTTCCAACTTGATCACAACCTTTCAAGGAGTTGTGGTTTAAGAAGGCTAGTTCCCAGAAATGGGATATTGACAGCAGTGAACAAGCCAAGACCGAAGCCAGCACTAACAATGGCACTTGCAAAAAGTGGAGATAGTAAAGTAACTGGACTTCAAGCTGGTGAGAGGCTGTTCCTAGGAATGGACTTTGGAACCTCCGGAGCTAGATATGCTCTCATTGACAAAGATGGCACAATCCACTCAGAAGGAAAGAGAGAATACCCCCGCTATATGGTAATGTTCTGATTGTCACACTATTAATCTGTGATTGCTTTTCTCATGTTTCTTAGATAAAGTGTAAGGGGATTGGCTTGTTTTTGTCAAACATATATATGAAGATAGCTTTCTTCCTATTTAAATGAATGAGGTTAAGAAATGAGATTGAAGTTGAATAGATGATACAAACTCCATAAAACTGTTTATTTCAACGAATAAATTGTTAATGTCCAGTCCCATTTTGTGACTTTCGGTGATTGTTGACGCCTTTATGATTCGTAGGAATGACGACGAGTGGATGAAGTTCTTTGTGGAGGAGATACGGCCGTGTAGGATGCTACACGCTCTTGTCCTTAATTTACACAACCGTGTGGATCAACTGTGTAATTTTTTAGAACTGTTTGAAGAAACATGTGAAGAGCAAAGACATACACGGTCGTATACAAGCTCGTGTACATGACATACACGACCATGTGTGACAACTGTGTAGCTTTATGTGATCGTGTACATCTGTGATTTAAGTGTCATTAGAAGAGACACGATCATTTACACGGCCACACTTTCGTATGCATGACATATATGGCTGTGTGTGACGACCTGTCATTAGAAGAGACATGATCATTTACACGGCCACACTTTTGTATGCATGACTTATACGGTTGTGTGTGATGACCATGTAACTCAATGTGATCGTGTACATTCGCAATTTAAGTGATGTGTATGTGATCATATATGACACAAAAAATCTAATTCGAGATATGAAGTGTGTGATCAAATATATATTGATGGTGATTAGATACATCTTAGTAATGATAGGCTAGATGAACCACACCCTGATAATGTTGAAGATGAGGTTGTTGAGGATAATAAGCAAGAAGAACAATCGAATCTAAAAACTAATGAAATATAGTTTCGAAAGTCGACAAGGGAGAAAAGACCTTCTACTAGATATCTAAGTGTAGAATACTTATTAGTTATTGCTGAGGGGTAGCCTAAGAATATGCAAGAGGTTATGTTTTGTGAAGACAAAGATATTTGACTCGCGTCTATAAAGAAAGAGATAAATTTTTTGAAGAAGAATGATTTATATGAGCTTGTGAAGCTTCCAAAAGACAAAAAGATATTGAAGAATAAATATGCGTTCAAGAAAAGAAAGATAGTGACAAGCTGGTGAAGCACAAGATAAGGCTAGTGATGAAAGAGTTCAATCAAAAGAAGGGTATAGATTTTGATGAAATCTTTTCACTAGTGGTCAATATGAGCTCAATTCGAACAATTTTGAATTTGACTACCTGTTTAGATTTTGAACTTGAACAATTGGATATTAAAACAGTCTTCTTGCATGGAAATTTTGAAGAAGACATATACATGGAGCAGTTAGAAGGTTTTAAAGCTAAAGGTAAGGAGAATCTGGCTTGCAAGCTGAAGAAAAGCTTATGTATTGGAAGTTCAATTCTTTTATGACAGATTATAGTTATAATCGAAATTATGCTGATGCGTGTGTGTATTTCAAAAAGTTCACATGTGATAACTTCATCATTCTTCTTCTATATGTTGATGATATGCTGATTGTGGGTCAAGACGTTAATAAAATCTAAAAATTAAAGGAATATTTGTTTAAATCTTTTGATATGAAGATAACCCGAGAAAGAAAGAGTAGGAAATTATGGTTGTCACATAAAAGGTATATTGAACGAGTGCTAAAAAAATTTATTAGAAAGCATGCCAGACTAGTTAGCCGCCTCTGACACCTCACTTCAAGTTTAGCAAGTGTGTATGTCCTCAACAAAAAAGGAGAAAGATGATATGTCTTATGTTTCATACTCATCTATAGTAAGATCTTTGATATATGCTATGATGTGTACAAGGCTAGACATTGCACAAGCTGTTGGGTTGGTGAGCTGACTCTTGTCTAATCCAAGAAAAGTTCATTGAGAAGCAATGAAATAGATTTTGAGATGCTTGAGAGATACTTCAAAATGGAGTTTGTATTTTAGTAATGGGGAGTCAATTTTGGAAGGTTATACGGATGCAGATATGATTGGAGATTTTAACGGAAGAAAATCTACTTCAGATTTTCTGTTCAAGTTTGCAGGGGGAGACATTTCATAACAATCAAAGCTACAATAGTGTGTAGCTTTATCTACAACTAAAGCAGAGTATTTAGCTACAATGGAAGCTAGTAAGAAGATGCTTTGGTTAAAAAGATTCCTTTAAGAGTTGGATGTGAAGCAAGAAGACTATGTATTGTTTTCTAATGGTTAAAGTGTTATTGACTTTTAATCTATGTATTGTTTTCTAATGGTTAAAGTGTTATTGACTTTTTTTTTATAAAAACTGTGTATCATTCTCACACAATGCATATAGATGTCAGATATCAATGGTTGAGGTCTGTGATTGAGGAGTAACAATTGAGGTTGAAGAAGATTCCCATGGACTTGAATGGTTTTGATATGTTGATTAAAGCGGTTCTTGGAAGTAAGTGTGAGCTTTGTAATAAATTTGCCGAGACGTCTCTCAAGTAACTGCTGAAGTACAACATTTTTCCATATAATTTGGGTAGGAGGCAGAGATTGTTGAGGATCCAGCTTTATTTTGTGATTTTCGGTGATCGTTGACGCTTTTATGGTTGTAGGAATGACGAACGAGTAGATAAAGCTCTCTTGGGGGAGATGTGACTGTGTAGGGTATTAGTACACGTTCGTGTCCTTAACTTACATGACCATTTGGATCTACCGTGTAAGTCTTTGGAACGGTGTGAAGGAACGTATGAAGAGTGAAGAAATCCATGATCGTATACACACCCATGTGCATGACATACACAGCCGTGTGTATGGATTGTATAGCTTTCAGTGACCATGTACATTCATGATTTGAGTGACACTGGAAGAGACACAGTTACTTACACGGCTGTATATGTGATCGTGTATAATGTAAAAAATTAAATTTGGATATAAAAGAGGAGAAAACATAGGTTTATTCATTGAGAGGCACAAAAACACCAAAAAGGGAAAGAAAATAGGGAGTGAGAGCAAGTAGTTTCTGATTCTCATTCTTGTTTGATTGATTTTGAGATTGTTGAGAGTTTGTTGATTTACATATCAACTTTGGTTTCAATCCTAAAACTTTGTGAGACAATTTATTGTTGTGGGATGAGAGATAAAACTTTGTAAATTCTTATTTGTGATTAGTAGATTTGTTTATCAGTTTGACCCGTAATTTTTTCTTTGTTCCGATTTCACATAAATTTCTGTGTTCGCTTCTTTATTGAGTTTCTATTCTCATAATGATATTATCTGAGTAAACTTGATTAGAGTGTTTTGTTGTTGTTATTTGGTTGACTCTTTAGAGAGTTGTGTTCTTTTTCTTGTTTTGTTGTCTCTCCCTACATAAACGAAGAATCTTGTTTATGTTGTCTAGAAAGAGTGGAGAAACAATTGATTGGGTGAGATCTTGGAGAAAAACCCTTTTCTCATTGCTGGAAGATGTTCCAGTTCATCTTCGCCCTCTTGTGGCTTCTATTTCTATTGATGGTACATCTGCAACTACCCTTATCGTCAACAGGTTGATGTCTAGGAAACATTGAAGTTATTTATCATTTGTTTGTCCAAATTAAGTTCACTTGAAATCAGACATCTAAACTTCTAGCTACAGTAATACAGGAGAGCCATTGTGGAGACCGTTCCTCTACAATGAGAGTTGTCCTGACGCATTGCCAATTGTGAAATCGATTGCTCCAGAAAACCATACAGTTTGCTCTGGATCGTCTACGCTCTGCAAACTTGTTTCCTGGTGGAACATTGAGAATTCAAGCAAAGATTCAGCATTATTGTTACACCAAGCTGATTGGCTGTTGTGGCTACTTCATGGAAATCTTGGAGTTTCGGATTATAATAATGCTCTGAAGGTACTAAATCAGTAAATCTTCATTTTCTCCTACCCTGTTATGTGAAATTGTGATCGTTTCCAGGTTGGATATGATCCTGAACTGGAGTCTTATCCACCGTGGCTCCTTTCTCATCCATGTTCACAACTTCTGCCATCTGTAGTAGCTCCTGGAACTTCAGTTGGATATGTAAAGGAAGACATTAGAAACCAACTTGGTATTTTCGTGTCCTATTAAGTAGCTTTGATTAAATTGGTGCTACTTCCGAGTATATTATAATCGCATGAAATGTTCTCTTTAAAACAATAAGGCAATAGTGAGGTTTTGCTTGTCTCGCGAATTGCAGCCATCGCACTATGAAGATTTTCTGTATCCAAATCATTGACTTCAGTACTGAAATTGAAATCTTTCAATACATCTTGGCAGGTTTTTCTAAAGATTGTGCTGTTTGCACAGGAACAACTGATAGCATAGCTGCCTTTATTGCAGCTCGAGCAACAGAACCTGGAAAAGCTGTGAGAATATTTTTGACTATGAGCTTTCTACAAATATTCTTCTCGGAGTATCGTAGATGTTTTCACTGAGATTACTCTATATCAAACTCTTAGTCTTGATCGATTCACTCATCTTATTGTGTGATTATAGAGGCCTTCAACACAAAATAGTATTTAAACAGAGATGATCTTGTTTGACTGGAAACTCTTTTTCCTTCATCTAAATCCTAATGTTTTTCATGTTAGCAATTCTAATTCATACTTTGGCCTGTCACAAGCATAGAGCTGTAAGTCCCAGCATATTTCAGCTTTCCTGGTGCTCGTGTTTTTGGTAAATATGTTGACAGAGGGTCTCCCTCTTAGGTCACGTCTTTGGGTTCAACACTTGCTATTAAGCTATTGAGCACTAGTAGGATTGAGGATGCACGATATGGAGTGTATAGTCATCGGCTTGATGATAAATGGCTGGTTGGAGGTGCTTCGAACACCGGTGGCGCGATTCTTAGACAGCTGTTTACTGATCAGCAATTGGATCAATTGAGTGAAAAGATAAATCCAATGGAACAGTCCCCTCTAGACTATTACCCTCTGAAATCAGTTGGCGAGAGATTTCCCGTAGCAGATCCAAACCTGGCCCCGAGGTACTTCTGTCTGACTCCATAGAAAAATTTCTGCCTCTTAACAACCACAGCAAAACAAATAGCAGCAGACATGTTAAACAGTCTACAGATTATATAATCCAGGCACCATTCTTATGCAGGTTACATCCACGACCGGAATGTGATATCGAGTTCTTACATGGCATCTTAGAATCCATTGCCCGCATAGAGGTATTCCTCCATGCTCTTGCCACTACATACGGAAAATGGTTGCTGTAAGGAGTTGAATGTTTGTTTTTCAGGCAAAGGCTTACAACTTACTGAAGCATCTAGGAGCAACCCAAGTAGAGGAAGTGTTTACCGCCGGAGGTGGTGCGAAAAATGAGAAATGGACAAAGATACGACAGAGGGTGCTTGGCTTGCCTGTTCGTCAGGCAACTCAAACTGAGGCTGCTTTTGGAGCTGCTTTACTTGCATTGAAAGGTGCCCAGCAAAGTATCAACTGAAAAAACTGTGGGAGAAAAGGAATCAAAATTCAACAAAGAAGATCATAAATTGCATTTACTTGAGGAAGGAGCGAAAGTAACTTAGATTCACAATATTGTATAAATGCCATCTTCATATCCCATTGATGGTGCACCAGCCACAGTTGAGAGTAAAGAAAATACCAGACAATGTTTTATGTTTCGGTTTTAAGCTTGCAATGACATATATAGTCTTGAAGTACTTCTCGAGTATATCTATGTGTGTGTGTATATATATCCTTTAAAACTTGTGGTAACGTATTCCTAGAATGAATGCTCATAATCTATTTTGTGGAACTTGAGATGGAGATATTAGAAAGCATAGTTTGATAGAATTTTACTATTAATTTTGTGGATTAGCATAATAAACATAATTTTGTAGAAATCTCGATTAATTTGATTTCAAGATAATTGGACTTGTTAATTCTCTCTTTAACGTGTCATTAGGCTTGTGTTTATGGGCTTGCTATGATGGGTAGACTTGAGTCTTGACCCATGTTTTGCAATGCACAGTAACAGACCTTAAATACAGTTATCCCATTGAGAATTGTATGTGTTTTTGTTGATTAGGATTTGGAATAGCAATAGTCAATCCTCTGCATTTCTATCAAGTCGCTTCATAGAAAACAATAATAGATTCAATTGTTCTACAATTTCTAGGTATTTGTCTATACAATTATTGAATCTAGTATGATGCAATTCTATGGTTAATTAATTGTGTTGATTAATTACGAAATTAATTTGAAATTTCGTGTTGAATTTTCCTTCAATTGGTATTAGAGCTAATTAACCCTAATTGTGACTGCTATTTTTTAGGTAATTTCGAGATATTAAATTTTTTATGGAATTTTCGTTTTCAGTTTTGTTAATTATTCCTGTGAAATCATTTTTTTTGTTGTTGTTGATTTGTTTCGGTTTAATGTTAAAGCGTATGGTATGTTTGTTTAATTTGTTGTCTTCTTTTGAAAGCTCAAGAACTGAAAAACGCAAACCATAATTGTTCCTTTTTAACCTATTCAGTAGCTTATTTTATGAAATTGATTAACAGGTTTTATAGATCATTAAATTCTAAATTTATTGACATCAATTTCGTTGAAAACGGAATAAAATCGAGCATGATATAGGCATTTTTCCTAATCGGGTTGGGCTACCCGAATACCAGTCAACCGGGCGAGGAAGACGCAGCCCGATTCAGTTGGAAGTTCGCCAAGCGCGGTGGTGGCACGTGGAGGCCCATGTGGCCGTCTTCGGTGGCCTTTTTTCTCCAAATTTTTCCTGTTTGCTCCACTTGCCCAGTTTTATTTTATGTTTTTTTTAATTTTTTGAATGTTAAAAAGTTTATTTTTATTTTTTTCAAATTTTAAATTATTTCTAGTATTATTTGGGCTTGTGGGATCTTGTGTACTCTCAATGTTATGTAGTTATACCAAAATTAATTTTGGATGTAATTTATGCATATAATGTTATATTATATGATTACTATGGTTAATTTTGTAATTGTAGTGCTAACTAAACCTATGGAAACAATCTTGGGAAATGCTATTGGACTATTATCATTCACTTTGTGTAATTGTGAGCTCGCCTATTGTGAGACCACTTATTACGAATTGCTATTGTGATGTTGTTATTGGGCATACATTATATACTATATTAATGATGTACTTACTCTATCGGTTTGTCTGTATTAATGTGGTTTCTAATGTTTTGTTTAATTCATTGAATTATGTCTTTAAAGTTTTCAATATCCTATCGATATTAGCTTT
>JAOTIZ010000203.1:37563235-37581704 GCA_027123425.1 Erythroxylum panamense
GTTACCTACTGTATTATCGTCGGAGGCGCGAAGCTAGTAGAAGCTCTCCTCATATAACAAAATTTGGGTAGAATATTTTCTCATTATCATTTCTCAAAAAAACTATGGCTAAAATGTTTGGATGTATCATCATCATTATTATTATTACTATTAACTACATGTGCTATATTTTTATTAGAATTGTAAACTTAATTTTTGTAGAATTAAATATATAAAATTTAAATTCTTATAAGAATATTTAACGAAATACTAAGATATATAATATTCATACCCTTATATATTTTTTAAAGTCATATCCTCATAAATCATTTTACACATAAACAGGTAATAATAAACAACTAATTTTACCAAACATTTCTAAAAAATAAGTAAAACAATTTACTGGTCAAATCAACTAATATAATCAACCAAACAGAGTCCTCTTCTCTTTAACCATTACACACTTCTCTTTTAATTCTACGGGTTAAAAATTTATAACAAGCCCCATCGTTACAACCTTGTTATTTATGAAACTTGAGCAGGGAAGTGCTTTTATTTTCTGTAGATCACTTTAGAAAAGAAAGAACGTTAGTTCAGAGGGAAGACTAGATGATGAAAGTAGCTATTATCCTGCAAGGGTTCTCTCCAATCATGGAACGCCTTGATCACATTTCTCCTCACAGGAGCCAGTCAGTATATATATATGTATATATATCATCCACGATATGATGTCCATCCCATACGATAACACCACAAAACAATTTGTGCTGCCAAATTCCATAGTTATCTGTGACTATAAAACATTGAAACATTATTCCAAGTCATACTTCCAATAAAATTACTGTACAGATTTAAACTGCTCTATGTTGCTCAAAATTTCTACTGCCTAATTATGCAAATAATCACAAGCAGCACCCTTTTTGCAATGCCCATTTTCATGGAATTTGCACACTCTCTGTCCTTTAAAGGAGGGCCTGGAAGACTCTCCTCCTCTGCTAAACGAGGGTTGCCTATTCCATGGTTTACTCCCATGACTAGAATCACCACCCTGAGAACCTCTCTCTCTTTGGCTGGACAATCTGTCTCCACTTTGATTCTGTTCAGTTGCCCACCCACTCAAGTTTCCACTAGGAGCTGCCCAACCAGGATTTGCATTCCCGGAACGTGATACTTGACCTGGTGCAACCCATCCCGCATTTACACTTACGGGTGCCGGCACTTGACCTGGTGGTGCCCAACCTGGAAAGGAATTCCCAGGTGCTTGCCCTTGAATAGGAGCAGTCCAACCCAAATTTGCAGATCCAGACCCTTGACCTTGCCTAGGTGCAACCCAACCTTGGTTAGCATTTCCAGGTCCAGGCACATGGGCAGGTGCAACCCATCCATGATTTGAATTTGCAGGTACAGGCCCACCCCAAGCCACATTGGGATTTCCAGGAACTGGACCCCAGCCAGTGTTTTGATTGTCTGTCCCTTGTCTCGGTGTTGGGCTTTGATTATCTGTCATATTCATGCCCCACGGAACATTTAGTGGAGGAGCCGCAGGCTGAAGATTTGATTGTCTAAGTGCTGAATTTTTCCAAGCATCCGACAGCACCAAATTTGAAGTGCCCGGGATAACAGAAGCAGCAGTATGATTTCCTGGAGTCAAGGATGACGCAGAATTATGGAGGGAGGTTGGTGCATCACGCCAGTTACCATACGCACTAGGTTGGGTGGGCATAGGGATTGAGTTAATTGGATCTAGCTTCTGGGAAGAGGAAGCTTCCCATGCTTGAGATCCATTTCCAGGTACAGCGCTTGAACTATTCATTCCTGAGTTTGCAAGGATACCAGACATCCATCCTTGAGATCCGGCAGGAATATTACCATTCACAGGTTGAACCAAGCTGTGGAGACTTTTCATATCAATATTTGCACTAACAGAACTACTGGAAATAGCAGTTGGAAGCATATGAGAATTGAGTTGTAACCCAGGGGATTCACCAGTAACTGTTGATTGAGAATGCATTTGAGATACATTTGAATTACCCAAATGCATACCTGCTTCTGGCTTTGGAACTGAACTAATTGTATGTGAGATATTTGTGCCATCTACATGGTCACGTATCTCTACATGCCCACTACTCTTTGTTGATGATGTCTGTGGAGTACCATTGTGAGATAATTGGACATTATCTGATGATACTACTGCATGATGGTGTAACTCGTTTTTTCCTGCTGAAAATCGGTTAGCTTCAGCAAGAGATGTAGGAGATTGAGCCTGAGTGGGTGACCACTTGCTTTCATAAGCCTGGCCCTTTTTCCCACTGTGAGCTTGTGCCGGAGTAGGAGAAGGAAGATTTGTATCAGAAGCCCACTTATCTATGGCATTGTTGGGGACATTAAGGAGAGTTGGAGCAACTCGGACCATAGAATTAGTGCTTTCAGATTGAGGCTTCAAATTTTCTCCAGAATTGGCAGAATACAAGGATGATGGATGTAAATTCTGCACCAACTGAGTCTTCAAGAGACTGTTATCCACAGATGGAGGCTCTTTCTGAATATTTCCAGATAACGCCTCAGTCAAAAGTATAGAATCATCTTGCTTCTCTGTAGTTCTCCATATCCTCAGGTCAGAAGGGAAATACCCAGTAACACTCCATTTTCTCAGCTGTACCATTGAAAATGGTCCTTGAATTTTTCCAGATGGATCTTTGTAATGCCAAATCTTTTCAGTTTCACTGGTTCTTGAAATAGATTGTGTTGATCCTGAAGGAGGTGCAGGTGAAGTGCTTGGCATAATCTGAGGAGCAGATTCTGGTTTTAGAACTGAATGAGCACTGTAAGCTTCTGAATTTGGAGAAGTTTTTTGCTTCTCCCAGTTCTCTAGTAGATTTGCTTCTCTTTCCCTCCCCTGATTCCATTGATGGTCATTTACAATCTCATCAGTTCCAACTGCATCTTCCACCCTGCTCAGAAAACCTTTATTAGACATGCTTCTGTTTAAATCCCGGTTCATGCTCGTGTAATTCCTTGTTCCAGCCCAAGATTCGTTTGTAGTAAAACCTCCTTTTCTCGGAGAAATCGGTTCTTGTCCTCTTACTCCAGCCCAAGAATCATTTGTGGTAAAACCTCCTTTTCTTGGAGAAATTGATTCTTGTCCTCTTACTCCAGCCAAAGAATCATTCATTGTAAAACCTCCTTTCCTTGGAGAAATTGGTTCTTGTCCTCTCCTGCTAAAACTACTGCTTCTAGGTCTAACGTAATTTTCTGCAACACCAAGAAGTAAAATAAAGTTGAATGACCCAGCATATGATACAATGAACTATACAGAACTCAGTAACGGAATCAAGCAAATGAGACCTTGTCCCTTGTCGTCATTTTCTCCATCTTCTTCAGATTCATAGCTTGGGTCCATTTTTGGATCAGCATGTATTTCAGGAATCTCTTCCAATCTACGATGGCGCTCCTGAGGAGACTTCAAAAGCTGCAATTTCTCCACACATTCTCTGAGCGTAGACAGAAGTTAAGAACTACTAAAATAGTTGCATAGAATTGCAAGAATTTCTGAGAAAACATGTGACAAGTAATAAATTCAGCAATATAAAGGCTTCTGAATTCAGACTTGAAAGCTTTAATTTCGAATCATCTGTATGATTTTGATTATATCCTATCCTAGTTGAAATTTTACTGTAAAATCCCTATGCTTTATAGGCATACACCAAGAGAGCCACAAAAGTCTAGGCGTAGACGAGGATTTGAAGCCAACACAGAACTCACAACAGTCATTCATCTAAATCTATCTCCCCATCTAGTTCACATTTAACATATAAGAACAAGCTTTCCTGTTATAGAAGTTTCAGAGCTCTACAAGAATTCATACAATGGCAAGATGAATTTAAGCATATCTGTCAAGTCTATTTTCTAATCTAAAGCCGATAATATGCAAGTAGATTGTTCAAGAGGATATAAAGTTGCTAATTTAATTTGCACAAGTTTAAGAAAATCCATAGATTTATAAACTGCTGATATTCCTCAACATGTACTTTAATTTGAATATGGAAAGAATACCAAGTAATATTAGCTTTAATGGCATATATCCTTCAAGAGGACAAGAGTCCAAATCATTATATAACTACATAATGGTAACTATTCAGATCTTCAAAAGGATATTCCTTTCTCCGACCCAAATCACTAGCTCGATCCCGAAGATGACTGAGACGAGTAATTTCAGTTTCCAATGCCTGCCACATAATAAGAGAATCATCAGATATCAACTCAGTTTACATAAAGTGGAGCCTGCTAGAGTTGTCCAGAGGTTTTTTTTTTATCATTGTTTCGAAAATTTGTATTAGTTCAACAACCAGACAGATGATATACCGTCAGCAACACAAAGTTAAACTTCTTATATCATCTTCAACCCATCATTTTGAAAGTCAACATTAATTATCACCATGGTCGGTTAATATCCTAAGGTTGAGCCTCAAGCATGCAACAGTATAGTTCTATTATACTGTTATATTACCCAGAAGTGATTATCATCCCCATTATTTATGCTCCAAACTTACATCTTCAACTCTCACAGCCTGAAGTGCCATAGCCTTCTCTTGTATGTCCCCCTACGAACAGCACACAATTCAGAATGAAGAACATCCAGTAACTTAACAAAACACAACAAAGTAATGCTGCCTCACCACAGTCAAGCGATTAAGAAGTCCACATCTTATGCTTTGCCGAAGACGCTTGCATTCATCCTAGGACATCAGACAAAATAGTTAACAAGCAGATCCAGCAAAATGAATGCAACCATTCAAGCCAACAGATTCTCAAGTACTGCCACTGGTTTGCAAAATCAATAAAGCTGAA
This sequence comes from Erythroxylum panamense, assembly GCA_027123425.1. Classification (NCBI taxonomy): domain Eukaryota; kingdom Viridiplantae; phylum Streptophyta; class Magnoliopsida; order Malpighiales; family Erythroxylaceae; genus Erythroxylum; species Erythroxylum panamense. Next base: position 37,568,063 of record JAOTIZ010000203.1, read on the forward strand.
CTTTGTCCCTCAATACCAACCCAAACGCAATGTAAGCAATCATTCTAATTTCTACAGAGTAAGACATTCTTTAGACGGTAAAAGAAACAATATAATCATCCCAGTTTTTCACTCTAAATAAAGAGTTATAAAATTACATCAACAAAAGAAATCATGTAAAGACACCAAAAACGACAGAATAAAGAACAAATAAAAGGGAAATGGCTTGTCACCTCAGTAAAATCTTGATTTGAGATTATATCAATTGTCACCACCTCTGTCTTGCTTAGATTTAATATTTCAAGTTGAAAAATGGCTGTTTTTTTGCCAACTCTGTAGGGCTCAGGAGCTTTGCTTGTACCTGCACAAAAATATTAAAATGAATTTATCCTACTATTACACAATTTTTATACTTCCACAAGGCAATATGAACAGTGCACAAGGCAAACATGAGGGTTTTACCAACAACTTGCACAAGCCTGTACAAATCTTGCTTTTGGGCACTGCCAGAGATTCTTATTCTCACAAAAGCACCAACAACTTTGTCATGAAATGTCTCCATATCTTCAATTAGATTCTCCACCAAACTGCGTTTCAAGTAAATTAAACTGATATTATGCATATCAATAGCTGCATAATCATCAAGGTTTGATTGCAGTCCTCTCCCACCACCCTTTTTCCGTGATTTGCGCTTCTTATCCTTAGTTGACTTCGCAGGGGTATCATAGTTCCCATCAGCATCCAACTGATTAGCTTCAGTGTCAACAACACTCCCTTGCTGATCATCCACTTGGGAGTCCTCTTTCCAAAGGAAGTGTGACTCAAGAAGCTTTAACATTTCAAAATGGCCTACGCGTGGCTTCCCAAACAGACTCTGAAGCCTTGAATCACAAATTATTTGACTTTTGCGACGAGGATCACGGAGTTTGTTCCTTTTTATGTATTCCAGCAGGAGAGCTTGTACATCAAATTGAGAACAAACTGACTTGTCGCCATTCCTCATGTGCCCGACAAACTCCAAAAGCTCCTTGGAGGCCCACAGAATTCTTTCATCAGATGTTACCCCTTCAGCTCCACTGCCTGTTGCTGAGTTTGGTAAATTTCCTTCCCTAGAACGAGAATTCATTCGTTTTCTACCCCTTCTTCTTTTAGGGGCTGTCACTTCCATATTAGCAGAACTATCTGATCCTGACCCTTTGTCATTATGAATGTTATAGACTTCATCTGCTGAATCTTGCATACCCATGTTTGTTTCAGGTCCTTTCCATGGGTTTTTAGCATGAGCAATTTCTTCAGAAGTTAGAGAGAACCTCGCTTTTAGGTCAATCAAGTAATCCTTGAAAAGATACTCCCAGCTGTTTTTGTCATCAAAATTCACATGGCCCTGCCAAAGTACAAAAGGACAAGTACATAAATCAGAATGAAAGTACACTTACAAAAGTCAAGTATTAATGCACAACAAAAACAGAGATAAAATGGATGTGGTAAAATTAAAAGTAGGAAGGTAAAGTAGATTATCTTCTACAAGTAGAAATCTCAAGTGATAAACCACTACAAATTATTTATAAACCAAGCATCAGAATAGGTAGGAAGGAATTAAGATATTAACAATTGACTGATATAAAGGAGAAGAATGAAATCAGTATAAAGGTAAGTCAACGACCAGAGAGTGGGAAAACTGAAGGGTACAGGATCAATCGGCTAATAGAAAACTAAACTTAACAGTCTCACAAACAAATTCAAACTCTACTGATAAATGCAGATGAACACAACATTGATTGGAGGAGTTGGAGCATCATGAATACAAGAAAATTAAATCAGAAACATTCAATGGCCTCAGTTAAAAAGACCATTCATTGATCACAAGCTTATTTACAACCTGTGTGAAAAATCTAATTTTTTAATCTCAAAATACAAACTTTTGTGCGTTGATCTCCACCACAAAATTTTGGATTTTTATTAGTTAGTTACTTCATTACAAAGTGTCACTGCAATTTAAGAAAGCATCCTTAGAGGCCCTAGAGTAACAAGTATTTATTGTTCACTGATGCTGTGTGTTTCTTTGAAATAATAAGATATCACATAATAGATTCACCGCTACAATTGGCCATCTGCTACCACATTAGATCACAACTTAAACTTCAGCCAAAGTTTTGTGTTCCTTCGTTATATAGATTTGTAAAGCAAAGAATCGTATAAGTTGTACATAATAGAATTTGAGACAAAGTGCCGGCAAAACAATAATAGCAACAGTAATATGGAAAGATAGAACAGGAACATACCATCTCCTCATTTCCTTGTCCATTCCCTTCAATCAATAGAACAGTTTTCATGCATGTCTCACAGAAGCCTTTATTACCTCTCACACAAAAAATAACAGCATCTTTGATGCACCCCTTGCATAAGGAAAATGTACATGTATAACACATGTAATAGGCATTCTTCCCACAGCTGCTGCAAAGGTGCCAACCTAAGTATTGAAAAATATTACCATGTTGACTTTAGATAAGTTACAAACTAAGCAGCCAAAGACGTGAGATACATTGCATAAATTGTAAGACAATAGCTTCAAATAAAGAATGACAAATGAAGTAAAAAGCAAAACATCACACATAAAAGACAACCTCCACAACGCTTAAGTCATCAAGAACACTTATACAAGGAAAAACATGAAATAATTTAAGCATAATTGTTGTATGTGCTTATGTAATGACTACAACGTAAAAGAATATAACCAATGACCTTCAATTTCAAAAATGTTTCCAGACAAGCACTTAAGTCATAAAGTTCCAACAGTAGAGGGCAACGTTGTTAGGCATTACTAAGAAATTCATCCAAATACACCTAGGCCAAGAAAATAAATAACTATATAGTCAGACACATTTAGATGTTCCTGAAACTAGAAGCCAGAGTTTAACCCATGTCACAAAAATGTACTTTGCATGGACCACAACCCATTGGGGAATGCACAAATGAACTATTTTAGTTATCCTTTTGAATTTAATAACTTGCATTTCCTTCTCAGGAGCCTTTTCATTTGCACATTTTGCTTTCCCCCAAAACACTTCTCTAAGTAGTGCACATCTTTCACTTCTTCTGGAGGAAGAAAAAAATTCCATTCAGAAAAGCAGTTAGCATTAGCAACCCAAATGCCAAATGCCATTGAAATGAGTTTAACTGCATAACCCTCCATTTTCATCCATCCAGACTACAAGTCAAGTTGTCCCAAAATCCACAGAATAGACAAGTTAACAGTCAATAGTTGTCTGACCAAACCCACCAAAGGCTTTACAGAAGAATGGAAATTTATAGAGCCAGTGAATTTGCAATCATTAACAATCAGAAAGCATGGAATTAAAGTTGGATATAAGGCATATAACTACTTGAAGGGATAAAAGTTACTTGATTCGTAGAACTTAGGAATCTCTAGTTGCTTAGAAGTAAACTCCATCACTAATGTTTGTCAAACATTGTCCAATTCTAACTTCAAAATTCTCACTTTTTTAACTTGTGTCCACATTATTTACTTTTTCGAGTTAAATGGCCTTTTGCTTTTTCATTATTATGGTACAGATAACTCTTGAGCTCAAGGATGGTAAAGGACAAGTGGGTAAGAACCTTCTTCAAACCAAAAGTGATATGGTCGTGTTTGCAGCCTAATCACATCAAATCCCTAAAGCAAAATGGTCTACGAAAGTGACAAAACCTTACGGTGTTTTGATTTTTCTCAACAAAAACTCCAAGATTATACAAGAAAAATAACAGATGTTGAAGCAGGCTGTACAACTTTTGGCATACCCACTGTTATAACTTTGATCCTTAATCATATCCAATAAGCACAAAGTCCATGTACAATCAACATCGTAGCTCGTAACATGTATAAGAAGCCAATATTAAGATTGTCTTCATGATCTTCAAGACTTCAGTGGCTTCTTCAAGCACCAAAGGTTGATGATTTAGTAATAGAGATTTTTTCCGTCTCTATTTTAATGCAAACATGGTTATTACCAGTCACTGCCATTGGGACTTCAAAAAGTTCATGGAATTTAATTGTTAGATGAAACGTTACACTTGAAACGAGGCACAATAACCCAATATGGTGAGCTTGCAAAATTAAACAGTAGATAAGAGCATCCTGTCCCTTTGCACAAGTCCACTCCTGCAAGATTGCTGTTGTGGACATGAACCCTTTTGTCAAAACAAGAAAATACAACAACTTCAACAGTTTACAAGAAATGAAGAAGTAGTCTAGCTGACAAGGGAGTTGAGATTCAATAAGTTCTCAAGGTATCCAATCAGTCATCTTTTGTTGAATTTCTACTTTGAAATCATCAAAGAACATTATTAGTAGCTAATGTTTGATAAAAGAAACTTGCAAAATTTACTACCACTAGTACAAACCCCACAAGTATTACTGTTACAAAGGAAAAGAAGAGACTGCTTATGAAACCTAGCATAGACATTGCCAATTTATTATGTAAACTTTAATGCTTATGCATCCTTCCCTAGAAAATATTTTCCCTAGTCTAGTGGAGTCTCAAAAATCCAAAAGGATATAAAAGATTAGAACTGAAGTCCAGACAAACAACAAGCTTAATGGTCCATCAACAGTGAAATTCAGAACTTGGGAAAAGAAATGAAAGATTTTAAGAGCCAAAAAACAGAAAACGAGAGTAAAAGACCTTACCACAATTCCATTTCCCCTTAGATTGAAAGAATGCATCATCTCGATTAACACAAGCAGGATGATATGCCTTAGGGCACCCCCTGTAAAGAACCTTAACCAGTCAAGCAAAATGGTGAAAGAATGATAGTATGAACAACAATACAGAATATGCATAAGACTACTCCATTGACAGCAATGAAACTAATGGCCGTTTTACCTGCGGTCACAAAGAACAAGAGAACCTCCATCAAAACAAATGAAACAGACATCCTCCCCTGACTTTCTCCTTGAAGGGACTCTGGTAGGAATTTTTGTACTTTTTCCTCTTTTCCTCTTCCTACCAGCACTTTGTCCTATTTCCTCTGTTTCCTCCTCTGCCCCCTCAGTTCCTTCAGCCATTTCTGTCTCCTCCACTTCATTTGCTTTCCCTGCTTCTTCTTGCACTTCCATCTCTTCTTCCACAGCATCCAACTCCATCTCCTCATCTTTATCCATTTCCATCTTTTTAGCATCCTCCTCTATCTCCACTCCAATTTCAGTAAATTGAACCTGCTCCGCTGCATCTCCAGCGTCATCCTCCATCTCATCCAACACCTCTACATTATGTTGATTTGTATCCACTTCAGTCTGCTCTTCCACCACAATCTTGCCAGCCACCTCCTTACTCTGCACATTTTCCTCTTTGAATTCCTTCTTCATATTACCTTCCCTACAATAATCAACATCCACCCTATTCCTTTTCTCTGTCAGACATATCTTCTCCACAGTTTCCGTTCCATCTGCAATCACTGTCCCCTCTGTTTCATCCATAACATCTGCCTTCAGTTTCACTCCAGAGCCGTCCCCCATTTCAATATCCTCATGCTTCATATCCTCTGCTGCGCCAGACACCTCTGCCCCTGTTGCAAACTGCATCTCCTTTTCCTCTTCGGGATCTTCATTTATTCGTCCTACTGTTTCCTCTGTTGAACATGACACCTCTGCCAACATTCCCACCCGCATCTCTTTTTCCTCTTTGTGATCTTCCTCTATCCCTCCCGCTTCCTCTGTAGCATGATACACTTCTGCTGCAATTGCCTGCGCCTCTTCTTCCTTGTTGGGATCTTCCTCCTCCATTCTTCCCATTTCCCCTATTGCATCAGACACTTCTGCCACCATTGCAGCTTGTCTCTCCTCTTCCGTTTTGGGGCGTTCCTCCACTATTTCCACTGTTTCCTCTGTTCCACCAGGCACCCCTTCCATCGTCGTTTCCCCGGTTTTCCCTTCCCCTTTGGGATCTTCCTCCTCTATTCCTCCTGTTTCCCCAACTGCACCCGACACTTCTGCCACCACTGAGACCCCAGTCTCATTTTCCATTTTGGATTCTTCATCTTCAATTCCTACTGTTTCAGCTGTTGCAACAGACACCTCCGCCACCGTTGTGTTCCGTGCTTCTTCTTCCTTCTCGGGATGTTGATCCTCTATTTTTAATGTTGCACCAGCTACTTCTGCCTCCACTGCCCTCATCTGAAATCCATCTCCAACGCCCACACCTTCATCCTGTCTATCCCCATTTCCATCTGTTACCAATGCTTCCACTCTCGTTTCAATTTCCTCTCCCTTGCAAGCCTCCTTCATTCCCTCAACAACATTCGCTTTCCCCAAATCACCCAGTTCAGCAACAGCCGCCGTCTCCGTCTCAATGTCTTCGTTCACCGCCTGTTCACTCATTTCGGCTCTCAAATTCCCCTCTTTTATCTCTCCATCCCTAGCAATTCCATCTCCTCCGGTCTCAGCCGCCGGCGATTGAGACGACTGGCCACCGCATACACCAACTCGCAATCCATCCGAACCCTCTCCGGCAACCACTCCGAGTTTCTCAAGAAATGGCGTTGATTGGTCACAGTTGCCGTCTTCGGCAACCGTTCCCGATTCGTGCGACACAGAAAAAGGTCGAAGCTCCGAGTCACAATTCGGGTCCGCTATTACTGGTCGGGATTGGGGATCTAGAGGTTTCGAGTTCTCATCTTCTTCGGCATCCATTAGGCAGATTGATATGATAAGCAAGAAAACCCTAACAAAATTAGGGTTTAGAAAGATTTGGGGGAGAACTGGGGTGTTCGATGAAATATGCAAACTGTTATTTACTGTTGTTTTGTCTAGCAAAGAAAGCGATAAAGAGATAAAGAAATTAGTAAATAAGGGCTCCGGATTTGGGATTGTTACACCAGCACCTGTAACTTTTATACTTTGTGAGCCACGTTGATTGGGCTTTTCTCACTACGTGGACATTTATTGGGCTTTTTCCTACAAACATTAATCCGGTCAAGACTTTATTTGTTAATGGGTAAGTCTTCAATTCTTCTTCCTCTTCCTTTCCTTAGGACAAAAAAAAAAGAGCATTGTTTGGTTAGCATAGATTCTTTCTTGAGAAAGTAATATTTTTCTTAAAATTTATATTATTACATTTTGTTCATTTTTTTGAGTAGTTAAGAAAGTAAAAATTTTCCAATCTAAAAAAATTAATAATACTTTACTTGTATTCTAAATTTCAGCATCTCTTTAGTATTTATATTGCTTTCCTCATAAATTTAATCTAAAAAATACGCTAGTTAATTCAACCTTTCCTTTTCTTTCAACTCTATGACAACTCTTTTATAAAACTCTACCTCCTCTTCAACTATTCTTATTTTCTGTCTTGACTTTTTTAATTTTTCTCTCCATTTTTAGGGAGAATATTTATGTAATTTTTAGAAGGTTAAAGTTGGAAACTATCACTTTTTTTACAATATTTATTTTTGGTTCTTTCGTCTATCTCCACATGAAGACTTTCATGTAATTGTCCACAGAAATTTATCTCATAATATTAATTTATTATTTTCATAGGGGAGAGAGCAGAATTTGAAAGGAATATTATCCTTATTGGTAGATTGAATCATTTTGACTTCTTTACACTTGGTATATAATGGATTTTGGCATTTGATTATTCTACCAAAAATTTGTACAAGCATTGCCATGCCTCATTACATTTTAGGCCACGAATATATAAAAAATGTCATTAGATGTTCATTAAAAAAACCATAACTTCATTTTTAAGCCAATTCCATGATTAAGTACTAATAATTTTATGGCTCAATAGAAACCATATCAATATCCAATACATGTATTAGCAACCTAATGTACACAAAATGTTATTAGTCATTAAAATAAGTACCACATGCCCTTTGTAATCAGAATATCATCTTTGAATATAAACTATACCACACCTCAATACTAGTACTTTTTTCTATTTAATATCAGGTTTAGGTATTTTAATTGATTACATATAACACCTACACTTTTAAATAGGAATATAATGAATGAGTCAAAAGAATATTTGTCTTAATAGCAATAATACTTACACTTAGTACGCTTAATACCACAACTATAAATAATAGTTACCAAGATAGGACATATTTAAAAAAGGGCATAACTTTAATGCATGATAGGAACACTACGGTTAAGTTGTAATAATACCAAGCATCAATATGATGGATATAGATTGATACAAATCGATGCAACAAAGTGGGTAATATGAAGGTTTTGTCTAGCATAAGAAACTATATCCATTAAAGTTTTTGGAGAATATTAAAATATATATATGGTTGTGTGATCAAGGGTGTTCTTAATGGAAAATTAATGAGAATTTATAAATTACTCTGATTTGATGCATGTATGAAATTGTATTCGTTAAAGGTTTTGTCTAATTTAGAGCATGGTCGTTTAGTCAACCATGTTTTTGTTTAAAAAAGTTGAAATGAATTTGTCAATTACATAAATTGGAACATGATCATGTATCAAATTACGTCCAATAAAGTATTTTTAATATGATCAATCACACAGTTATGTGGTTAATCATGTTCTTGTTTAAATTTTAGTAGAGACTCCTACATGGGCCATGTTATGATGTCATGTATAGGCTGTTGTATAATGTCATTTATGGGTCGTGATACGTTAAGCGGTGATAATAATGGATAGGACTTGTAATCATGTGTAGACTCTTTCTACTTAGAAGGGAAGAGTGTTCAAGATAATTTCCTTTAGACCATGTAAGAAAAATATAGAACTAAAGAGTTGCACGTTGGTCTCAACTTCACTGAGCTCCATTAAAAGACATGACATGCATTCTTAACCCTATATTATCATTTTTTGGTTATGGTAATCAAAGTAATAATCTTAATTCTTCTCTCATGGAAATATACATACATATATAACTAAAAAGTTGCACGTAGGTCTCAACTTCATTGAGCTCCACTAAAAGATGTTACATGCATTCTTAACCCTATATTATCATTTTCTTGTTATGGTAATCAAAGTATATATATATATATATATATATAACTAAAAAGTTGCATGTAGGTCTCAAATTCATTAAGCTCCACTAAAAGGCATGACATGCATTCTTAACCCTATATTATCATTTTCTGGTTATGGTAATCAAAGTGATAATCTTAATTCTTCTCTTATATATATACAAGCCCCGACATATACCGTAGAAGTATTATAGCATGTCTATGGTGTACTAAGAAGGGAACGTAACGAATTAAGTGCATCTAAGTATAGTAAGAGACATAGTAATACTTAATGTAAAAGACACAGGTAAATGAGTAATTTGTTCGTTTCGGTATGGACATACATACTTAGACGTGAAATGTGAATGGGTATTTTTGACATGTTTGCTTAGATTTATGAGCGTGATGTAAGGGGAATTGATTAAAAAAAAGTATTCCATAAGCAAATGGGATTTTTTGGTTAAATTGGATGTATTTTTGTGTTGCTTTTGCATGATGATACCGAAGTTAGTTGGTTTAGGACGTGTACCTCGTTGGATGGATAGGTTCAACTAAACATACTTTTGTAATTTGACCATATCTTGATCTGTATACCTCTAAATTGGATAATTCAAGTTGGAGATTAAACTAGAGACATCGATCGAAAACTTTCATAAAGGAACCGAATTTGATTCTACCTCTAAGATTTTCAATTCTAGCTTGAAGTTGAGTTATGGATGTTATCCCTATTTTCAAACAGCCAATAATTAACCAAATTGCATGAAATTTATTCCATTAGAAAATTAATACATAGGAGAATGAAATTTATTGACAAGATTATAAGCCAATGTGGGAAGCAAAAAAAGAAGAAAGACTAATATACAATTTTTCTAAAGTTAACACATGGACCAAATGGATTAAGGCATGTGTGACCAATCATAATAAAGCATATGTGTTCAATATACATTAAACATATGTGTGAGTCTTGGAAGTTCTTGAATGGACATATGGGGATATGGACGATATTTTAGGGGTTCTAAGTTTAGATTTTTCTCCTTTCCATTTCACCTTCATCATCCTATCATTTTTCATATAAGAAAACATGCCAGTCTTAGGTGAAAATCAAGGTAAAAGTTAGAGATTTTTTCTTCATCTTTACCTTTTCTTACTTTGATTATGAAGAACTAGAATTATAAGGTTGGAAGTGGGACTGAGATGTGTAGTTGTGATGTTTCTAGTTGGTGAGTCAAGTAAAGCCAAAGAGGAAGGGAAGGAAAGGCAATAGAAGACCTACTTTGTCAATTTTGAGGTTTGGGACTTCACTTAGTTAATTTCTTTATTTGTGTATACTTGAATGTGTAAAAAGATTCATTTAGATGTGGAGTAGTTGCTGGGACAATGCTTTGGTGTTATTTTAGTGTTATCTTGCATAGAATTGGTTGAATATGTCAAGAGAGTATTATGTAGTAGAATTTTATCTACTTTTTGTTGAACCAGTCACATTGTTTGAGTCATAACTCAACATACAGACCTCCAAATTGGGTGATTTCAGTTTCATATGAAACATAAGAGATATAAATAGAAATCTCTAGAAGATACTTTAACTTAATTCTGGCTTTATGACATGGAAAATTGAGATCGTAAATGGTGACCTGATGTTGCCCCTGTTTTGAAGCAGCTTGTGATATTTGGTCTATATCTCGTGATTGGAAAGTCCAAATGGTATGATTGTTAGTTCTATGGAAAGTAGAGACATATAGTAACAACTTTATAGAAGACCTAAAATTATAATCCGAACGTTTTCTATATGCATTTTAAGGAGCAAATGGAGTTTGTCACATAATTTGCTTCTGGACTGATTGTTTGCCTATTTTTAGACCACCGTGGGCTTAGCCCAATTTTGAGTTTGCTTTTATTTTGGATTTTTTTACCAAATCTTATCCAAACCTTTTTGAATGTGTATGAAAATTTTCAAACACTTAGAAATAAATGAAATAAGACTTATCATATGTGAACTGAATGATTGAACAATGGAATATAAGATTGAGCATAATGCATTTCAAAGAAAACTTACATGTACATAAATTATTTGCTTGCATATTTATTGCTCATATGTGTATAATATGATTATAAAAATGTGATTTTGACACCCTTCTAATAATGGTAAGTTATGACTTGCATGTATGAGCACAGATACATATTTTATGACTTTAAGTGAATATCGTATAATGAATTGTGAAATTGGAAAATGGTTAAATTAAAGGTTACAATGCCTGCTCTATTGTCTTGGTGGTGGATAGATAGGCATGCCTATAAGGGTACAACGCAACTACTACAGTTTAACACTAATAGTGTCTTCATTTCGAGACTATAATGTCTCCACAGTTTGATGCCTTTGGGTATCCACAGTTTGATATTCTTGAGTATCCATAGTTTTGATATCTTCAAATATCTACAGCTCCCGTTATCCACACCCACGAAAATGTGCAAGCCTAACACAGAAAACAAAGTAAATGGTTATAAATAAGAAATGAAACATGACAACATAAATAATTGGTATTAGTAAGCATTTGCATTTGTACTGATAATTTGTATCAATGAGCATTGAATATTAATATTTGGCTTATAAATGTGCATTTTGGGTATATGGGTAATATGTTGAAGCATAATTGCATTATGTACTTTGCTTAGGTATGCCATCATTGTTTATATGAGTGTTGAATATCAATGTCTAGTTTATGAATGTGAATTTATAGTATGTGAGTTGTGATATTTCTAACTGTTTGTACTTAGCAAATGACTATTATGTGATCATCCAAACTAAATGTTTTCCCCACTAAGCTTTTAAGCTTACCACGGGTGTTAATCTGTATAGGGCCAGGTCATAGAAGTGAGATACATGGAACATCTGCAGGGACCAAGACCAATAGCTAGGAGAAAAAGTACTTTTGGAATATGCTTTTAGTTAAAGATGATTGTATATGTACTGAAGAAAGGAAATTTTATGTTTTCTTTTATATTACCATGTAAATATAAAGATGTATTACTACTGTTAAATGATAATGTTAATGTAACACCCCACTCCCGCATGACCCGAACTCGACATCGATGATGATATCCAAGTCCGTGCCCCACGAGGGTGGCGTGCTACATCACTCAGTCAAAGCTCAGTACAAATTTTTTTAACACATACACACACACATTATAAATTAAGCAGAAAATAATTTACATAAACAATTCAATGGCCTCAAGGCCGAGGGCCCTTTTCATAAATACAATTTATTTCAGTATGTTGACTTTACAAACTGATTTGATCATTAATACAAAAATTCAGAAAATAAAATACATTAATGCAGACGCGAACTGATCCCGACCACTTCTCTATTTCATTAACCAGCAGATGCCATATGCCCGTTGCCTAACGGGGTATTCTTCTGAGTCTTGAAAAATAATTACAAATTTTGGGTGAGTTTTGCGAACTCAGTGAGGAACCATCATCGATGGTTCACTTAATTCATGTAACATATCAATTCACATATCATATATTTTCACATTATTGCATATTTAATCACATTGCACAATTTCACTGAAGCATAGACCATTTATTCATTTCATTCGATCAGACCCACATAACCAAATGGTTTCATGTAATACTCAAACATGTCACAGTTGCATAAGGCAATTTGCCTTCCATTCAATCAAAGAAGTGCAATACAATACATATGTAATGCGCATGTGACCCTTTTCTAATTTGTTACGGAGTTGTGACCGAGCACCTAAACTGTCCCAATATGAGCGCATTAATCGGTGAGCCTGAGGCTCTGAACTGTCCCAATATGGGTGCATTAATCGGTGAGCCTGAGGCTCTGAACTATCCCAATATGGGCGTATTAATCATTGAGCCGGAGGCTCGAGGCCCAAATATGTTGAGCTTTTAGCTCTCGGTGGCTACCCCGGTCACAACTGTCAATTACTGATCATGCATTTATGCATGGAATGTATATGTCCCAATATAATAGTAAATGCATCACAAATAAGCAGTATCAACATCCCAATCAATCTCACATTATCACATTCAAACAATTATTTCACAATTAATCACATTAAACTCACAATCACATTTAATCATATTGAAACACGGAGGTCCCAATTCTCACATAATCAGCACTTCTATGTCATACTCTCCCAATACATCGGGCCTGCTGCCCGGAATCCAGTCATAAACAAACTGCAAGCCCACCATTATTCTCCATAAAATTATAAATGCAGAATTATAAACAAATAAGGATTGAGAAACCACGTAGGTTACTCACAAATAGATCCCGAAGCAAATGCCTGGAAGTCTCGGCAACGTCTGTGGGGTGACGTTCCAAACGCGCCTCTATAACAGTCCAAATATTCACACATTACCAATTACACAATCAGAGATACTAATTAATGCACATGTAGCAATTAAAATGAGTACAATGCATGTTCATGACATTCCCGGCATTTCTCATAATTCACATCACAAAAGATTCCCCTATGTCTTAGGAACCTATAGACACCATAATTACTCAATTTGGACCTCTATAGGTCCGGATATTGCCAAACTTTACTCAATTCTCTCACTTGGATTCAATCTCTAAATTTCAATTAAATCCCACAAAGTCCACAATTCTACATGGAGAGGTAGATAATTGTCTTATGAATCTGACGCCTTGAGAAT
>JAOTIZ010000203.1:37591603-37607236 GCA_027123425.1 Erythroxylum panamense
ACTAAATGCACAATCAGAATAATTCAATGATGCACATGTCTTAAAGAAAAGATGTACGATGCATGTTCAGGACCTTCCCGGTACTTTTTCCCACTTTTCACTTTCTTTTGTCTCTAAAACGATTTTTCATTCTATAGACACTATAACAATTAGACAATACTCTTATTCTCAAAGAAGATCTCAAAGCCAATGTCACTATTTTCTAGATCAAAATTCACCTATTATGCTCAGTTTCTAAAACCCCAATAGCATTTCCTTAAATTCAGAAATCTCATAATTATACCCCAATCATCAAGAAACAACCCTTAGGGTACAATAACAATCTAACCCAACTTTCATTCACAAATTGAGATCTTAAAACCTGAATTCAACTTTCTTTCTTAACCTCAATTTTAGACCTCTTTTTCTAGTTTATAACGAATCAAGAATCACCTCAATTGGAGGTCTACGTCATTAGTCATGCCCCAAAAACTAAAATCAATCGGTTCAGAAACCAGGGGCTCGCCGCGGCGAAGGAACTCTCGCCGTGACGTCAAAAGGTCACTCGCCGCGACGTAAGGACGCTCGCCGTGGCATCACTTATTAGCTCGCCGTGATGCACGGGAAGGGTTCGCCGCAGCGTAACAATTTACGCTCGCCGCAGCGACCTCCTGCACGCTCGCCGCGGCGAATTAATATTAATTCGCCGAGGCGAGGCCCCTCACGCACGCCGCGGCGAGAACATTAATTCTCACCGCGTCGTGGCGCAGGCACGCCGTGACGTGCAGGTCGCAGGTCATCTTCTCTGACAGATTTTCTCACATTTTCTCTGTAAAACAATCATAACTCACTCTCAACTACCCCAATCTTTCATGTTAAACACAATGAATGCATCAAACCCACTAATAAACAACATATAACCAATTTACTTACCAAATCAAGCTTTCAAATCTTCAAACTTCCGAAATCTTTTCCAACTCTTCAACCCTTACGGTTCCCATTCAAAACCTCACAATCTTCATCATCTTTAGGGTTTTAAGCTAGGCTTTGCACAAGGAGAAGAAACAAGCAAGCAATAATCGGACACAAACGATCACACAAGGAGGAAGAAGGAGAATCGATCGAAGGAGAAGAAAATCGCATGCCCTAAATCGCATGCCCTAGGATGGAGGAGAAAGCTTTCTGTCCAATTTTAAAACCTAAGGCATTTAAAGGTTAATCAATTAAGCCTCCACCAATAGCAACATGCCACATGTCATTTTTCATCATGATTCATTTAAATCTCTTTCTCTTTTTTTACAATTTATTTCCAGTCCAATTCATCTCCAAATTTCAATGGCTCGACCTATTAATTTCTAAAATCATTTATCTAATTTTCCATGGCCATTGGACAGTTATTCAAGTACTATACAATCAATCGGTTCGTCACTCGGAAAATTTCCGGTCCGAACATTTTCTTCCAATTTCCAGAAACTATTTCTAAAATCATTACCAACTGAAAATCACTCCTAGAACATTTCCAATTCACATTTTCAAACACAATTTTCTCAGAATTCCCAAATCACATCATAGTCACAAACAAATGCCGGGAAAAAGTCATGAATGCATGTACCTAAATGTGCATGTGTAAAATGTCAGCCAATTGAATGAACAAATCAAAAATATGCAATTTAATTTCCTAGGTCGTCCCAATTTACCAATGTAACCCTCCCATCGGTGACAGGATGTTACACTAAGGTCTCCAGGTGGCATTGGTGGAGCTGTACAGTCCCTAGAACGATGTCCAACCTTCCCACAGGTGTGGCATATACCCTAATTTGAACAGTTACTGGTCATATGCCTAGGCTCCAGATAGTTCCAGCAAAGTGACTTTGTAGTGCACTCGGAAGCAATGTGCCTACAAGATTTTTCAAATATGAAAAATTCAACAAAACTCATTCATTTGTTATTTCAATGCAAAAGAAGGAATTGAAATATGAATGCATCAATACACGCTTGAAATCTTACATATCAATTAGTTTTGAAGGAAAAAAATTACCTCCAATTTTACAAGAAAATAATGACTACGCATTAGCATTTGGGAACATGAACATTGTAAACATTGATTAAATGACTAATCAAACAATTCATATACAAAGTAGTTGCCTCAATTTAAAATTAACCAAATATCTGCAATACAAAAGTACAGAACTCAACACTACAATCGCTTAGGAATTGCATGAGGTGACAAAATTGCCACTATCTTCTTTTCTTGAAACCACCAAGGTCAAAAACTATACAATAATCCTATAACATGTCTCAAAATTGGAGATTCTAAAGATGGAAACTAAATAAAAAATATCTACTTGAAGACCATTTAAGATATATTTTGAAGTTACAGATTATAAGTTTTCCTAAACAAGCAGGAACACCAATTAAACAACAAAGCAGTGTTCATATTGTACACATTGCATGATTCTTGCAACTAAAATTTGGCAGAGTTTTCAAAGCCAAGGAAGTATAGTGAAATTTTGATGCCAATCTTGTATAGAGAAAAGATTAGAAGATATCAATTAAAAAGTCGTGCTTGAACCATATGCCACAAACACTAAATCTATAATAAGAATCCCATACCCAGGAAGGCCACAGTTATGACATATTGCCACATTTGGGCACTCTTTAGTGAAATGACCTGGCCGTTTACAGTTCTTACACAGATTGTTTTGGTTGCTAACAAAACCGTCGAACACAGACCATTAAGCAGAACATAGAAGCATACTGAAAAGATAAATTCATGCAAGAGCAGTGCAACAATTTTAGTTCATCTTAAACAGATCTTATCTATAACTACTCCACTTTGCAGCAGCATGTAATACACCAAGGATTAATTTTACTAAATGAGCTTCAAAAATTTCCAACCATATATCAAAATATTTCCTTGAAGTGAGCAGAGGGCACACTAGAAACAGCAAAAATTTCAAAGAAACATATCTAATGCCCATTTTACTCCAAAAAGTCACTTCAAGAGTACAAAAGGTAGAAGATAAGTTGAATTATTGAAAACTAGAAAACCTGAAACCCCGACTAGACTCTCATCTGTATGGTGCACCACGGTAGGAAAAGCGATCGGATCGGATCTTACGATCCATTGGACTCCTGTTCCTGCTCCTGCTTTTGCTTGGGCTCTTGCTATTGGAACTCATGTTCCAACTTCCCCCAAAAACCCTACCACCACTATTCTACGAACACACAACCACCATCAACACCAGTTGCCCCTTCCTTGTCCACATTACAACCATACCCGTCATCATCAATTACTAGAACTCAAATCCCTCACCAATCCTTCAAAACAAAAACACCATATCCCAACTAGAAACAACAAAATGCTTTTTTCATACAAAATCCATTAGATCATTTACATGCCACCATTGTCCCTTCCCTAACAGTAGGAGAATGATGAACTATTTCTTCGCCCACATCATTTAAGCATCTTATGCAACATTGTCCTTTCCTATGCAACATCAAGCTCAGGTAGTTGTAGAACTTGACAAAAACTCTCATCTTCTAAACTAATCATGCAAACCACATTTGTAACAGTTCTAGGGACTAAAAGGGAGGAGGAAAATAGGAACCTATTAAAGCTTATGATCAGGGTAAAGAGAGAAAACTAAGCAACATCATATAAAGCTCTCAAACATAAACAACCTATTCTGGAATTCGGGGGGACATGGAAAACTAGATTGAAGCTACAGTAAAACTCACAGTATGTAGCCAGGGTTCAATATGGGTTCAACATAGACTTGGTTGTAGAACAAAAATTGCCCAAAAAAAGGTAAAAATGATTACATAAAATCACGTATCTTAATCAGAATTGGATGTCTCCAAAGTTGTCTTCCACTTTGACACATATACCATACAGAGAAGAACACTCAACTCATTGCCCAAAGATGAACACCTTCAACAAAGTCACAAGTTGTGTTTGGCTGGTTTGCAGAGCACCATTAGAGTACAGAAAACCACAATAACTCCTAATCGATTGCCAAAAGGTCAACATCTTCAACAAAGTCACAAGCTAGTTTTGATTGGTTTGCAAAGCACCGTTAGAAGATAGAACACCCCCACTACATCTTCAATAGGATGATACTTTCATACAAGAACATGGGCATGAAGAGCTTTTAAGATTCGTATTTAACGAACTCCATTGATTGATATTGTAATAAGGCAAGTTTAAACGCCCAAATAGCAATACAAGCACCAAATGGTTGACCAGTCCATGAAAGTTATCCAAAATTAAACCTAAAATCACAAGAACTGTATAAACAAACACAAAAACAAAGCATCACTAAGTTCCAGATTTAAGAAAACTCCACCATCGCCTCATGGCCAAATAGCAAAACAAGAGCCAGAGAAGACAGTAAGTAACAAATTCAAGGAGCGAAGATGAGATTCAAACCATAGCATCCGATTCTTGAAGCAAACTTATACTCAACCCCTAAACTCAAAAAGAGCAAACTTTCAAAGGATTAAGGAGACGCACCCTAGTTCATAAGCTCAGCAACGAATACGGCCTTTGAGTGCAGTGAAAGGATGGAGAATCTACGGATTTGCAGATTTATTAGCCAAAAGGGGTGATTTTGGAGAGAAACGAACCAAATTTTGCTTCAAATCGGATTATATTCAGCTTTAGAACAAGGGTTTCAAGGCCCAAGTCCACAATCTCTATACAAAGTTTTTTAAAAAAGATAATTTCTATACAATTTGTTTATGATTAGTTGAACAAATTAGCTTATTATCATTTGTTCTCTTATAAAACGAAATCATTTTGTTTAGACGAGTTAGGTCTCGAATAAGCCTAGGTTTAAACAGTTTAGGTACAAATTTATTTTTAAAAAAATTATTTTATATTTTTAATTTTAAAAAATTATTTAAAAAAATTACAATCCCTACAATCTCTTTCTTGTGACAAAGGTAAACTTTCTCTCTCTCTTTTTTTTCTTGCCTTCTTTTCAAACTGAAACAATAATTTTGATAGTGTGAAAATTTTGACATTCACGTGTATATAAAAAAAGAGGGGTTGGTCATGGCTGCTAGGTGCTTATGACTGCCTCTTTGGCAGCCAATTGTAGCCTAAGCATTATGCCTAAAGTGGAGTAGGTTCAAGTTGAGTCTTGGTGCAACCGACCGAAGAAAGGAACATAAAATATATATTAAGGAATGCCTCATCTCTCTTGACTCTTGTTTGCTCCTTTTATTGTAACATGTGATGATTTCTTGCTTCTGAAAAGGGCAAAGTACCTGCCCAGCAGAAACTTAAACCCAAATTTGTACGAAGAATCCAACAAATGCACATCCTAGTCCTATCTCCAGCAGGAAAAAAATATTAAAAAAAGCAATTTTCCATAACGCACTAATAAAATACTAATGAAACAAGTAGAAACAAAATAATGAGAACAAAGGAACTGATGTCTTCTTTGAAAGCATAAAAATATGGCAGCGCTTAATGTGTACGCACAGTTGCAAGTTGCAGTGCAGACAGCAGAAAAAGATAGGACTCGCAGTCAGAAGATTCCCCAGAGCTTGGCTCAGCCCTCTGTCATAGCATCTCTTGTTTCCAGTAGTGACTCAAGGCTTCTCCTGAATCTGTCTTTCATTTCAAGCATCTTCAAACTTGTCTCAAGAGCAACATATATGATCTATACCTTTTTAATGAGCAATCAATTTAAGAAAAATGAGATTTATGGACTTCCAAAGTAATCATTACATCAAACAAACTATTCTATGCTGTGTTTACATGCTTCCAAGCATTTACCTTTTTCCCTTAAGCAATTATGTTTTTGTTGGCCAAATACACAAAAGCCTAAGAGCACCGCCCGATGCTGATTACGACACAGAGGATAAGAATCTGCATAGGACAAACAAATCCCTACTATCTATCTGTCCTCTGCCTTCTTTTCCGCCCTGCCTGGGAATCAGATTCTTCCATCTAATTACGGTGAACATGGTCAAGTTCTTTTTCCTTCCTATGAACAGAGTTACATAGATGGTCCCCAACCTCTCAAAACCAACCTGTTATGCTTGAACAAAAAACTTAGAGACCAATCTCTCTTCTTTTTTCTTCTCTTTTTTTGCCAATTATATAACTACTGATTGTTCTAACAATATCATTTTAAGTTGAAATTCATGGCCAAAACCAATCTGTTCACTTTTCTATCTTCAATTGTAAAAAGTTTCAAAATGTTAACTTTGACGATGAAACCAGTATTTCAAACCATAAATGCTAAGTTAGTAATATTGCGACAGGTTATGGAGGTGGGATCTCTTGTTGGATGTGAATTTTCACTTCCATAACAACCTTGCCTAACCAGTAGCAATTAGCAACCGAGGACAGAGTGTATTAGTTACCCATTGCTAAGATCAGTGAATAACCCGTACGCCGATCGCTATTTCACCTTCGCTTTTATTGCAGAAGGAAGGGACCCATGAATAAAAGTTTAAAGAACCCCGCTTTAGCTATAGCCAAGCCAAGTATTGGTCACTCACTAACATGTGAAACTATCTGACACAAGCCTAGTCAGTGTCGGCACTTACACGCACTCCATCCCACTCTCTGCTTCTCTCTCGTGACACTTACCTAAAGGCCACCAAATCCAAAACCTTAAAAACACCATAACACAGACACCATAACAGAAAGATACAATCTTTTAACAAACCTATGAAGCCCTTTCAACTCTCGTCTCTTGTTCTCATCATTTCACTGCTTGTTTCCCACTTGCCCCTGTTTCTATCAAGCTACCATGACTACAACGACGCATTGTCCAAGTCCATTCTCTTCTTTGAGGGCCAAAGGTCAGGTTACTTGCCACAAGACCAACGTGTAACTTGGCGAGCCAATTCAGGCCTGAGTGATGGGTGGACTTATAACACAGACCTCACTGGTGGGTACTACGACGCCGGTGACAATGTCAAATTTGGCTTTCCAATGGCATTTACAACCACAATGTTGGCTTGGAGTGTAATTGAGTTCGGTGATTTGATGCCACCAAGTGAGCTGAGAAACACCCTTATGGCCACGCGTTGGGCAACCGACTACTTGCTCAAAACTGTTTCACAACCGAACCGTATTTTTGTCCAGGTAACTACAGTGCTATGTTTCGTTTACTTGGACTGAGTTAGTTGGTGACTGTGGTTGGCTAGTTTTCGGGTTATTGTGGTTTAACTAACGGAGTGTTGGCTCTGTGGACTTGGGTGGTTCACGGTACACTTCATAGATACCTCTCGTCTCGTGGATTGACCCTTGTGGTCCAGGCAGGTCATCACTAAACGGTTGACGTTCGTTTTGACGAAATCGAGATTTTAATGTGTGTTTGTCTCTTTCTTTATGGGAAATGGGATTCAGCATTCATGGATCCGAATACTGATACAGAGTTGGTGTTGAAATACTTTAATCTAAACTCCCAACTGCTAATGCCGTAAGTTTAATACCATTTGACAGTGATGGATCATCGAGTAATGAATAAAATGAATCCATTCTTAATCAGAAGACTCGTGATATTGCCCTTTTCTCTTGGTTACCTATCTATCAAGAACCGCCTTTTAACCTCATCACTCTCAGCTTCATTGAACTTATATTTGCCGTCTACTGGATTAGAATGGTTAGTGATCCTTGATGAAAAACTTCTATGCATTTCAGAATAGAGTGTTGATAGTGGATTATAAAAAACAAAAAACTTTACTTCTTGGTTATTGTTCCTGACTGACATTTTTCTCTTTCTGATTTTTTTTTCATTTAGCATAAGCTGACGTTCAGTCGAACTTAAATAAAAGCTTGACTAATCCGCCCAACTCTCTATCCTTGAATTGGATTGATGTTGATATATGCATCCTGACAGCTCAAACTGCATGTGACCTTTTTTTTATTAATGCAAGTCTAACTCAATGTCTGCAGGGCGACTAGTAGATGTTCATTTACCAATTTGTAATGTAATTTGTGCAAGTTAATACTATGTCACAACAGGTGGGGGATCCAATTGCAGACCATAGTTGCTGGGAAAGACCAGAAGACATGGATACTCCTAGGACTGTTTATGCCGTTGATGCTCCAAACCCGGCGTCAGATGTTGCCGGCGAGACTGCAGCTGCTTTGGCAGCTTCTTCCATGATATTCCGATCATCTGACCCAGGATATGCTGACACATTGTTGAAAAATGCCATCAAGGCCTTTCAATTCGCTGACAATTACAGAGGAGCTTACAGTGACAACTCCAATATCAGAGATGGTGTCTGCCCATTTTATTGTGATTTTGATGGGTATCAAGTAAGTAGACAACTTATTTAAGATGTTTCTGAGTTGTGTTATAAATCTATATCTGTTTCCAATGATTCTTGTCAGGATGAGCTGTTATGGGGGGCTGCATGGCTTCGGAGAGCATCTTATGATGATAATTACCTTAGCTATCTCGAAATGAATGGGAAAACTCTTGGTGCTGATGATAATATTAATGAATTTGGTTGGGACAACAAGCATGCTGGCCTCAACGTCCTTGTCTCAAAGGTCTCTGCCAACTTTTTTCTTTTCTTGACGAAAAACATCCCTAATACCATCGCCATCAACTTTTAACACATTATAAGTAGTGTGAAATTATGCATAACTTGTCCTAATTAAGTTTCTAGTGTTGGTACAGGAAGTACTGCAAGGAAACATGTACTCGCTCCAATCCTACAAAGCATCAGCGGAAAGCTTCATGTGCACTCTTATCCCTGAATCATCCTCCTCTCACATTGAGTACACTCCTGGTGGCCTCATTTACAAGCCAGGAGGCAGCAACCTCCAGCATGCAACAACCATCTCGTTTCTCCTACTTGTTTATGCAAAATACCTTGAATCAACTTCTCAATCTGTCAATTGTGGAAACATTAACGTCAGTCCTTATTCGCTTCGTAAACAGGCCAAGCTTCAAGTCGATTACATTTTAGGGGATAATCCTAAGGGATTATCTTACATGGTTGGTTATAGTAACAATCATCCTAAACGAATTCATCATCGCGGCTCATCATTGCCTTCCATTAAGGACCATCCTGAATTTATCGCCTGCAAAGAGGGTTCATTCTACTTTAATTCGACTGATCCAAATTCTAATGTTCTTGTTGGGGCCATTGTGGGTGGCCCTGGTGAAGACGATTCTTATGACGATGATCGTGCAGACTTTAAGAAGTCTGAGCCAACTACCTACATTAATGCACCATTTGTGGGGGTGCTGGCTTATTTTGCAGCAAATCCCAACTTCAGCTGAAGGCCAACATGGTTCATTTTTTATGTATATAAAGCCAATTTTCCATATTGGCATTTCAAAATAGCAAATTTGTCTCTCATCATGGCGAAAACAAAGAGGGTAGAGGCTTCTAGTGGTGAATTTGAAAGCCTGGGATTGGGATGGGATTACAACTCATTATGGCTTTTCACAAAGTGAAGATGAGAAGTTAAACTGTTCACTCATGTAAAAGTTCAAAAGAAAGGGAAAAAAAAAACTATTATTTGTTTCTTGCAGTCCCTTCTATGGTCATGATCAAACTGCCATGAAAGAGACATTATTGAAAATTAACAGAACAATAATTGCAGAGCTATACCGGTTGAGTTTGAATTCACTTGAGCCATTGGTCAGGTGGGACAGACAAATGATAACCGTGAGAAACCAACATAGTTAAGGTTCTGCCGCATAAGATTGAATTTAGTTGAAAAAGTGAATTTTGCAAGTAAATTCAGTCAAATAATAGACTTGACATTTGCTCAACGACAGGACTTGATGTATAGATTCATTCGTTATTCCAGTTAGACAAAACACTAACATAATACGTTACTATACTTAGTTAATCTGGACTATGGATCATATGAAACACATTTCCAGAAAATTATATTCCATTATGCACTAATCTAATCATTGAAACACACTAACTTCTCTTGGTAGGTCTTTAAAGTAAAAGCGTCACTGGTATGTGATGTATGCCATGTCTCCTATAAAGAGCAAAAAGTTTGACAAAAAGGGTCACATGATCGAAACTCACGCCAAGAAAGGGCAGTACCATCTACTCGAGATAGGCTTAGTATTGTTACACGACAAGATTCTGATAACAACAAGCACTTTTCTGCTAACTGGACGATTGGAGTACAATGAATTTTAGGCACCAACCACCATATTAAGTTTAGCTGTGGAAGGAAACCAACCAGCCTGCGCTCTATCTACCATATTAACTTGTTTCATGAGCTCCCCCAGACCTTAGACCTGTATGCTACGCTTGACTCCTGCCTTTCTCATTATTAGCTAACTGTGGTAGTTTCACATAAATAACGATCCGACGACCCCGCTGGTATTTTCAAACAAGTGGTGATGATGTTACAGTTGAAAGAAAATGTGACCCTTTATAATTAACCCCCTTTGTTCAAGATGAGTAGTTTTCCATACAAGACATGTCCTATAGTTAAGGGACAGGATGGAGGTTGCTGATGCAAACTATAATGGCGGTTTGATGCTGAGTGGATAGGAAACCATCTGTCCCTTTGTGGTGTTATGATCAAAATGTGGGGGCTGAAGCGGCCCCCACTACCCTGCCTTAGACTGCCGGACTCCAGGACGTGTCCTCAAGAGGTACTGTTCCCTGTTAGCTTGCTTTTATGTCGATACTGCTATGAAATTGCCAAGGGGCCGGAGGGAAGAACCTCCGAGCCATCCTCCTTAACTATGCTAGGCAGTATAACTCGGGTATCCTCGTTTTGATGGAAACCCGTATTAGTGATACTCGGGCCCTGGACTTTGATTATTTCTTTAGGGTAGAAGCTGTTGGTTTCTCGGGAGGGATATGACTTATCTGGAAAGCCAGCTTCCATCTCTCTATCCTGTTAGCCCATCGTCAATTTATTTATACCCAAATCCAGTATGCCAACTCTACTTTCAATTTTACTGCGGTGTACGCTAGCCCACAAAGCACTTCCCAAAATTACCTTTGGCTTATTTTGACTTGGATTAACAGTTTTACAGGCCATCCCTGGCTTGTTGGCGGGGGTTTTAATGCCAAACTAGAACTTGCCGATAAACGAGGGAGATCTAGCACTTCGAGGGTTGTGAATCCACGTTTTCAAAATTGGGTGCACACCTGTGGTCTTCACGATCTGGGGTATATTGGATCCAAATATACATGGCGTCGGGGCATGGTTCATGCTAGGCTGGACAGGGCCTTCGGCTCGTCAACTTGGCTTCTCAACTTTCCTCATACTGAGAACCACCACCTTCCCTTCTTGGGATCGGATCATCGCCCCCTCCTAATCCACCTTCACCGCCCTCCTCCTCGGCCTCCTGGCTCACCAGCATTTCGCTTCCTCAACGCTTGGCTTACTCATCCTGAGTTCACGGAGGTAGTTTCCCTGCATTGGCGACTAACTGCGAACTCGCTGAGTACCTCGTTAACTGCTCTTTCTGTTCACCTCCAACGTTGGAATCGGTCCACCTTCGGACACATTTTTCATAGGAAAAAACGCCTGTTAGCTCGGCTTCAAGGAATCCAACAAGCCATGGCTCAGACCAATTTGGATGACCTTTTAGCCTTAGAGGAGCATTTGGGTAGGGAATTGCTTCAAGTACTAAGTGAGGAGGAGCTCTATTGGCACCAAAAAGCCCGATGTGACTGGCTCTCCCAGGGCGACAGAAACACGAAGTTCTACCATACCCTCACGCATTCTAAACGGAAGCGACTCCAGATTAAGAGCCTCAAAGACCCCCACGGCAATTTGATATCCGACCCGCACCTCCTAGGACGTCTCGCCCGGGAATTCTTTATCAAACTGTACACTCAGGATGATGGGCCTTCCCCCAGCTACCCGCGCTCGGGAGCCTTCCCTCTCCTCTCGCCTGACCGCATTCATTCTCTCCAACAGCCTATTCATGGTCAGGAAATCCGGGCAACTGTGTTCGCCATGAACCCTAATAAAGCCCCTAGCCCTGATGGTTTTAATGCCCTGTTCTTCCAGAAGAAATGGGGCCAAGTCGGGCCAGTAGTGATGGAGTTTGTTCAGCGTGTCTTCCGCCTGGAACTTTGGGACACTGGTTTAAATCACACCATCCTCGTCCTCATTTCCAAAGTTCCCTCCCCTCAGTCTATCACACAGTTCAGGCCTATTAGCCTCTGCAACGTCCTGTACAAAATCATCTCTAAGGTCCTGGTTAACCGGCTAAAACCTTATATGGATTGGCTAGTTCGGGCACCTTAATGCAGCTTCATCCCGAGTAGGCAAACCATCGACAATATTATTATTGCCCAGGAAATCATCCACTCCATGCGGAAGAAGAAGGGGAAGACGGGGCTTCTGACAATCAAAGTGGACCTCAAAAAAGCGTATGATCGGCTCCATTGGGATTTTATTCAGCAAACCCTGACGAACATCGGCCTCCTGCTGCATCTCATCTCGATCATTATGAAATGTGTCTCGTTGGCTACTCTGCAGGTCGCTTGGCAGGGCACTTTGACTGACCCGTTTTAGCCTTCCAGAGGCATTAGGCAGGGCGACCCGCTTTCTCCCTATTTGTTTGTTCTCTGCATGGAGCGACTCGGTCATTTGATTATGGACCAGGTGGCCACGGGCGATTGGCAACCGATTAAACTTAGCCTTACGAGACCTTTGATCTCCCATCTTTTTTTTGCTGATGACCTGGTCATTTTCTCGAAGGTCACAGAGACTCAAGCCCAAGTCATCACCCGTACGTTGGCAGTGTTCTGTCAGGCCTCTGGACAGAAAGTCAACACTGCCAAAACTCGCATCTTCTTCTCTCAAAATGTTTCCCCCTCCCTCGCGCGTCGGATTAGCCAGGACCTCCATGACATTAGTACCACTAACTTGGGGAAGTACTTGGGAGTCCCTTTGCTCCACGATCGATCCTCTCACCGCATATACCAGCACCTTCTTGATATCACACGTCAGAAGCTAGCCGGCTGGAAGGCCCAGGTTCTATCACTGACAGGTAGAGTCACCCTTACCCAATCGGTGCTCACTACCTTGCCTATGTACCACAATGCAAACGATGCGCCTCCCGAGACAACTCTGTGATGACTTAGAACGACTCGCGCGCGACTTTATCTAGGGCTCTATGGGTGACCATCGAAAGCTGTACCTAGCCAATTAGGACACCGTTTGCTGCCCCAAAAGCAAGGGGGCCTGGGCATTAAACAGATCCTCTCCTCCAATGATGCGCGCTTGGTGAAATTGGGTTGGACGTTACTTACCCGACCCCAAGCCCTTTGGGTTCAGGTCTTATGAGCTAAAAATCGCTTCAACCCCCAAAATCTTCCTCCTTCCCTTACTAGGCTAGGGGCCTCAAGTACTTGGAGGGGTATTGCTGCCATGTGGCCGGTTGTCTGCCAAGGCCTTAAATGGCACCTTGGAAATGGTCGTGGGATTCGTTTCTGATTGGATACCTGGGTCCAGGATTTGGGCCCTCTTATTGATGTGGCTTCGTCTCCCATTCCCAGCAGTCTCCTCTCTGCCTGTGTTGCTGACTTCTAGAATGCCGACAGTACGTGGAAGTGACACTTATTTCAGCACTATCTCCCTTCTTCCATTTGTCTTGACATAGTGATGACCCCCACCTCCGCTGATCCGACTATGGCAGATGCCTTCCAGTGGGGTCCTACGACTCATGGCCAATTCACAGTAGCTTATGCTTAAGCCATACTTGCAGGGGATCCCCTTGCTGAGCACAGACGTACATGGGAGACTATCTGGAAGTGGGCCGAATCCCAGAGAATCTGGGCGTTCCTCTGACTGCTGGTGAAAGGCAAGTTGCTCACTAATCACCAACGGGTTCGTCGACATCTAGCGACGAATCACCGATGCCACCACTGTGGTCAACCTAAAACTACCCTTCATGCCCTTCGTGATTGCATGCGTGTTGAAGCGACCTAGGCTCAATTTCCCAGGTGGCCGAGGATCCGACCTTCTTCCAGCATGATGAGATGCGGTGGGTCTAGTCTAACCTTACGACTCACCGCGCGGTTCATAATTTTGACTGGCCCACCCTCTTTGGCGTTACCTACTGGTTCCTATGATACTGGCATAATAAAAGCGTGTTCGACCTTGAATTTACGTGGCCGCCTCAGGGACTATAGCAGTTTTCGCCTACGCCGAAGGCATTGAAATGGCTAGAGTAGCTGAACGTTGTGTGTTCTCGGGTCAAGGTTTATCCTCGGGCCAGTTAGTGGATTGGTCCAAACCGTCCATGGACTGGGTTAAACTAAATACTGATGGAGTCGTTAAGCACGACGGTTCTACTTTCACTGCGCGGGGGGGGCTGGGCTTATTCGGGACTGGCAAGGCAGGTAGTGTGGCAAGTTTCTGTTGAACATGGCTAATGGCTCCCCGCGTAGTGCCGAGTTAGGTGGTATCCACGCGGGCCTCCACCTGGCTTGGACCTTGGGCTACCGGCGAGTTACTCTGGAAGTGGATTCCCTCGAGGTAATCAATCTTCTATCTTCTTCCATTACTATTTTACCTGATGATCTTTCTCTGGTGACAGGCGTTTGTGCATTGCTCCTCCAAAACTGGGAAGTTTAGATTCAGCATATTCATCGAGAAGGAAATCAGAGTGCGGATCATTTGGCCTTGCTTGCCACCCTTGTCAGTCCAGGACTGCACATCTTACAGGAGCCTCCACTGACAGCTTTGAACTTCATTCGTTGGGACCTGCACGACGCTTTGTATCGTTGGATGTTGCGTTAGTTTGGTTGTTTTAGTTTCCTTTCCCTTGTACCAAAAAAAATGATCAAAATGTGGGGTGGTTCTTAAGACGGGCTGTCAAGATGATGTTTCTTGTGGGTGGATCTAATACATATTTCAAGATGGATGGATTATTGTTACGATCTTACAACATAGACAACATGGGCTACATTTGTAGGTTTATCAATAGTGTATGGATTCAAGTCCATTAACACAACAATTTCATACCCAGCTATGATAGGAGCAGAGTTTGTTGGAGTTATATTAAAAATTAAAACAACTAGATAAGGTGTTAGTGACCATTTCAGTTTCCATAATTTACCTGTAAACGATACACTTGACAATATTTTATATAAAAAAGGTCTATATAGACAAAAGGGATTTTATGTCTAGTCTACCTGAAAGAAGTAATTGTGGGTCACTTGATGTAGCAAATGAAACCTTGAATTCAACCAGGGATCCTAGAGTTGGTAGGAAAATGAGCTTGCATGGTCAGAGTTGAAAGAAGTTGTTGGAACCCGATCTCGAAACCGGATTCCAACCGGAAAAGCGGAAACAAAAACAAAAACGAACGGAAACTTCCGGAAACGAAAAACAGAAGCACAAAGAACGACAGCGGGAGAACGGATGCAATCAAAAGCGGAGGTAGCAAACGCGCGTGGACACAATGAAAGGCAAACGGAAACAAAAACAAATTGCAAACAAGCGGATCCGACATCCAAAGCGAACATAGTAAACGGTCGCGTTGAAAATCCTTAGACTAAGCCTATCCGAAAAATCCGGTAAATTTTTTTTTCATCTATTCCTTAATACACGCTTATACAAGCAAAAACACTTTCCCACTTGGAACTTTATTCTCAATCAAACCTCAATTCCTATAATTCTTCTTAATCATGCAATTTCGCAATTTCATCTTTAAT
>JAOTIZ010000203.1:37607731-37622613 GCA_027123425.1 Erythroxylum panamense
TCTTAAACGCTTAACTCTAATTTTTCACGCTATAACTCATTCACTTTCGGAACCGAATTCACAATTATCAGTCTCTATGTCGATATTCCGGTCCGACTACTTATCTCTAAAAATTCCGGAAAAATCCCTATAATTCCTCAAAAATATAAAACACTATGTTCTACACTCAGATCTCAATAAATCAATTAATTCAACCACTCGCTTCAATAAATCAAATTCACTCAGCTCACACTCTAATCAATTTATCACTTATCACTAAATTCTCATTCACTCTTAATTCACATAATTTCCACAATTTCACAACTCAACTCAAATATCACAGTTAATGCTGGAAATAATCATGAATGCATGACACTGAAAATGCATGAGCAATCTATACACTTATCATTGATGCAAGGTCACTGAAAGTGCGATTCGATCATGAATGCACTCACTACTCAATCTATTCAAATTACCGATATGCCCTCACATCGGTAACGGGATGTTACATGCTTGGTTTACATCCTAACATTCTAGCCTCTTTCAAGAGATCAAGAATGTTCTTCCATTGTGAGATGTAAATCCTTTTCTTTGATCTCGCTACTTTCATGCCTAGAAAATACTTCATTTCTCCTAAGTCTTTAACTTCAAATTCTTTCCTCAAAGCTAACTTGAGTCTCATAATTTCCTCTGCATCATCACTAGTTACAACAATATTATCTATATACACAATCAAAATTGTCTGCTTACCTTTTCTAATTTTGAAGAACATTGTATGATCTGACTGAGCTTGTACGTATCCTTCTATTTTTAAGATTTTGGCAAATATTTCAAACCAAACTCGTGATGATTGTTTAAGCCCATATAAGGATTTTCTTAGTCTGCATATTCTGTTTCCTCCTCCTTCCTCATCAAACCCTGGAGGAAGTTTCATATACACTTCTTCCTTTAGTTTGTCATTCAAGAAGACATTTTTAATATCAAGTTGCTAAAGTGGCCAGTCGAAGTTAGCAGCTACAGATAGTAATGGTCTGATAGTGTTAAGCTTAGCTACAGGTGCAAATGTCTCCTTGTAGTTTATGACTATCTTTAGATTTTTTTGTTCCTGCTTCACTAGATATTTCGTAGCCTCGATTTTTTTTCTTTTTTGGTTTCCAGTCTGGAGGCTTTCTATGGATGCCCCAACATATGTCTTTGGTGTAACCACTTTATTTTCAATGATCACACCACTTCTTATGACCTTTCTTACTGGGTTCACCATGGGACATCAATGCATATGCTTCATTAGTAAGTACTGGAGACACATTTTGTTCTTCTTTTGGGTCTGTTGGGTCTGGAGACACCCATTGTCGTGCAGCTTGCGAGTCTGTTGGGTCTGGAACGTTTTCATCTTCGACGATAAAGCTCAACTTCCTGCATCCTCCAATGGCGAGTTTCATAGCTTGAACTTACTCTTGATAATTCGTTCCATTCAGTTTATCAGAGACGATGACAATTGAAACTCTTTTAAGATTAGAGGTCATCAATGACTGAAACGAGTCTAGTTTGAGTTTGCTGTAGAGGATCCCTCAAGATTGGAAGTCATTTTTTGACTTGTTGGAGTTGACTCCTCAGTTTCACTGTCGCTTTCACGTAGCTTTGATACTATGTGAATAAGAACTGATTTGTTCTGTATTATATTACTAAGAGAATGTAGTACATATATACATAAATAGGAGTACAGAATAGGCTAGATAATTTATACTGATTCAAAAAATAATCCTAAGATAATGTTTATCTTTAAGATAATGCTATCTATGCTATAGAATTTGATTAGAATCGAATTATAATATTATAAGATAATATGTCTCTTGAAAGAAAGAAAAAAACGTCTATAAAGTTGCTTTGGTTCTTAAATGATATGATATGTAGACCACCAAAGCGACCATGTCATCACGTTCTGTCAACCATCATCAGTCAATCAAGTTATCTAGTATCCGACCTTTAGAAAAAGCTTAAATCCTGCAACTAAACCACCACCACCACTGTTAATCTAAAAGATCAAACCCACCGGAGACCAGAGCCTCATGTTTTACTCCTAAAATAAGTTGAACTGAGAGCTGTAGGGTGTAGACTACCAATTTTGATTCATTTGTCTCTGATTGATTCCTGAAAATTGTTGAAAGAAAAGATCTAGGCTCTGTGACCCATTATTCCATTTCATTTTTAAGGTGAGAATAAAACCATCCATTTCAACCACGAAACATGCTATCATCCACATGGCAGAACCCTATTGCCTAGCTCACGATAGCCTCAAATGTGACATCTTCTTGATAACCAAATATAAATAAACAGAAACTGCATGCTTACATGTGGTGAAGAGGCTCGAGACGGGAAGAGAAGATAAGATTATAACCAATTCTAGGGAACCCTTTTTGTATATTTTCGCATTGTAGCTGTTAGCTTCTGAAACTGAAAGAAAGAGCAAAACAAAATAATGGCTTCGGCTTCACTTCTCAAATCATCACCAGTCCTTGACAAGTCTGAGTGGGTTAAGGGTCAGACTCTCCGTCCGGCCTCTGCCTCCATTGTCACGTGCACCACCTCCGCCCCATCTGCTCTCACCGTTCGTGCTGGTTCCTACGCCGATGAGCTTATCAAGACCGCGGTACGTGCTTAATATACTCTTTTAAGTTGATATACTCCAATTTCACTTTGGAACAAGAATTGTCAACTTACTGTTACATGCAGAACAAAAAACATGGTCTAACTCAAGTAAGAAGCGAAACTGTGGGGCATCCTATTCCATGACCTAATCGGAATACAAACTATATAGATGCCAATAGTAGCTCATTTTCAGTCATTGCCACCGAGTTAGCTCCCTTCAGACCGTAACCATGTGCACCTTTTTATACTGGAGTCGCAGATTAAACTTCTACGAAAGCATGCTCGAATTGTAATTATATGGTTAAGAAGTAAGCGATGCAACCTTAAACGACGATTGAATAATATCCCATATGTAGATGTGAACTGCAGTTGAAGATCATAATTAAGAAACATTGTAAGAGACTGTCATATGTTTCTTAGTGGATGAGTTAAGAGCATAAATCTCTCTTGCTAGAATGAATTTTTAGACTACATTACAGACTAGCTATAAAAACACCGTTGGGTCCATAGTGAATTAGTGATGGAAGTACGACGAAATATCGAGTACATCTGTTAGAGGTGTATATCTTTGCTGTGCAGAAAACTATTGCATCACCTGGCCGAGGTATCTTGGCTATGGATGAGTCCAATGCTACCTGTGGGAAACGTCTCGCCTCAATCGGACTAGAAAACACAGAAGCTAACCGCCAGGCTTACCGTACCCTTCTTGTGTCCGCCCCTGGTCTTGGCCAATACATCTCCGGTACTATCCTCTTCGAGGAGACCCTCTACCAATCTACCACCGATGGAACGAAGATGGTCGATGTTCTTGTTGAGCAAAACATAGTCCCCGGTATCAAAGTCGATAAGGTAAAATGTGTCATCGATATAGAAGAAGCATGTACTAAAGTTTACTCGAGCTGAATATAGTTGTCCACTTGTGACGAACAATGACAACAGGGTTTGGTGCCTCTAGCTGGTTCCAATGACGAGTCCTGGTGCCAAGGTCTTGATGGTCTCGCCTCTCGCTCAGCTGCTTACTACCAACAGGGTGCTCGCTTCGCCAAATGGTATAAAACATATTGTTACTGTACCTCACATAAGATATTCAGATTATGTCAATTAGCTACTGGTATGAGCATATCTTTAATACAAGTTTCTACACTTCACCAGGCGTACAGTTGTGAGCATCCCCAACGGTCCATCTGCCTTGGCAGTTAAGGAAGCTGCCTGGGGTCTTGCTCGTTATGCAGCCATTTCACAAGTACAAAGCTTACTTTTGTCTGTTTTTGTTCCTTGTATTTTCGTAACTGATCTATGTATAGGTCTGATCGAAAAATGATTCTGTAGGACAATGGTTTAGTCCCAATCGTGGAGCCTGAAATCTTGCTGGATGGTGACCACGGCATTGACAGAACCTTTGAAGTAGCACAGAAGGTTTGGGCGGAGGTGTTCTTCTACTTGGCCGAGAACAATGTCATGCTTGAGGGTATTCTTCTCAAGCCTAGCATGGTCACTCCTGGGGCTGAATGCAAGGAAAAGGCCACCCCTGAAAAAGTTGCTGATTACACCCTCAGGCTCCTCAAGAGAAGAATCCCACCAGCTGTCCCGGGAATCATGGCAAGTCCCATTTGACCTTACTTAAGTTTACTGATCAAAGTGATGCGCTGTTTTGTTAATCTCCTTATGTGGGAATCGAACTGCTTATACTAACTGTGAAGCCACCTTCGGGAACAGTTTTTATCTGGTGGACAATCTGAGGTTGAAGCAACCCTCAACCTCAACGCCATGAACCAAGCTCCAAACCCATGGCACGTCTCATTCTCATATGCCAGAGCTCTCCAGAACACTTGCCTCAAGACATGGGGAGGCAGGGCAGAAAATGTGAAGGCAGCTCAAGAGGTACTACTTGTTCGTGCCAGTGCCAACTCAGTGGCTCAGCTTGGGAAATACACCGGTGAAGGCGAGTCAGAAGAGGCCAAGAAAGGAATGTTCGTCAAGGGCTATGTCTACTAAGCTGTCGAAGCAAAAAAGCTATAAATGCTGAAGATACAAGTGGAGACTGATTTCTCCCTTGATGTGTTAATAATTTAAAGCCTGGAAACTATTTTGTTCTTTGGTTACATTTGCTTAGGCACTTTATAAGCCTCTTGCCGATGAGATTGATTAGTCTGTACTAAAATATGATACATCATACTCCATTAACGTGCTGTTTTCGAGTCCAATATTACCTTCTTTGAGAGTTGCTCTTTGCAATTCCTAGAATAGTTCATCTGAAGACGCTCCTTTCTTAGCATTGAACGAAAGCACACATACAGAGCTCACTCAACAGTAGTAACCATTTCTTGGAACTCCCTGTATATTAATGACAATGCGGATAAAGATCGGCCAACGAGTGGGACAGGCTTGGACGAGGAACAACCTTTGTTATCCAGAACTCAAGCTACAATAAAGCTTTTGTATTGTAGTGACCACTTCATGATGGGCGGGCGAACTTACAGGACAACGTTAGGATAACAAGTTACAGATACAGCCACCTCGCACGAGGAATTTCTCGCGGACTTGCGAAAACATCATTGTTATCCTGAAACCTCTGTCATGAATTCCAATACTGAATTCCAAGCTATCCTTCCAAAGTGTAGGGCCGTAGTTGCTCAAAAGAAATGCCGATACATTTACCTTGCAAGTACCAGAAACTAGATTACAGTATTGAATAGATTGGACTGACTGAAGTAATGCCCCAACATTTGATTGGTAGATGGAAAAAGGTAAAAAGAAAGTGTGCTTCCACTTGGCCGGGACCAAGGACTTTGTGGCGTCCCAGAAATTGCTGGTGCTAAACTACTGACTTGTACATAAAAACTGTTATTCAGTTTAGGAAGTGGGAACCACAAATTAAATAACTTGTATCCTTTCAAGAAACAACTTTAGAGTAAAGAAAAGGATTGCAAGTTACTTTTTCCTGGAGGTAGAAATGATCATAGTCACTTTCTGGCGTCTTTCGAATGAATCGTTGGAGATGTTATTACAAGAATAAGCCTGCAAATGATGGGGTATTGATGAGCCTGTAAACTGGTAATCGTTCTGTCATCTTTTTATAAGCAAAGATGAAATTCCCCCCCATTCAACCAAATTTGCACAAAGGAGCCTTAAGCCTAAACCAAAGAATTTGGAAATTAGAATGTCTAAAGCAGCTTCAAGTCCTACACTCATATCCGAAAACATCTGCACCACATATCAAGACGAAGGTGGAGTCACATAATAAAACAACAGTTCAAGGTCATCAAAAAGTTCTGTATAAGAGGATAGGAAGGGAAATCTGTAAAATCCAAGTTGCTCTGTTATTTCTGTTTGAAATTTCAATGATACAACAAGGCTACAGAATTAACAAAAAGACCTCCCAAGTAATTACAAGCATAACAATCCTATGTGGTAAACAGCATAAATCCTTCAACAGAACAAAACAGGAGCAATTCGTCTTATTTTCCCATAAGTAACTCTGTCTTTGTATTTGATTATTGCACCATTTCTCACAGCCCGACCTAGTTAGTCATGCTTCAGACCTCTATTATTTAGACAAAACAATAAATATTTTCAACTTAAAGCTAGCATCTGGAAGTTCACCCAAAGAGATCGCAACACCTGATAAAAAATATTCAGAAAGGGCTCATTTTTATCATGAAGTTCTTGGTAGCAGCAAAACAAAATAAAAGTGAAACTATTACTCCACTTAAACAGAGCCAAAATATGGATTTCATCTTCAACATTAAGTACCGACTAACCAAAGCTATTTGACATATAGCAGCTTTAGATAACAGAAATTAAGAGAAATTAAAATAGAACAGGAGAACAGAAATAATTGACTGGAAAACGGTCCTCAACCATCATAAGCATGCGGCTAACAATTATACTGCACATACTGCAAAGTCTCGTAACATTGTTATACTGAAACTGTGAGGCGTGAATTAACAGAATGAAGAACAAAGAAGAATTTAGCTGGTGTTGCCTATTTTTAAACTCAATATTTCCAGGAATGGCATAAAAAGTTGCAATGAGCTACAGTCCCTTCATAAAGAACAACATATAGAAAAATCAAGGTTGACCAGACTTGTGAGCAGATTTGTAACTTGCTTATTTTTCAGGCTCTCTTTTGAAGTTTCCAACAGGAACCACACCAGCTGATGCATGGTTATTGCCACTGGTTACATCCATGCCCTGTTCATATAAAGCAGTAACATTACTTCATTCAGTTTAAGATTTATGCATCATCAGAGGGGTGTTTTTATAACAGAAAAGATTGTGTTATAAAGTAGCAGAATAATTATTATTTGGAGTTAAATGTGGTGTCAGATTACCTTTGTGCCTATCAAATGTCTCAGTTCTACCAAACACCGTATCAGTATGTTTCTAATTATGTGACATTCTGATGTTCAAAATGTTGTGAACTCGAAATAAAACATAAATTGGACAAGTACCTGGATAGTTGAATTTTGCCCATGAATCCGCTGAGGACGAGTATTAAGATCAATCATTTTATTATCCAACTTGCTATCACCATTGGTATTATGCACCTTATGATTTTGTTGATTTTCCCTCGTTGACATTTTAAGTGGCTGATTTTGGTCCCTCCTGATCTCATTGTGATCAAGATTTTGTTGTCCTAGTTCCTCTAGGTGTCCAGGTTTATCACCTGGAAACTAGATAAAACAATCGTTTCAGGGACCTTTTTGTTAAAAAGATAAAAAACCCAAACCTCACAGTGCAGAGACACAAACCTCAGCTTTCTGCCTCAAGAGGAGATACCTCCCATGGGTCCTTTTACCACCAACATGCACAATCATATCACACTGAAGGCAGAGGGAACTGCCATCTACCTCACAGTAAAAGAAAGCTACATGCATGCTCCAAGGGAAGCAAAAAACACTCAAACTTTTGTACAGAATTTAAAATTTCAATATCTAAGCAAAAGCAAACAATAATAATGAAATAAGAGAGGAAAGTCATAGTACCAGGTGCATTCTCACATATGTCACATTGAGGGACATCACTGGGATCTGCAAGCCCAACCCGTAGATGCCGACTAGCAAGCTTGTTACACATATGAACCTGTAACTTCAATGTAAGTGCATGTTTACAAGAACTATGAGAATTGTAACGGTAGGCAAATTCAGAAGGAAAATCAGAAGCTTTTATTACCAAAATTCCAGTTCAAAATTGAAAAACCATATCCATACGCTCACATGCGTTGAGCATAAATGACGAGAGTGAAGACTCAAGGACTTCACTCTCTGGTTTGAACGTTTGGATGTTTTAAAATATTTTTCCTTGAATAAGTCATTATAAAGGTAAGACCTGCAATGAGTTGGATCACCAAAATCAAGGCCTTAGGTTAATTTCGCCATCCGTATCTCGGAATTCAACTCGATAGTTGGAAGCAACATGTTTATAAAGAATCCAACATAATAGAATCATACAAATTCCAATTAGATCCTCACATTCTATCAGAATCAAATTATATAGTTCAAAGGTACTAAAGCCAACATGCCGGTTCACTTATGCATGGACACGACCTTAAACAAATTAACGAGCAAGTAGGGATGGCGTAGTCTTTGACAGGCTAAAGATAGCAACCGTCCATTTGTTTCAATGTGGATAAAAGTCTATCTAATTCGGTTTTATCCCCTAAAATCCAATCCTTACATGGAGAAATGATTAATCTAAACACTACAAGCACTAAATAAATCAAGAAAGGATGACAAGTTAACTGATAAGAGATCAACCCATGTCAAATTGATCCAAAAAAGTTTGTTCCATATAAAATGAACAAGACTTTCAATAAAACTTACAGACTGTGTCCAATCCCTTATCTTTCAAACTAAGTTTCGAAAACAAAGTAATCATAAAAGAGACAGAAATTGTAAAAATTCGTACCTTCTCATCGCATGAACGGCAAAGGGCAGCCTCGTCGGCGGCGCAGAAGAGGATCGCGGCGGCGCTCTCGCACGCATCACACAGTGTACGCATTTCTTTTTCCCCACTTAAGCTATCTCCTTCACTACTCAAGTCTCTTGCTCCTCTTCAATACAAGGTCTCCACCATCAACTCATGCCACCGTTTCAACGTCACTGGCTAAAGCCCGTCATGTAGTTGCTAGAAAGCTATCGAGAAATCGGAGATAACTAAAAAGAAAAAAAGAGGAGAAAAAAGAAGCTCTGAAAATTTATTATATATGGAGAAGAAAAGACTACTAAGAAGAAGAAGTAACAGAGACCTTCTTTGAGTACACATTGAGTTTATTTATATACTTGTCGCTGAGCTGTTGATCTATATCTGTTCAAACTTCAACTGTTGTCGCTGGTGTATAGATTAACGAGGATTTCCATGCGCCATGCCCATGGAAGGATGTGAAGAGCACGCAACGTGGTAAAGCCACGACCTCTTTGTAAGTGGGATCCACCTGATTGTCAGGGTTTGGGTCATGAACAGTTACTTACCGGTGTTTTATGGCGTAGAAAATTCAGTTTTTTTATTCCTCGTTTAAAAATAAAAATCTTTTTAATGCTAATAAATAGGGTGCTTGTTTGTTGGATTTAGGAAGGGGTTAGTGGGTAAAAAATAAAAGGTGAGTGGTTGGTTGTTGATTATTATTATAAATAATAGTTTAATATCTCACTTTTGAAAAATCTTCTATATCTTAAGAAGGCAGTTGATTCGCATGAGAGAATGGTAATAGAAATATGAATGAATATAGTGAGTAATATAAATGGATATTATCATTATAATTATGATGGTTTGTTAAGAGAAATGATTGATTACCATCACCATTGATAATGATTGGTTTGTAAAAAATATTTAAAATAATTGTTACATTTTAATTTATTATATTTTGATTAATTGCAATATTTTAATTAATGAATGAATTATATTTTAATTAATTATATTGTAACTAATTAATTATTTATGTTTAATTAATAATAATATTTTAATTAATTATATTGTAATTAATTATATTGGAATTAATTAATTAATTCCAATATTGTAATTAATAAATGAATTATATTTTAATTAATTATATTGTAATTAAATAATTAATTATAATATTTTAACTAATAATATTTTAATTGATTATAATGTAATTAATAAATGAATTATATTTTAATTAATTATATTTAAATTATATTATTTTAATTAATTAATTGTATTATTTTGATTAATTAATTAATTAAAATATTTTAATTAATTATTTATTTATATTTATAATGTAATTAATTAATTAATGATATTATTTTAATTAATTATGTTTTAATTAATTAATTTTATTTAATTAATTAGTATTTAAAATATTTATTAAAAAAAAGTTACTACTAAGGAGTGAGTTTCATTCCTCCACTCAATAGAGAGTATGGAGGATTCCTCAAAAGTGGGATATCAAACTATTGTCCCTATAATGATAATCAACAACCAACCATTTAAGGAGTGTTTGATTGATGAGTTTGGAAAAGGGTTAATGGGTAAGGAATAAAAAGTGAGTGGTTGGTTATTGATTATCATTATAGGGGTAATAGTTTGATATCCCACTTTTGGGGAATCTTCCATACTCTCCATTTAGTAGAGGAATGAAACTCATTCCTTAGTAGTGATTCTTTTTTTAAAAATATTTTTAATACTAATTAATTAAATACATTTAATTAATTCAAATATAATTAATTACAATAAAATTAATTAATTAATTACATTATAATTAATTAAAACATAATTAATTAATGAATTACACTATAATTAATTAAAAATAATTAATTAATTATTTACAATATAATTAATTAATATATTTTAATTAATTAATTACGATATTTTTTACAAACTAACCACTATCATTGATAATGAAAATCATTCCTTCCTCTTAACTAACCATTATAATTATAATAATAATATCCATTCTCATTTTTCACTATATTTATTCTCATTCCTATTATCATTCTCTCATGCTAACCAACCGTCCCCTTGCTTTTTATTCCTTATCCATTAACTCCTTCTCAAACTCATCAACCAAGCACTTGTCAATAATTATTAGATAAAATTTTTAAATAAGTTTATTTTAATCTCTTATATAATATTTATTAATAAAATTTATTTTATTTTATTAAAATAAATAACTTAAAATCAACTTTATTTATAAATTAATATTTATTTGAAATATATTTTAATATTAAATAAAAATTTATTTAAAATTTAAATTTATTAATTAATAATTATTAGATAAAATTAATTAAATTTAATTACAAAAAATAAAATAATTAAGTATATGAATTATTTAAATTTAGTCAATTAAATATCTAATATTAAATTAAATTATTCATTGTTTGTATTAATAATTAATACATTAAATAATTGAATAATATATTTAGTTGATAGTAGATCATATTATTAAAAAAACTATTTTTTTATGGCTTTCACAAAACCAAAAATTCAAGCAAACAAATTTTTTATTGAATTTAAAAATAAAAATAGAAATAGTAACCAACATGCCTTGATTATGAAAATTAGGTGATAAAATAGTATTTCATAGAAAGAAAATAATCTCATAAACATAGTACTTAATCCCATTGGATACTAGCTTTGAATTTTATCATGTGTTTGGCATAATATTCCTTTACCTAATACAAGACTAATCCATGGTAGAAAAAAATCTATTTCAAAAAATTTTTATATTTAATTTAAAATTTATAAAATAAATGTATTATAAATTTGAGAATAATTATAGGAATAAATTCATATAAAGGTGATTGAAGTGGTGAAGCTAATTTTTGCAATAAATTTTCAATTTTAAAGTTGAAGATTCATATTGAAAAAAGTGTACCTGACCTAACTTTGTAGAAAAAAGTTGGCAAGGAAGAGAAACACATTAGAAATTACAAACTTCAATCAAATCAAACTTGTTATTTTTTATTATTGATTTATCAACATTTTTGTTTAGAATATATAATTTACAAGTTGTAATATAGATGAATAATATTTATTAGTACAACCAATCGTGATCAATTATGATATTATAAAATTCCTCCAAATGGTGATTTAAGATTTTGAAGTGAAGCTTAACAATTTTGTAGGTTTGAATTTGAGTTTAAATATGATCTAATTAGATAAATAGAGTATAAGTTTTGTTCAACTCAATCTAAACAAGTTTAAATTAATTTATTAAAAATACGTTTTCAATGTGTTTGGTTTTGAGTTAGAGTCATACAAAGTTAGAAAACAAGTGATGTTTTTAGGTATGCTCTAATTGAATTGTGGATTGAACATCCCTATATCAAATACTTAATTTAATTCTAATTTTTTGTCAAGATCAACTTGTTAATTTTCAACTGAATTTAAGGATTTCTTTTATTTCTATGCAATGACTCAATAAGATGCTAGGACAATGAGAAGATAAGATAAACATAGAAGATGTTACATAAAGTTTTCTTCTTTTATTTTACTCGATAATTTTCTAGTCTCATAAAAAGGCCTGTAAATTACACTTGAATAGTGTAATTGAGTGGGTTGATGTGATGAAGAATTTAAAATTTTATCATTAAATATTCTTGATTAGTTAAGTAATATATGGTTAGTGGGTAATTGTTTGTTTTTTATGATAGGAATATTGATCCTTTTGTTATAAAGAATGGCATAAAATGTTTTGGTCTTAAGACTAACAACAACAACATCAACAATAACGACAATAACAATAATAATGTCTCAGTAATAATCTCACTGAGATACGGAATCTGGGGAGGTCTAGAAATATACAACCTTACCTCTAACTAATCGAGATGTTATTTTTGATAGACCTACAAAACAAATATTTTTGAAAAAGATTGGAAGAAAATAATAGCCACGTATATACACAAATAATTGTATAAAAAATCAAAATGAAATAAAATAAACAGACAATAAAGAAAAATAAGTAAAAAAAGATAAAAATTGAAAAATAAAAGAAAAATAAAATATGAAGTATGAAATAAATAAATAAAATAACTAAATGAGCAAGTGTTATAAACAAAAGTGTTTAGGTTAATTAAAAAGATATAAGAATATAAGAAAATTGTTCAAAAGGTCTATGAAAAGATAATGAACTCTTTATATAAGGTTTTCTACCTGTATTCTGTTAGGGAGCCATAGATTCATGCATCACATGCACAACAAGGCAACGGAAGTGTCGAAATCTAAATTCCAACGCACGACATCCCAAAAAATCTAAAATCTTAGATGTATGTGTACATAGATTATAAGAATGTGAAATTTCAGCACATGTACCATTGATAATACTCCTCCTTTCTTTAATTTTTTTCTTGTTTGGGTTGTAGCAAATACCAAACACCTTCCTTGATCACTCAAAAATACGCAAAGATGAAGAAAAAGCAGTATGTAAGGGTGGTTAGAGCACCAAACAAGATGAGTTCAAGTAGATGCTCAAATGTAGAGATAGATCAAGAATATATTGCATACAATTAGATTCATGCAACAAGTGCATAAATTACATGAACAAAACTCAAGACCACTTCTTTCTATCTCCATAACAGTTTTGGACCCCTTATCCTCTCACTTGAGTGTATTTTAACTTGTTAGTTCATGTGTACATAAGTTAAGAACTCACTTATGCATCATCTACCGTGCCTTTAGTCATGATCGTGGCCTACTTCAATGATAATCATGCACACTCTATTTTTTCATCAGATCTTTTATACGTGTAACCCTTAAGTTTTCAGTTATTTTGGATACTTGAATTAACTCTTAATCCGAGCAAATCTTAGATGATTTCATGCTACTTGAATTAACTATTAATTCAAGCAAATCATGAAGGATTTCATGATGCCAATTTACCGAAATATAAGTGGATTAACACACAAACTCTTTGATAGTTAATTATCCAACTTAAGAAACTTTCCATAGACAATTACTGTGCAATTTGTCTCTTCACCATCCTATACCCCACTTGGTTCGGAGTACAAGTTATGTGTCAACTCCCACAAGGCTGATTACATCACATCTAGTCCAAGTGA
The DNA here is from genome assembly GCA_027123425.1 of Erythroxylum panamense. NCBI lineage: Eukaryota > Viridiplantae > Streptophyta > Magnoliopsida > Malpighiales > Erythroxylaceae > Erythroxylum > Erythroxylum panamense. The sequence continues at coordinate 37,621,375 of JAOTIZ010000203.1, forward strand.
TGTTAGTTCTTATCCTGAGATCTCATTACTCTATATGTCATTGAAGACTATCTTCATGACACATAACTGCTCTGGCCAGAGACTCTTGAGTAATGACCCTGACAAGAGGTCGTGGGTATCATCTCCTTCTATCAAGAGTGGTGAATCCTTTATTGGCTATCCAATTACCTTCGAATACCAATAGTTGTACCCAATCACTATCCTGTGAGCGACCTTGTCTTGAGGCAATAAGAAATGATGTCAAAGTACAGGATCAGTATCCAAGATATCCTTGAGTACCTCAAGTCTAAGAATATTTGCACCATTGCTATGATGAGATTAATCATTGATATTTGATAGATCATCCATATGATAATCTCATAGCAGGTCATTTGATGTACTTACTACTCTTAGTAAGCATCCATATGTTAAATCTAAACATATTATGCTTACAGTTTATGAGATCCACTGCTTGATAAAATCAACGAGTATAACATGCGCTAGTTTATCCAAATTAATAATGTCTTGTCTTATTAATCCTATGACTAAGGATAATTTAGATATAACATAACTGCATATAATAGGAATCTCATTATCATGATCTCATCATGATTTCTTTCATATTATGTTTCATGTCATAGACTTCATTGATTCAATTTAAAATCGACATCAATTCATATATAAATGAACATCAAATTAATGAAAAATTGCTAAGTTTGTACAAAAGTGTTAAAGGTAATTGCCTTCAGACCACTAGTCTAACAATCTCCTACTTGCATTAAAATCAATCGCCTTTGTATCTAATACCATAGGCGAGTACATTAGAACCAAAATTTATTTGAGGAAGTGGCGTAGTCAAAGGATCAGTAATGTTTTGATATGTGGGTACTCTCTCTATAATCTTTGGGCACTCTCTCTATCTTCACATCACCTCTATTAATTATCTCCCTGATCAAGTGATATCTCTTGAGTATGTGTTTGGACCTCTGATGTGACCTTTTTTCTTTGGCTTAAGCAATAGCCCTATTGTTGTCATAGTACAACAGTATTAGGTTTACAATGCTAGGAACCACTCCAAGTTCCATAACGAGCTTCTTGATCTAAATAGTTTCTTTTACCGGTTCCATGGCTACAATGTACTCTGACTCAATCATTGAATCTGCAGTTGTGAGATTCCACATCGGTTGGAGAGGGAAACGAAGTACGCCTTATAAGGGTACGGATACCTCTCCCTTACAGACGCATTTTCCATGCCCTAGC
>JAOTIZ010000203.1:37630071-37644011 GCA_027123425.1 Erythroxylum panamense
GGAATCTCATTATCATGATCTCATCATGATTTCCTTCATGCTATGTTTTGTATCATGGACTTCATTAATTCTATTTAGATCGACATCAATTCATATATAAACGAACATCAAACTAATGAAAAATTATCTTTCGCTTTATTAATTAAAATAAAGTTTGTACAAAAGTACTAAAGGTGAGTGCCTTTAGAGCATTACTCTAACATATTCTAGTTTGTCAAAGTTTTCTATTAAGGGTCAAGTCTTCGGTAAGTTATAGTAGGGTCATATTGTTCTCAAACACCTTCCATTAATTCTTCTTGGGTTTTCCTCTTCTTTTCTTTATAGTCTTAAGTATAATCTTCTTGCATCTTCTCACTAGGGTATTAGGAAATCTCCTGTTAACATGTCTGAACAACTTAAGCCTTGTCTTCCTTAATTTACTATTGATGCTAGTCATCCTCAACTTGTCTCTTATCACTACATTCCTAATATTATTTTTTCTTGTAAGGCTGCACATCTAACGAATTGTCCTCTCCACCATTATTGACTTATGACTATACGCATGTTTAATAGGTCAACACTCTGTCTCATAGAGTATGACTAACCTAATTGCTAAATTGTAGAATCTACTTTTTTAGTTTGAGCGATATTTTCTTGTCTCTTAAAACTCATGAGATGCCCATCTACTTAAGTCACTATGATTTAATACGGTGAATTATATCGTCATCTATTTCGCTACTATTTGAATGATAAATCCATGGTAGTTAAAACAATTTTTTTGTAGTATAACATTTGTTACAATCTTGGTCTCCACATCAGATTTAATCATGTGACACAAAAAGTTACACTTTAAGTATTCAATCTTAGTCTGATTCAATTTAAAGCCATTTGACTCTGACGTTGATACAAATTCATAATTAAGGAGAAAATAGGTAATATTCTAAATAATAATCATAAGGAAATGGGTGTTTTAGAGAATTGAATAGGGCAGAAGTATCGAAAAGAGTTAGCCCCGTAGCTAAAGCACAAAAAAGAGAAAGGTTACATAGACAGGTAGACCAATAAGGATTTTTAGCAAGAGGCTTAATTTAAGCCAAGGTCACAAAGCTTCAAAGATAGTCGTGTAAATTAATAATCTCATATCATCCTCATTGTTTAGACTATTTATTTTCTGTTTTGATCCATTCACATCTTTCCACCACTAAGGATGATAATGGGCTGGCCTATGAGCCTAAATTCAGGTGTTTTCAATAGGTCAACCTATGGGCCAAATCAGGCCCAAGCCCAGACCGGTCTAAGGTCTAATTTTTCTAAGAGTTAAGTCTCAGGTAAACTTGGATTTTGGTAACCTAAGTCCAGACTCAATTAAAAGAAGACGTTTAACATTTTTAGTTTTTAAAAAATTAGCGAGACCAGCCCATGTCATCCCTATCTATCCCTGAGAATTTTCTTTTAAATATTTTAAACATTGACTTATAGAAAATAGAGTAACAAACTTTTTTTTTTGCAAGATTTAAATATCATTTTGCTTAGAAAAATTAGGCCCAAGGTAGATTTAGACTTTGGTAACCTAAGCTCAGATTCAATTAAAAAAATGTTATTTTACACTTTTAGTTTTTATAAAAATAGCGAGACCAACCCATGCCATCTCTATCCACTCCTGAGAATTTTCTTTTATCGTATTCAAGTAAATATTTTAAACATTGACTTTAGAAAATAGAGTAACAAACTTTTTTTTTTGTAGGATTTGAATAACAATTTAACATTTTCTCATAAATTAGGAGAATAAAAATAACAATAGCTTTTAATCTCTTATTTCAATAAGTTCCAACACAAAAATCAAGTTTACACATGACACATAATCTTTTATGGTAACAAAAGTTCAAGTGAACTGAATTGATTGAATTTCAAAGGTTCGGTATAACCATCTTCTATTATTATAAAGTCTTGAAACCGATTTATTACAACTAGAGATAGTATGCTTGTATTAGAAAGTTAGAGCATGCAAAAGAACTACAATACTAAAGATTATAGTAGTTGTTTTATTATATCAAGTGCGAATCGAACCCATTTAGAGATGATCAAACAGGTGAGATATTAGGCGAGGTTGGTAGCCGTCACAGTCTTGCGTGCCATAACGGGCCTTATATTTATATATTCGTACAAGCTTTTTGGCAATCCATTGATGACGAGACGCGTGTTAATATGACAATCCAGTCGTGATATGATACGATTGTTTCTTATTTGTATTTCTATGTTCCCATACAATTAGGCACGCAACCAGATGTGATAAAGTCTATACAAATTCAACACACGCATTCACAACAGCCACATTGCCCAACAGGGGAAGTCACGAGTTTGTGTTTTGTGAATAAGCTAAATGAATATAAGAGCCAATTGCATAGATAAGTTAGAAAGTCAAATATGGAGTGCAAGAACATTGTTAACAAGTTGAAATAAAGAAGAAACAAAAAAGTAGTAAGAGATGGATTTTTCTACCTGATCATCGATGACTGGGTTTGAACGACTGTCTAAGAGAGGACAAATGAAGTAAGTGGGAAACGTCAAGTGGTTCTTAATTACTGTAATCAACACATGAGCGAATAAAGCAATATTAGTGGCATAATTTCAGGTAATAGGTATCATAACTTACCATCATTCTTGGCACTTGCCACAGTGATTTGTGAAAAAGACTCTGCAACTACCCAGTTTTCTATTAGATGGTAATTTTTTTAAAGCAAACCGACTAATAAAGTCTGAAGAGTAAGAAAAGAGATGTGACCCCCACTATCTCCACGATCTCTCCCCAACTCTACCATGGAAAAGTCATCGTTGACCAACTGTATTCACATAGTTATTAATAACAATTCTAAAAATTTTATTTAATTATATATATTTCAGTATATAACAAAACAACCATAATTATTTGTAATAGCTTCTTAAGGGTAAGGATTGTCATAATAATAATAACATGTTGGAAAGTACATATGGTTTGACTTTATTCACATGTATCTTTTGAGTTGGCCTCCTAAGCATTTTTCTCTTTTGCAGGTTCTCTGTTGCTTCTTTTACGGTACAAGGCCCTTGTTTTACTTTTATCATCTCTTTGTTTCCTTTTTAGCTTTTTCAATTCATTTTCGTGATTTCTTTCTTTTTTTCACATGCTGTTCAGTCCTGGAATCAGATGGGATTCTTCGTCATAACTAGGTACTATACTTCCCATAAGTGATAAGATGATTTACATCCTCTAGATTCTTGAAATGAAATTGTAAGAGTTTAGGATTAAACTGACTTAGTCAGGATACCTAATGTAAAAAAAAAAAGATGGTTTACTAAATATGGTGAACTAGTGAATCATCTCTATATATGTATGTAAAAATAAGAGCTATACTTTTATTTTTCTCGAAATTGAGATACCTTAACATTATTACGGCTTAAAGTGTTAAACCATTTGCTTCAATCGAAAGAATCCTGAGGACCCATATAATGATGACCATGAGTGTAATCTTTACAATAATAGCCTGAATAAAAGGCTATTCAGGCTACATACGTTTTGTCCTCTCTCGTATTTTTCTTCCTAACACTGCAAATGCTAATGCGTTAACAGGCAAACAAGAGACTACACGCATTGCCTGTTTCCATCACTTCGTTTTTTCTTCTTATTTTGTTTACGTTTTACTAGATGAATTTTTTTTTGGTTACCCACTAGGTATTCTAAGAGGGTTTCAATTATAAGAAGACATCTTTAAGCTATCCACTCTCAGACTAATCCCCGCTCGAACCGGGTAGGTCCCTTGTAGAAGATAAAATTCTGACTCCAAATTTTAAATGACTGCATACATAAGGACGGTTCGAATCCGTGATCTCACTTAAACTAAAAGAACTCTTTACCAACTTACCTGATACTCTGGAGTTTACTGGATGAACTTTTGTTGTTGGGCACGAGCAGCTCAACTAATCAATGATAAGGAAAGGAATAATATGCGAGCTGACAACTTCATTAGATATGGACAGCAGGAAGTGGATGGGCATGAACCATTTCAGGTTGCTTGGAAACTTTATGCAGGACCAATCACGGAAGTAGTTGTGAAAAATATTAATTATAATGAGAAATGGTTTAACATTTTTGTCCATTACTAATTTATTTAAAGGGCTCCAAAATCAGTTAAATTAGTTAAGTAGTCAACCAACAGAACGGTGAAAAGGAGGCTCTCATCATTTCTCTTCTTTGTAATTTTGCTGTCCGTAATCCACGGGAGCTTAAAGCTGCCCACCTCTGTCCTTTTCTCCCTTCTTAAACCTATGAGTTTTACTCATTTCGTGTATAAGGCTACTACAACATAAGCCCGTTAAGGCGTTAACTACAAAATACTATAGTGTACCTATATTCACAACCAACACTTACAATTGATTTTAAGACTAAAGTTCTTAAATTTTCAAAAAGTATGAGGGCTTGAAAAAGGATGAATCATTGAAATAAATAACTAAACCGAAAATTATTAAAATATTATACCTTGGATTGTGAATTATAAATTAATGGACCTTCTGATCACAAATGAATAATCTTACCGAATGCTCCAAAATACATTCTTAATTTAGATCGGGTTAATATGAACCAAAATTTGACTTTTTTAAAAAAAATCGGTATGCTTGTGATATACCTTAATTAAGTAAATTTCACATTAGAATTACTATTTTTTATGAATTACTTCATCCATCCTACGATTTTGGTCGTACATAAATTTCAAAATCAATATACCACAAACTTATTTGCTATTAAATTTTTTATCAAAATCCTATTAGTACCCAATAATGATATCTAACATTCTTTATTTTTTTAAGAAGGTAAATCTTAGAGTAATCAGTAGTGTTGCTCTTTTATAATCATAAAATCTCAAGTTTAATTAACGAAAATAGTCTTTTTGTAAAAATATAAAGAAAAAATTGTATACATTATAACTTTCTAAACCCCCGTAAAGCAAATTTATCAAAAAATATTTGTCTAATATATCATTTGACGTTAAATAAATTTGTTAAAAAATTAGTATAATTTATTGCATTACTTATCAAATATTTATTTTATATGTGTGATTTGTAAATTATTACTTATATTATATTAAAATTTTTGGTTATAAAATTTCAATTATCAATAAATTATACATGCAACTTTTACATTCACATCAAACCAATAAAATAAAATCGATCAGAACCTATGTTAATATTAATAATTCCGTTTGTCCAACCGCCCACCAAACCGGTGGTCCACCGTCGATTAATTACGGAATTGCCAAGTCCCACGTCGCACGGATCGGACAACCTATCCCCACGCTCCACGTGATATCCCCGATCTCAAAAATGAAAACAGCAGGGGGCAGAATTATAATTACACATCATTAGACCGAGAAAGAGTTTTCGTATAAGAAGAAAAAGAGAACCAGAGAAGGAGAGAGACCATGGTCGACGTTGACGCTGCACCAGCTTTTTAGCTCCTCCTCGTCAAAGAGAGAGGGTGTGTTAAACGTCCGAACGACGCAGTTTCGTTGTTCCCTTTCCTTTTCTGCTTTCAACTTCTAAGCTACTGCGCGTTTTTCAAGCTTTCCGGCACTGAAATGAAGAGTCTTGCTTATTTTCACTATTCCATAGCCTCTTTTTTTTTTTCATAGTCTACTTTTCTTGTACTCTTCCCTTTTTCAGTTCACATTATCATCTGTGCTAACTCTCTAAGTGATGAGTGGCATTTGATGTAGTTAGTTAGTGTTTTCAGATTATATTTGTTTGTTTCTATTGGCTAGTTTGGTTACCGTTTCTTATATCAAAATTGGTTTTTGGGATTTAGTAGCAACGGTTACAATGCGTGCAAGTCGGAGGATGTAACTGAAACGAGGTGTTAAATTTGATATTAAAGATGGTGGGGTGATTTTGTAATCTGTGCTTTTTTGGTTTCTGGGTTGCAGAGCTCGAGACTTGGAGGGCAGAGCGGAGCGGAGAGAGAGAGAGGCTTCAAATACTCCACTTTCAGGTATCGATCTGTTTCGTATATAAATGCTTACAGAAACTCCACTTTCAGGTATCGACCTGTTTAGCATATAAATGCTTCTTCATGTATGTAGCTATAAAGAGAGATGGGTGGTTAGAATGGGGACCATGCCCGAGTAAAAGTTGCTAACTTTGATTGCCCTGTGAACCTTTTGAAGGGAATTCTGTTAACTTAGTTTCCAAGCATAGTTGGTAACAACTTTCTTCTCTGTTATACGGTTGAAGTGCGTCAGTTGTTGATGGGAAGACATAGAAGTTTTCAAAGGGCAATTTAAGGTTTTTTTTTTTGGTTTCTTTTCCTTTTGAATTGTTTTACTTGGGACTAAAGATTAAGCAAATTGAGAGTTTTCCACATTCTAAGCATAGTTTGTGAGTTATCAGCAGCTGTCCATTTTTTGGGTGGTTTGTGATGCTGCCGCCAATTGGCTTCTTCTGCAGTTTGAGCAATTAACTTTTGTTTGTCATTATTTTAAGGTTGCCTTTTAAGTTTTCTTAAATTGGTCTTTTATGGTTGATTGAAACTGATGATGTAGAAATTCTTTTCTTCATATATATATATATAACAAGTTGTGGTTAGTGATATTTATTGTTACTTGTCTTTTGAGTTAATTGGATGCTACTCATAGAAAGCTTCTTGTTGCAGACACGCTCTTAGGAAAAGCAATGAACCTACTATCTTTTAGGCTAATGCAACAACCTTGCTTTTAACAGCTAGACTGCCTAGCATTTTGGGAAAGGAGAAGCAGTTGTGAGTATTTACTCCTTTACTTTGATTATTCAACTCTTAGGATTTAGAGATTATGGGTTTATTTTGATTTCTTTTTGGTTGATCTGAGAAGAAGCAACGTTGTAAAAGAATGGGGTCAATTGGAGAGGAACAGATACCCAAGGTTGAGAAGATGCAATTGACATGTGCTCGTGAGGAGAAGATTCTTGTTTTGGTCAGGTTGAGGCCTTTGAATGAGAAAGAGCTTGCGGCTGGTGAAGTTGCAGATTGGGAGTGCATCAATGAGACCACCGTCTTGTATCGGAATACCCTTCGTGAAGGGTCCACATTTCCTTCTGCCTATACTTTCGGTAAGAAATATGGTCGTCACATCTTGGTTATTGTTGGTATTGGGAATGGTAATGCTTATATGTACGACATGGAGGATATCATTGTTGCGTCAAGTTTAAAAATTTACGATTATCACTGTCCATTAGACTTCCTTGTAAGTCATTGGATCTGATCTTTTTGTGAGGTGAGGGTGCTTATTCGCTTCAAGTTTCATGCTTAGATTTCTCGTGTCATTGTCCTTACTTCCAGATCGTGTATTTCGTGGTGACTGTGCTACAAGGCAAGTATACGATGAAGGAGCCAAGGAGGTTGCTCTATCAGTTGTCAGTGGCATTAACTGTAAGTATGATGCTGATGACTTTGTGTTTGGCTTATAAAGAAATGAAAAAGTTCTCATCTGCAATTGTTTTCAGCAAGCATTTTTGCATATGGACAAACAAGCAGTGGAAAGACATACACCATGATGGGGATAACCGAGTATACAGTAGCAGATATATTCGACTATATAAACAGGGTAATGATAAATTCTGCTGCAATTTGCTTCTGTTTTATTTTTTTTATTCCTTAAAATAAAGTTGTTGATGATGGAATTGCTTGCAAAAATATTACTTTCTCAGCATGAAGAAAGAGCATTTGTTTTAAAGTTCTCAGCTATTGAGATATATAATGAAGCCATCAGGGATCTTCTCAGCACAGATAATACTCCACTGAGACTGCTGGATGATGTGGAGGTAATTCTTACCATTTTAGATCTCAAACCATTCGAGAAAACACTCTAATCAGTAGAGATTTTCCATCAGAAAGGGACTATAGTAGAGAAAGTCACTGAGGAAACACTAAAGGATTGGGGCCATCTCCAAGAACTCCTCTCTTTATGCGAAGGTAAGCCGTTTAAGACTCTGCTGTTACTGGAAAATGTTTTCCTACTTATATCGTTATGCCGTTGCAGCTCAAAGACGTGTAGGGGAGACCTCCCTGAATGAGAAAAGCTCCAGGTCTCATCAAATTCTGAGATTGGTGAACTCCTTACCCTTTCTCCTTCTTCCTGTTCTCTTTCCTGTCCATTGGAGAATTTGTGCAACATCCGGGTCATCGGGTGCTTATTTAGTTTCCTGAATAAAAATTTTCTGCAGACGATTGAAAGCTCAGCTCGTGAATTCTTAGGCAAAGAGAATTCCACCACTCTTTCAGCCACTGTGGTATGTGTCAACATCTGGTTTGTTATCAGTTGTAAAGGAAGTGAAGACCTGTCTATCTTATCAATTCTGCATTGAAGTTCATAGAAATAACAACGACCTTTTTATGTGCAGAATTTTGTTGATTTGGCAGGAAGTGAACGTGCTTCTCAATCAATGTCCTCTGGGGCAAGATTAAAAGAAGGATGTCACATAAATCGTAGTTTACTGACTTTGGGGACTGTCATTCGTAAGCTAAGGTTGCCTTCCTTTCTTTACTATGACAACTTTGAATTTCACTTGACATCTGCACTGGAATAATGTATCACATGAAACTTGTTCGAGTAAGCTGTGAATCAGTTAATTTAAACCTAGCCGTTAAACTTTTAAAACTGTGTTTGGAAAACCATGTTTTAAAATCCTTTGAACATATCCTCAGAATGCCATCTTACAGTTCTTGAAATCCCTGACGTTGACTAGGACATTCATCACTAACTTGAGTCGAAGTATTATTACAAGTTAGCTTGTTGCTTCTCCAAAATTATTACCTTTGAGTTGCATTTCCTATAATATATGATAAAACTAAAAAATATTATCCAGCGTTATCAAGATAGCAAATGGGCCATAATCATACATGCTAGTTACTTCTGCAGCGGTTTAACTTGCTACAGGAGTATAAATGTTGAAGACGTATTGATATTGCTGATATTGTTACTATAAGTGATGAACGGAAAGAGAGCTCCATCTGTCCTTGTGTTTCCACATGATTTTCTGCTGCTACATTTTTTTCTTTTTTACCTACTTAATTTCTATCTAACTTGGTGAACCATATTAGACGTTTTTAATGTAAAATTACACTATTTTCCATTTCCTACTGTGATGGATGCAGTAAGGGGAGACATGGACACATCAATTACAGAGATTCGAAGCTGACCCGGCTTTTGCAGCCGGCTTTGGGTGGTAATGCTAGAACTGCTATCATATGCACATTGAGCCCTGCGCGTAGCCATGTGGAGCAAACAAGAAATACTCTCTTGTTTGCTTGTTGTGCAAAAGAAGTGACAACAAAAGCACAGGTTAATGTAGTAATGTCTGATAAGGCACTGGTTAAGCATTTGCAAAAGGAGTTGGCTAGACTGGAAAGTGAATTGAGAACTCCTGTTCCTGCATCTTCAACCGGTGATTATGCAGCATTGCTCAGGAAGAAGGATCTTCAAATACAGAAGGTAAATCCTTTGCCTCTGTTGATATGAACATCTATGGGGTTACAAACTGATCATTTCATATTGGCTTTCTGTTTTATGATGTTATTTTCTTTGGCATTCATGTAACTTGTTTTTTGATTATGTAGATGGAGAAAGAAATTAAGGAGTTGACCAAGCAACGAGATCTTGCTGAATCACGGATTAAGGATTTGTTAAGAATGATTGGACATGAACAAAATCTGGAAAAAGGGGTAATTCCTCTAATTAACTGCCCAGTGATCTAGACCTTTGACACGATTTCTCTCCGAATACTAATAGTTCATGCTCTCTATGACAGTCTGGGATCAGTGGTCATCCTAGTCAGCAAGCAGGGGGTATCTGGGAAGATGAATGCTCAGTATCCGAATCATCAAGTATGATTGACTCTCATTTTCCAAATGGAGATATCAGAAGGTCCAACACAATGGATCATGATAAAGACAGCGGGACCAACATTGGGGAACCATACCAACTTCAGGACAACACCGAAGAGCATTCTTTTTCTGATGCTTCCTCAATGCTGTCAATTGGAAAGAAACTTGTTAGTTCCAATTCATATGCGAGCTTGGAGGATAACGCCGTAGGAGCTGCGGGATATGGGGATGAGTACTGCAAGGAAGTTCAATGTATTGAAACAGAAGAGGCAAGGCGTGGGAACTTGTATGAACACAATTCTACAGATGATTACGACGGAACACTGTCTTTGAGTGTATCTGGTGATGGGCCTGTAGCAGGGCGGGGGGTATCAATGGTAGCAAATGGAGATGGGGAAGCAACAAGTCACATGCAAAATGGTTTTACACACGATACGTTGGAACAGAGACTTAATCATGTACAGAGAACAATTGATGATCTGGTCAGTAATCCTAATGAACAATATCCATTATCTTCTACAGCCGAGATATCAAATTCTGCAAGAACGAATTTACGAAAGACCTGGAGTCGCAGAGAGAATCCCATGAATGGCTCTCCTTCATGGTTTGAGAAGCTAGACCAAAGTGAGAGCACCCCACCTAACGGATTAGAGAAACAATTTGGTGGAAGACCAGAAGGTTTCCACAGAAAGTTTCCTGCACTAAATTATGATGCTGATATTGGAAAATTGTCAAGAAATGGTTCTAGATCATCTTTTGAATCTGGATCCACAGATGACATAAGATCACAGAATATCCAAGCATCTGTAGATGAAGATATCCCCAGCATTAATACTTTCGTTGCAGGTTTGAAGGAGATGGCCCAGAAAGCATATGGAAAGCATCTTGTTGACGCTGAGGTGAGAATGCTCTATTCTACTTTCCCCTCGAGGTCCTTTCTATGAATTGGGTTACTTTTGGTCTCATAACGGCTCTCAGCTGCACCTTTGACATGATTTATTTTCTGCATGTTAGGCTCAAGAGACAGAGTCCATGGCTGATAAATTAGAAAAGAGTGTGAAAGATATAGGATTGGATCCCATGCACGGAGTGGAGAACTCTCATGATTGGCCCTTGGAATTCGAGAAGCAGCAAAAAGCAATATTCGAGCTCTGGCATACATGCAATGTTTCAGTAGTCCACAGAACTTATTTTTTCCTGCTCTTTAGAGGTGACCCGACAGATTCCATTTACATGGAAGTGGAGCTCAGGCGCTTATCTTTCCTCAAGGAAACATTTTCTCAAGGAAGTCAAGCTGTGAGAGGCAACCGGCCACTCACTCTGTCTTCAAGGTTTGCCCTCTCTCCCAATTTATGAATACTATGTACACAGGTTTTTTCTTGTATGTTTTAGACAATCATACTCATGACCTTGAAATGAACCCACATGCAGCTATCCATGATCAGCCTAATGTGGTAATATAAGAAGCTAAGAAAGAAAATATTTTGTTCATCTGAAATCTTTAGAAATGATACAAAGTTTTCATTTCTGGCGATGGATTCCAGTTGTTTGCTTCACCTAGACTCTTAGGAGATTTTCACATGCTTAATACTTCAATACAACATGTTGCATGCCAATTCCTGTCTTGAAACTGCTTTGAATAATGAATGCCCTGCATCATTTTTTGCAACTCACAAAAGACCTGAGACTTACATTATCTATTTACCCGGCAAACAGCATCAAGGCCCTTCACAGTGAGAGGCGCATGCTGAGCAAGCTGATGAGGAAAAGGCTGTCAGAAGAAGAAAGGAAGAAGCTGTACCAAAGGTGGGGAATTGGGGTCAACTCAAAGCGAAGGAGGCAACAGTTAACTATTCGTTTATGGAGCAATCCCAAGGACATTGATCACATCAGAGAGAGTGCTAGTGTAGTTGCAAAGCTGGTGAGATTTGTAGAACAGGGACAGGCTTTCAAGGAGATGTTTGGGCTTAGCTTCACTCCCCCAAGCTCGAGGCGCAAGTCCCTGGCTTGGTCTCACAGCAAGTCCACACTTATGTAGGCCGGAGGCATATGTTAATACATGCAACCACGAGAAACGTGATTCGCCACGCATTCTTTTCACGGGTGAAGTAGGAACAGATTTTTTGATTCTCATAGTTGTACAAACTGTAATGTATTTGAACCGAATCGGCCATCTTCTTTTTTTCCTTCCGTTTTTGGTTTACTTTAGAATATTCGTGTTTTGTTGAATAGTATTTTTCATACAAAGAAGTTTTAATTTAATTATTGTTTTTAAAATTGGATACGAGTATTTTAAATGTTCAATTGATATGAAATCAGTCAATATAAAATCAGTATAATTATTATATTCATAAAATATGATAAATAAATAATTTATTTTTTAAAATTAAAATACTTTATAAAAGTATAACATAGAAATAAAATGCTTTATGGAATTAACTCAAAAATTCTAAATAATAATAAAAAGTATAATTACTTAAAATAAAATTTGATTAAGAAAATACTACTCTTCATCCTCGTATTATAATCTCAGCAAGTCATTGAATTTTTGATATTTTAAATAATTTTGTTTCTTTGTATGAATACATTCAAAAATACTCATATTATATTTGCATATGATGCAACTAAAATTTTCTTACTAAACAATCTCCAATATTTATTTTTTAAATCAAGAGATAATATAACACTTTTTTTAGTCAGAAGTTTCTTTTTATAGATGATCTAACAGAACTTATTTGCAATAATTTATCGTCATCAAATGGTACTTTATGAAAGAAGTAAAATTTCTTCCATTTTATAAATTTCTCCACTTTTAAACATTCTCATATAAATATATAATTATATCAAATATTTTCCTTGGAAATTTGAGAAAAAGAAAAATAATTATACAATAAATCAACCTTACCGCGAGTAAAAAATGGTAAAATTTTATAAAGATAAATATTAGGATAAGTTAGAGTTTAGAATTTACAATGGGCCTATAGGCCCACACGAGAAGGAAAGTTAGACTACATATAAGTCTAAGTGAGGTTCCATCCTAAAACCAATTGGTGATAGGTGGAGTAGCCCACTAGACTTATATGTTAGTTTTATTTCCTCTCTTTTTTTAATGTGGGACAAACTCCCACTTTATATTTCAACACACCCCTCTCACGTGTGGGTCTAACACGTGACATAATCTATCAATTCGAGGGGTTAACGACTAACATAAGAGCAACCTGCTCTAATATCATGTTAGAATTTATAATGGACCTACAGGTCCACACGAGAAGGAAAGTTAGACTACATATAAGTCTAAGTGAGATTCCATCCTAAAACTAATTGGTGATAGGTGGAGTAACCCGCTAGACTTATATGTTAGTTTTCTTTCCTCTCTTTCTCCAATGTGGGACAAACTTTCACTTTATATTTCAACAATAACTAATTAAAAATTTGAAAACATACGGGAAAAGGAGAGGCTGAAGTGAGTAAGGAAGAGTTTAAAAATACTTGAAAATTTTACAAAAAAACCGTCTATCTAATATTTGGTTTATTTAAATTTGATATAATCGACCTCTTATTTTATACCTGTTTTAGTTTGGTACGATATGTATTGGCCAATACCGATATCCAAAACACTAGATAAATACATGACTAGCAAGAGTAATACTTAATTTTAATTGGTACGTACTGGTACCGGTGTCAAAAACACTGGATAGATGCATAATACTCAATTTAGTAACCATTTTGCAGTGTGGATTGATGGTAAGGAGGGGATAGACTTTAAAGAATACAAGAGCTTGATATTAGTAGTTATATGGTTACGACTACAAAATAATAAAACCAAAGAGGGTTAATAGTTGAAAAATCATTTTTTAATTATCAATTTTTTGAAAATTTTATTCTTTTATATTTTAATTAAAAATTAACGATGAAATACCCGCATTATAAATTTTAGAAATACACTAATTAAATATTACCAATTTAATAATTCCACTCAACTCAGTAATTATTTGAAATTTAATTGAAAAAATTTATTAAATAAAAATTATTTAATTATATTTTATAAGAATTTATTAATTTACAACAATTGATC
>JAOTIZ010000203.1:37661583-37676594 GCA_027123425.1 Erythroxylum panamense
ACAAAAATTAAGTTTATAATTTTAATAAAAAACATAGAATATATAATAATAATAATAATAATAATAATAATAATAATAATAATAATAATAATAATAATTGTCAAACAATGTGGAAAAAGAAAATCATGTCATGACAATTGAAACTGATTATTTCAAAATACATTATAATTGACTATATTCAGTTAGACAGTGCATAAAAACAGGATAATAACAACTTAATGGGGACAAACGTAACAGTCCAGGATTAGATACACGGGCTCAGGATTAGAAACAAGAGAAGGGAGAAGACTCTGGAGAATTCAAGACTTGAGACACAGACATGAGAGAGTTAAATGAGGCAAAAATGAAGATTTTACCCAAAAAATTCCAGCTGATTGGAGAAAACGCTGCTATATGGAGCTGCTTGAAAATCAGCTGGTTGGGTTGAATCAGCCAACCCAACCAGCTTTTTACCAAACAAGCTTATAAGTTTTTTCTTAAAGTCAACAAGCTAAGATGAGTTGACCAGCTAAAAAATAGCTGATCAGCTCTTTACCAAACACACCCATTACCTGATTATCACAACTTACATGTTTTTGGATGTCTGTGTTATCCATGGACCAAACCATTCAATTCTCATAAGCTTGAACCAAGGTCCAAAAGATGTGTCTTTCTAGGTTGTAGCAAGTTACATGAAAGTTTTTTTTTGTTTCGATTTGTCTTCATTTAAAATCTTTGTCTCACACCATGTTGTGTTTTCTGAACAAGAATTTCCATTTTCTTCTCCGGGTCACCACAACTCTAATGTTCCAATGGCCACCCGAAATAGTCCAGCTACTATTTTCTTGTCGGCATGCATTTCACTTTCATCACTTGCTATCCCCCTAGAATCTACGCCTTCTGGCCACACACAACCACAAAGTCCCTCTTCACCTCAACCTTTATTACCTACCCCACCCTTATCTTATCCTCCTCATCAACCACCAAATCCTAATCCAAACCAAACACATCCTCCTAGCTTATCACTCACTATTGATTTGTCCAAATATGAGAATCACCAACATCACCATAAAAAACGACACCCAATGATTACTCGATCCCAAACGAACAACATAAAACCACGTGCTTTACATACTCAAAGCCAAATAACTGTTGAGCCTGTCACTTACAAAGAGGCAGCCAAGCATGAAGAGTGGCGACTTCCAATGCAGGAAGGATTTGATGCCCTAATTCATAATAACACTTGGAAACTTATACTGACACACCCATCTCTCAATGTGGTTAGATGTAAGTGGGTTTATTGGATAAAATATAATCTAGATGGTTCTGCTTAATGCTATAAAACATGCCTCGTGGCCAAAGGATTTCATCAACACCTGGGTATTGACTATAATGATACTTTTTGTCTAGTAATTAAGCTGGCTACCATTCAATTGTTGTTGTCTCTAGCTATTACAAAAGGATGGACTGTTCAGCAACTAAATGTTACCAATGCATTCCTTCACAGAACTCTAGATGAAGATGTTTATATGACTAAGCCATCGGATTTAAGAATCCCTCTTTTCCAAATTATGTTTGCACTATGACAAAATTGATATACGGCTTGAAACAAACGCCTCGACGATAGTTCAAATGCCTCACTACTACTCTCAATTCCTTGGGCTTCATGCATAGTAAGATTGATGCTTCCCTTTTCATTTATAAATCATATGGTGTTCAATTGTATTGTTTGATTTATGTTGAATGACATCTTATTACTGGGCTCGAATGTCAAACACATTCAACACATTATTCAACACCTGCAAACAAAATTTGCTTTAAAATGTCTTGGCAAACTTCATTAATTTCTTAGAGTTGAGGTAACTTGGTCAAAGAATACTGTTCACCTGTCCCAGCAAAAGTATTTTGTGAATTACTAGCCAAGTCCCACATGGAAGATGCAAATTCGGTCTCTACACCCATTTGTCCAAAAACAAATTTGTATCTTTATGGTGAAGCCTTTTCCAATCCCACTTTATATAGACAGATAGTTGGCAGTCTTCAATATCTTTGCACTCGTCCAGATATCTGTTTTACAGTAACCAAAGTTTCACAATTTATGCATGCTCCATCCATGGATCATTGGGCTACTATTAAGAGAATATTGTGTTATTTACAAGGCAAAAGTTCTCATGGATTATTACTTCATAAGCCCACACATGATCATGTCTCTGCTTACAGTGATGTTGATTGGGGTGGCAACATAAATGAACGTTCTACTATAGGATTTGTTATATTTTTAGGCCATAATTTGATCTTATAGGGTTACAAGACGCAACGCACTGTTTCCAAGTCTTCCATAGAAGCTGAACATCGGGCATTGGCTCATACAGTTCAATAATTGCAATGGCTTAGTTCATTGATGTGTGAACTTGGTCTCTCTGTCTCCAAACCAACACTTTGGTGTGATAATATTAGTGTGACTTACTTGACAACCACTCGTATTTTTCATTCATGCTCTAAACATCTAGAGATTGACTTCCATTTTGTGCGCAAAAAAGTTAGCGCTAATAATCTTTTTTTTCGATATATCTCCACTCACGATCAACTGGTTGATTGTCTTACCAAGCCTCTGTCGAAATCAAAATTTCACAGATTATGTACCAAGCTGATTGTTCTTCCAAGACCAATTTAACTTGAGGGAGGATGACAAGGATAAATATTAGTTGTTACGATATACTAGTTGATAGGATAAGCTAGAGTTGTTATTAAGATAAACTTGAGTTGTTACCACATGTACTATATATACTTATACTCTCTCATAAATAAAGTGTGGGCTTTTCTCTATTTATTTAACGCTAATAAATTTATTGATTTTTTCCAAAGATTGGGCGGTCAATATTATAATTTCAACTTGACAAAATGTGAAAAATGTGCAATATAATCCTAAAAATAAAAGGGTCAACTTCAGAAAAGCTACGTGATGTATTTGAAACCATAGGATTCAAAGAAACTCATTTTTTGATCGAGAAACAAACATAAGTACTACTTAGGAGCATGACATAAAAATTGCCAAGGATGACTCACTGACCAAAGTGAAGAAATTGCATAATATTTAGGGATCAGAAAAATAAATCAATATGTTTACTCAAAGATCAATATTGTAGCTCACTACACCATCCAGTTCAAATAGCCCCGCAGACTGAAGTTCTTAAAATTGATTAAACAAAATGTGGTAAGATACATAACTCAAAGCCTGCGAGGCTGATCACACAACAAAGCCAATAATAGGAAGAGGACCATTTTGAGTGTTATATTCTTCCATTAAAATAATTCTAAAATAAGTATCTAAATATGTCCATAACTATCATAACATTTGTCAGTAACCAAACAAATCACGAAGCCCTCGTCACTCTCAGCATCAAGTTATTACAAAATTAAAACTAAACTTTAGACAATAGAAATTTCGTTGAGAAGCGAGATCTAGAAAGATTCAATAGTATGTACTATTATCTTTAATTAACAGAGAGACTATTTCTAAAACTTGCCTTTAACTCAACTAAAATTCTCGTAATTAATTAATAAAATTTCTACATCCTAGGATTATAATATGACCATTAATACTTTTATCAATGTCCAAATAGATGAACATATATATAATTTATTAAATATAACTCACCATCAACTATTGTCTTTAATTTTACTAACATAGATCATTGTATAAATTAAACCTTTGTTTATGTCAAATAACACATAAATTATAACATATGGAATATTTAATAATTTATAGTTATAGATAGAAATAAATAGATAGTCATTTGATTTTTCTATTTATAAAAATTCATATACATAGTAATGTGAATGGGCCAATTAAGAATAATAAAAAGCTTAGTTGGGCCTTAAGCACCTTAAATTGAGCCTAAATATCCAAGCCCAATTTTCAACTAAAGCCTAGTTCAACTAAAGTTGACCCATTAATTTTGGGTAATGTCATAATCACAAAAATTTTTTATCACATTCTATGCGACACTCCAAGTAAGTAGGAGCTAATACAAAAATTCAAAGAGTTAGGTTTTGTTTAGATTGACTTTTATTTTTCTTAAATTTTTTATTATATTTTTTAAAAAATAAAAAAGTATAACAATAAAATTTTAAAGAAAAATATAAACTAATTAATTTTATGACTAATTGAGAAAATAAATTTATTTTAATCTCTTACAAAATATTTATTAGTAAATATTAATATATTTATTTAAAATATTAATTTCATTTACAAAATTTTATTTACAAATTAATATTTATTTATTAATATAGTTGTAATTTATTTTAAAGTTTATACATTTTGACGATATTTTATTTTAAAATGTATGTTATTAAATATTTTTATTTTAAAAATAATTTATAATTTTAAAATTAAAATAATTAATCACATCAACCATATTTTAATTAGTAATTAATATTAAATAATCACATAGTATGTATTTAATTGACGGTAATTCGAATTATGAAAATTTTAAATAATTTTCATAAGTCACAAAATTAGACCAACAAAAACGAAATATAAAAACTAGAAACTTAAACAAATGAATTTTGTATTGAAAGACTGCTAAATTTCCATATTATATCTACGTAAAATTGAGATTTCCAGCATTCGATTAACATTTTCATATATTTCTTATTTACATCATAAAATTAAACCGATTTGAACATATAAGATATAATTTGACCAAACTACACTAATAAATTGGCCCCAATGCCTTACTGAAAATAAATAATTGTCTCTTTATATATTTGTTGGCCAATAAAATCATAGATTCCAATTTGGCTATTAAAAAGTTTTGATTTCCAAATGAAAAAGAAAAAAAAAAAAGATGTAGCCCTATTAATGTCAGCACAATCTATATATGTTATAAAGGGCATTACTCCAAAAAAGTGCCTGCTTTTTGCAAGCACCGACCGAACACGGGCGTCCCAGGCCCAGGCTTCAGTTTTATCAGCTAAGACAGGGTGAAGCATCACAGCCAACTGACAAAATGTGGAAGAAGTTAGCCATTTTCTGCTCTGTCATAAGCGTTGGATTTATGCTTCGGTGCAAATGTAAAGCCATCTGGAACCTTGCCAAGTAGCATTTCCGAGATTCGTATCTGCAAAAACATAGAACATGTGAGTATAACTATCATACTCAACTTAAGAGTGGTGTTCAAGGCAATGACATACCCAGTCAGCAGCAGAATCGGAAGCCATAAGCGTTTCAAGATCATCACGACCATAATATGAGGGTGGGCGCCAGTTTAGCCGTTGAGGGATGACATCCAAAATACCAACAGGTACATATCTACACGTGTAGCTAAGCCATTCTAACAAGAAATGCCTCGTTGTCTCCACTCCTGCAGCGTGTAAGAAAGGATTACAATCGTTCGTTTTTGAACAGATAATGCCCCAACTCGTTTTATCATCACTGATTGATCGCCTACATAATCTTCTTCCTAGTCGATAACGGATTTGTCTAACATGCACGTTCAAATTCACTTGTACCACCTGAATTATGCAAGGGTTCTTGTGCAATCTCTCAATGAAAGGAAATGGTCTACAAAATATTGTTAAATGCATGCTACAAGACACTCGAGTCCAAACAGAACAGAAACCGTATTATTGCAATCATTTCCCATCCAAAGAACACACACATGGATAAAAAAACGCATTCATCCATGACACAGAAAGTTTCAAAGTTAAAACAAGTAATTAATATATATTCATCAATGAGGCAAAAACAGCTAATTAATCTATAACTCATCAATAAGGTATACCTTTAGTGTCAGAACCCCAGTGTTCAAGGCCAAAACGCACATAATCTTTCAATATATCAAATCTTTCTGCAGATCTGATGTCCCAGTGTCTCTGTTCTTTGATTTCAGTCAATATCCAAGGCTGTAAAACAAAATAACATATCATCATTGGGGGGCGAAAACCAACATTCAGAAAAAGAAAGGGCACAGCAAAGACATTTTCTTCAGACTTGAAACTCAAATGGTAATGAATGGAAATTCAAAATTCCAATTGCTAACCTTAATTAATGCTCCTCTCGCTATCATGTTTGAAGAGAGCTCAGGGCAGTCAGATATATGCTTGTTCCAGTCTGTATAAGAAAAGATATCCCCATTTCCCAGTACTTGCAAAGATTCGGGAGCCAATCTGGCACATTGGTATATGTATTCCCAATCAGCAAGCCTGCTATACCGCTGCTGGCGTGATCGACCATGTATTGTCACAGCACTTGCTCCCCACTTGTGAATATCCGCAATCAGTGAGTCAATACGGTTTTTCCCTTCAAAATAGCCTGTCCGCACCTAGACAACAAGCGCAGGCTATATAATGCACTTAAATCTTGCTTAGGAAGAATAATTTAGAAGCATGGAAAAAAAGAGGATCACAAACAGGAAAACACTTCAAAATGACAAAAGAAGAGCATTGAAAGGATGATAGCAAAACAGGAAAATAACGAAGGAAAAAACGTAAGTCTGCACATTTTATGAGGTTAATAACCAATACTGGAAAATGACATACAGCAGTTTCTTTTTTATGAATTATTACCTTGATAGTTATAGGTGTCTCCACTGTCCCAGAAGCAGCTTCTACAATGTTTTTCATTCGCATTGGCTTTGTAAGAAGAGATGACCCAGCACCTTTGTTGCAAACAATATCAATAGGACATCCCATATTAATATCAATGAAGTCCAGTGTACATTCCTGATCTATCAGTTCAACTGTACGAGCCACAGTATCTGGATGTGCCCCACATATCTGAACACCAAACAAGTCCTCACACGAATGACGTCTCAAAAGAGCCCATTCTGAGGCTTGTCCCTACAGTCACAACAATTTTTTATTCAAATTTGTCAAACTGAAATCAAATTATGCACCATTAAATATAAAGAACATTGAAGCTTGGGCCAAGTACTTGAACAAAAAGGCTAAATTAAGAGAGATTTGGCAAAGGGATTTATGGAAAGCCTGTACCACAGGACGTAGGCATGCAAGATGAAATCGCTCATTTGGTAGATTCTATTTCAAAAGAAAAGTAGCATCTGTAATCAGCAAGCAAGTATCAATGCATGCATTCATAGATGATACTCATATACTAGGATCCGAACAAATACCAAGCTATATGTCATTTTGTAGGAAAAGATCTAATTGAACTACAAAATAAATATGGTCCACACAAATGGAGAGTTAAAAAATATGTGAAATAAGAGCTACCAAAACATAATAATTAACGACTAAGGATAGCCAGCTATATATGCCTCAGAAGCAGTAACAACGCTGTTGAAGAGGACATAAAGCCTTGTTCATAGGACTTAGCCATTTAGATCAGTTAAACTCGTTAACAAGCAGAAAGTAGACCTGCAAGAGATTTGTGCACATTGCCATTTCACCACAAGTCACATCAGCTCCTAATACTTTGCAAACCCTTCGGAAAGGAAGATTTCCTACAGTTGTTAAAGGTGCGAGATACAGCTTTCTACTAAAGTCAGTGAGTTTTTTCTCACGTATGTGGGCTTTTAAACTTCTATCTGTTTCTGTTAGTAAACCCTCAGTTGTTGGAACAGGGTCAGTTTGTAGGCAGCTATCCTCCACGTGTTTCTGCGGGGTACTCCTAGCTGTTGCAAATAGCATTTCAGCTAAATCACACAATTATAAAATATTACATAAAAGTTTCCAAAAGGCTCTCATTCAGTCATTCGTAAACAATAAGCATCAACTACCTTCTTCAGCAGAGCAACATTTTTCTTCAATGACCGACCTTGCCTTCTTCTGGGGTCTAAGTTCTTCTTTTGGTATTGTTCCATCTTCATTATCATTAACTGAATCTTCTGCAATGTAATCTGATTGGTTTGTTGGCTCTTCAGCCAATTCACCACAACCATTCTCATTAGTGGTATGAGAACTATATACAAGAGTTGGGTCAACTTCCTCCTCAACCGGCTTTTTCGTCTTTGATTTCCCGAGTCCCTACAAGAGAAAAGCAAGAATAATAGAGCAAAACAAATAAGAATTAAGGAGAACCACATTAAACAACCGCAGCAACAACAAAGATTAAAGTGAACTTAGGATTCACGCATTCAAGTACCATAAGATTAAGACCCAAAGACTTAAGTTTGGCATCTGCCTTAGGAAACTTCATCTTGTTCTTCCACAAAAGTTTCTGAATATCCTTATTCAATCCGTTGATCTCAGAATTAACCTTTTCCACTTTCACACCATTACCCACAACACCATTTTCTTTATGGGCGCCATAAAATCTACATGTCAAGCCATAAGGACACCGCCCTTCACCGGTCGTGAACGGACATTCTCCATCAAGGTCAGCCGGCTTCTACACTAAGTAACATAAATCAGCCACAAATTCAAAGAGAATAAAACATTTTTCAGCAACTGAACTAAAGTAACAGCAATGGATCACCGCACCTGAGCTTTAAATGCTTCAATGTCATGACTAAACCGACACCTATCGTTATAAGGACATGCACTAACATCTCCACTCTTCGCTATCTCAGGACAGAGATGAAGTGCAGATTTTCTTTCCTGTAACATCACAAAATTCAACTTCCAACTAACTCAATCACTTCAAATAAAAATCTTAAACCCCAGTCGACTAAATTGAGCATAGCTTTCCGGAGCAAACGAACCTGACGTCTTTCGCGTTTGAGCTGTCGTTTTGACTTCTTCTCCTTAGCCACTACGCCGTCCTTAGTCGTTTTTACGTCCGTATTATCGGTAACAGCAGCGTCGGTCTGGGGGATGCGGGTAGGTGGAGGACGGAGGAACTCCAGCTTTATCGGAGCTATGGCTTTGGCCACCATCTCCTCCGGCGTTGGGTGAGTAACCTTGGAGTTCGATGATGGTGGAGGCAGTGGTTGCGTCGATTCCTCCATCGTGGGAACTGATTCTACCGGTGGCGTCTCGGTCATTGAGGATGAGTTGCCTCAGTTCGTACTTGTGCGCTTTTGGGTGGACATGATATTACCAAGTTACTACAAAGTGGAAACTATCGTGTAGGGTTTTCGCCACGAGCGAATACGGTAGAAACGATACTCCTCTCTGCCGTTTAAGTCTCATGCCTTGATCTATATCCGTACGTGGGTTAGTTGGCTAATGGCTTAACCAACCATCAATTTAAATTTTTATTTTTAAAATTCAAACTATTTAATTTTGTTTATCTTATCCCAAACATTTCCCACTTTCCATAACAAATACTTATTATTACTCTTCTAGGCATTGCATTTGTGATTTTGACAAATTTAATTACGCGGGATGATTATATTAATTCTAATTAATTTATACTTTTTTTTAATAAATGATGGTATTATTATATTTTGAAGAATTATAATATGAGGGACATCTTTTATTTATTAGAATGACTTAATGTTATTTTCTAATATATAAAATAAATGTGCAAAATTTTTAAATTATATTTATTTGCATATATTTTATTTCTAGATATGATGGAAATTAATTAATTCCAAAATATAATATATTATATTAAACATTATTAACATAAGAATATAATCACAAAAAAAAGTAGGAAGATAAAACCAATCATTTTTTGTTTTCAATTAAGATTTCAATCAAATAATTTTTTTTTCCAATTTTTATGTTAGAAATTTCGACTTTTTTATTTTTAATTGAAAAAACAAAAAATCAAAAACAGAAGTGATCCTTAATTTTCCTAGGCTCAAGTTTTGCACACTCATCATTTATAAGGTCAATTTGATTTTTATTAACGTCAACATTGACATAAATTTTAATATAAAGTGATTATTATTTTAAAAATATGATCTGACAATTAATAATTGAAGAACCAAAATACAAAATAATATTCCCATATATGAACACTTTCAATTCGTGAATCTCTCGTAGGGATAAGTAAAAGTGAGATTTTGGTAATAAAGTTCCCCAATTGGGGCAAGAAATTGTAACCTTTCAAAGTGGCAACTTAAGCCTTTGATGTTGGGTCTTTTATTTTAGTTGCAAGATAAATCAATTCCAAGCCATATTTTGATAGAATTAGCACAGGCCATGCCAAAAATCGCAATCAGCAAAGAATGCTCATTGAACAATTCTCTTTTTTAGATATGTTAAGTAAAGAATAGAGGCCATTAGCCTTCTGAGACCGGTTGGTCAACCAACCAAAAGCCCCAGAGGCTTGATATCATTGCTTCAAATTCAAATGAGCATAGCTGGGATGCTAAAACCAGAAGCAGAAGACATTGTAACCATGCTTCTTGCCGGAATAAACAGAAGAGCATTATCAATTCAAACTCCTAAAGGCTTCTTAAACACGAGGTCTAACAAATTGTTCGGATCATGTATTAGATTATCTACCATTATAAATATGATTTAGCTACATATATATATATATATATATGTTTATGCCTATATTATATCACCTTAAAGGAAGTTCCAAGCCAGGAAAGACTGCAGGGTTGTAATTGGCACCACATCTCAAAGGACTTCTAACGTTGTTGGACGCTTGAAAATTAATGAATGAATCTTGAGAAAACGATAAAATATAATTTGACCTCAACGATAGCTATATCACCTCTTACAGGCTATTTATTTGACTCTGATTTCGGGTTTGTGCTGCCATGGTGCTGTTGAGGCTGTGACTGCTGCTGTTGTTGCAATTGATGCATGTTCTGTTGCTGCTGCAGTTGATGCATATTGAGTTGAGAAGATGGCGGTTGCTGCAGCTGGAACATCTGGGGGTTAACTGAAACCTGCTGAACCATACCCTTAGTTGGGTCAGAATCCCCACCGAGCTCTGCAGTAGCAAGCTTCAATCGCCGAACCTCTGCCGTTAACGCCTCATTTAGGGCTGTCAAAATTCAACAACAATCACACATGAAGTGGCCGAAAAAAGAATTGGCAGGACAAAGAAACAAGTTTAATTCCCCATTTCATCGTTTCCTCCAATCAATTCTCCGCAAACAGATAAAAAATGCGAACTACAAAAGAAATCTAGTGAACCTGATTATGCCATTTTCCAGCATGGACTGTTTCAATGTCATATCATTATCATCATGTCATTGCATTGTTATTTAGAAACTCTAGGAAATAAAACCTACAGGTGCATGACTAAGGCACAATACATCATTAATGATAAGTACCGAGTAAACTGTCAAGGTTGTGTCAGTCTATGAGAGAGAGAGAGAGACGAGGATGTCAGGAGATGTACAAACAGTTAATATGAAAATAAAAAGCATTCAATAATCCACCCTATATTAAGATAATTGAGTAAGAAGCAATCAAAATTGAATTAACAGATTACAGAAGTATAAAATCTGAGCCTAAAAACTCCTAAAGCAGCAGATATTCGAGTTATTGCAAGAATCATGGTGGTAGTTACAGAAAAAGGCTTCAAATCAAATAAGTCACCCAGGAGAAGTGAATGACACTCGCGATTAGTCTGAATATTCAACTTTCTAGATCGTTTTAGCACAATTAATTGTCCTATGGAGCAGACAATGACAAACAAAATAACGACTCACACATATGGTAAACAGAGACAAAAATATTTTGAAGGGAAGACAAGTCCAAATGAATCCAGGACTTAATCTTGACACAAAAAAGGAAAATGACATAAAAAGTAGGTGTGGATTATCTAAATGGAAGGGATCAAACACATACCATCTCGGAGTTGAGCCTGCTGCTCCAAGGCCTGGAGCCGAAATTTCAATTCATTATTCTGATTTGTAAGACCAACAGAATCCCTCTATGCATAACATAATAGAAAGCACCAATATAAGTTAGAAAAGCAGAGAAAACAACAATTATCAAAAAGAACTTCAGCAACCCAAGTTGGCACCTGTAAAAGAGTAAGTTGTGCAGATAATGTCGTGGCTTCTGTCTGCAGGGTCTGAACTTTGTGCTCCAATTCTGAAATGTATCTCATTTTCCTTTCTTTCGATCGTGCAGCTGATTGACGATTTGCCAAAATTCTAAAACAAAGAACCGATGAGGAAAGCAGAATATAAGATGCATGGCCCTATAAAAATCATTGGACTAACTGTCCTAATCACTAGGGAAAGGGAAGTATACCTTTTAGCACGTTTTGGGTCAGTTGAAGCAATCTCAGCAAGTTTCTCATTTGCCATAATTTTCTTCAGTTCAGGGCCAGTAAAGTCTCCATTTCCAAAATCTAAGCTAAAGGTATTCCCATCAATGGAATTGCTAGGTGACAGTTGACCAGGACGAGTACTTGGAGAAGGTGGAAGCCTTGGAGACTCATCACCAAAATTGAGTTTGTCCATGAAACTATCCATGGAAACACTTCTATAGTGTCTAGTGGTTGGAGCTACATCTCCACCAGCAGTCCTTTTGATCCCTTCCCTCTTCTCCATTGAAGAATACAATCCACCTCTTGGCTGGCTACTTCCACTTTCATTGACACTGCTTTCTGCTTCATTATCACTGCTACCACCTCCATTTGTCTTTGTTCCACTAGCTCTACTATCCAAATCCTCACGATTATCGTTACCATTCTTGTCATCTGTTCCAGACGAATTCAACACATCAATATTATCCAAATTCATAAATGTGGAAATAATGTCATCCACAACTTCTCCTTCAGATTTCCTCTCACCCATCCCCTCAGCACCACTATCAACACCTTTATCCAATTCCTTCTTCACCAGTTGAGACGGTTTAGGCACCCCAGAAGTCTCTCTAACAGATGCCGACCGCTCCAAGCTACTACCAGGACTCCTCAAAGGAATAAGAGGTGGCGAAGACTGCATCACATAAGTAAACCCAAAAGGAATATCACTATTAGATCTTCTATGTGCTTTGCGGGGAGGCAAACCCTCACCGACCTTCATATTGTTGCCTCTACCAAAAGGTGAAGGTGGCAACACCGAATGAGAACTTGCGTCTCTATCCTCCATAGACACATCCATTGACATGGACTCTGAAGCAGTAGTTGAGGAAGAGTCCCTGAAAGTTGCGGGACTTAAGGGTGGCAACGAGTCAAGAGAGAAAAACGTTGACGGTTGTGACAAAGATCGCGAGTGAGTCGGTCCCGGGCCAAAATTCTGCGAACCCATTTGCTGATTTACTGGCCTAGACACCGGGATCTGAGAATACGGAGAAATGGGTGGGATCTGATTGGGGTGTGACGGTGGTATCCCTGCTCTCTTTCCGTTGTCAGCACCAAAATTCTGAGCAAAATGTCTAGCTCCCATTTGGTTTTGATTCAACTGTGGAATATCAAGTTGGCTCATCAATGAAAATGGCTGCTTTGGAATGCCAGATGATGACTGCGTTGTACCAAATGAAGATTGAAGCCTTTGCATAACTTCGCCACTAGCTTCTTTAGTATCACCCATTCTGCAAACTCTCACACTACAAAGCCCCAATTCAACTTAACCCAGCTCGCCTTTCACCAGAATCCAATCAACAAATCAGATAAAACACACCAAGACTCTTCAACTAGCAAACAAACCAAAACTCAAAACAATCAAAAGGAGTATAAAGAACAAAACTTTTCAAGAAAAAAGATCAGATAATGAATTAAAGGAAGCATCTTTCGCCATTGAAAATAGCAAAGAAAACTAGAAAATTACATTTTTATACTTGTATACACTACCTTGTTTAACTAGACCCTAGTATCAAACAAATGGGCGTCCAAGACATGAAGGGCACTAAGATGATTCAATTCCTCCACGGCACAATTTAACTTTATCTGCGACGGAAATGACAAGGTGAACAGGACCAACCATCAAGAGCAAAACACCCTCAGACTTTCCTTTCACTAAACAAGAACTGAACCTAAGTGTTACCGTAACATCTTGAACTATCTACAACTACGTGTTGCTCTTAGTCTATGTTGTGTTTTTCTTTTCCTATATTTTCTCCATATGTTTCTATTTCAACGAGGACGAGGGCCAAGACACGGACTTCATGAGGAAGTTGGAGGACGCGTCAATTTAATAAGAAATGTCATTTGAATTTGGACTGAATTTGCATTTCATTCCGACCTCATTTTCATTAGACGTTTGTTCCCGCAACTTGTTTAGTCCTAAGTCTCTGCTTCCAAAATTGTTGGGTCTCGTTTTTTAATTGATTTTCTTTTTCTCTTAACTTTTTGAAAAAATTATTTTATTATCACATTTAGCTTAAAGTTTTGCGGTTAGATGAAATTTGAAGAAGTCTGATAATATGCAGCTTTATTCTTATATGTTAAAAAAATTAATTTTTAATAAACCGACACGTAAATGAAATAAAAAATGCAAAATATACAGTAAGAAAAAAATATTTATGGGATAAAATGTTACATAATTGACGGCTTTATTCCTTTACCCCCTTTTCCCCCACGCGCTATCTTTTTCCGTGACTGTCAATCTTCTTACTTGCTTCCTTTTTCACCCTTTTGACTTCGATCCTTGTTCTTGCCATGTACGCCAACCTTCTTTCTTTCTTTCTCTTAACCTTCTTTCTTTCTTTCTCTTACTAACTTTACCGACTTTAAATGAGAAGGACTACATTTTTCTTTCAAATGTGTTGGTTAAAGATTGGGTTAGCATACTATGTTAAATAATTCAAAAAAGTATGAGAAAACGTTGACCATCACAAATAATTGCATTTTAATTCTTTTTTTAATCAATGTTTTACAATTTGAATCGTTTGATGTCAACTTTTTATTTTGAATTAGTTTAATAATTTTTATTATTAAAAACTGATAATTTTATTAATTATTCAGCTAGTTTATAAATTAAAATAAATTTATTAATTTTTATTTAATATTTTTAATTAAATTTTAAAATTTAAATAGATAAAAATAGTCTTCTTAATTATTTTTTTATTCAACTTTACTTTTGGTTCAGCCGGATTTTGGCTGAACGGTACATTGTCGTTCGGATCCATGATTCTTAATAGATTTGGCTAGAGATTACCTGCAAAACAGATAAAGGCACGCCAGGGGTTGGTCCCCGGCCGGCCACTCCGACGCTCAAGTTAGTATTTTTGTAAAGGGTGTAGTCGCTTAGAGCCAGAAG
>JAOTIZ010000203.1:37690342-37710053 GCA_027123425.1 Erythroxylum panamense
AACTGTAACTGAAGAAGATAAAGTTACATGTAAATACACTTGCTTTCCAGGGCACTATATTTACATAACTCCAACAGCATGGCCGAGAGGATTGCTTGGGTTATTGTAACCCTGCCCGCTAGGGACAACAACCTGGCGTTCCACCCCGTAAGTTTCTTTTGAGCATTATCCAGAATATGCTGATAGGTGCGCCTGGTAGTTCACTCGTGGATTAAAGGAACTCCTAAATACCGACCCAGATTAGTCGTGCTGGTAACCTGAAGCCCGTTGCTTAGAAGCCTCGCAGTTTCACTAGAGACGTTCTTCGAGAAAAAAATTCGAGTTTTAGTTCTGCTAACTTGTTATCCGGAAGCTCTGTAGAATGTCTCCAAAGTTTTACCGATAACCTACATCTGTCGATCCTCAGCTTCTGCAAAGAGCACAAGGTCATCTGTAAAGAATAGGTGAGATATGGGGGGTCCTGTGCGTCCCAATTTAATCGATTTCCAAACACCCGGTGCCAACTTCGTTGAAATGAGATGACCTAGTCTCTCAATGCAGAGGACAAAAAGATACGGCGAGAGGGCTCTCTTTGTCGGATTCCTCTCAACGGCCTGAACGGCTCAGAGGCCTTGCCCTGCCAGACAACTTGCAGAGACGTAGTCGTAACACACTTCATAATGACCCAAATTAAATTCTTTGGCAGACCAATATCCACTAGAGTCTCATGCACAAACTGCCAACTAAGATGGTCGTATGCTTTTTCAAGGTCCACTTTTATAGCCAAGTACCCGATTTTACCGG
Source organism: Erythroxylum panamense (assembly GCA_027123425.1). NCBI lineage: Eukaryota > Viridiplantae > Streptophyta > Magnoliopsida > Malpighiales > Erythroxylaceae > Erythroxylum > Erythroxylum panamense. The sequence goes on from JAOTIZ010000203.1 coordinate 37,691,126, forward strand.
TCTTCTTTCTCATAGAGTGGATCACCTCCTGAGCGATAATGATATTATCGGTGATATGTCTGCTCGGGATGAAGCTGCATTGGTTAGCTGCTGCTAAATGGTCCATGTGCACTTTCAATCGATTAACAATGACTTTGAAAACAATCTTATACAGGACGTTGCAAAGGCTAATTGTCGGAATTGAGAAACCTGAGACGGGGACGGGGTCTTAGGGATCAGAACCAGGGGTGTGTGATTTAATTCTTGTTCCCAATGCTATCGACGAAAAATTTTCTGAGTGAAGGCCACCACCGCCAGCCGTACCTTCCCTCATTGGTTCTGGTAAAAGACAACATTAAACCCATCGACACCGGGGCCCTTTGTGAGGATGCATCCCGAATATAGCCCGTTTAACTTCGGTGTCTTGAACAGGAGAATTTAGCTCCTGAACTTGCGCCTCAGATAGGGGCGGGAAGGCACCTGAGATCGAGAACTGCGAGGTAGGTACTAGGTCACAAGTGTAGAGTTGGGCAAAATAATTGGTGACTAGGCTACGTAGTTGAGCCAGATCTTAAATGTGATTCCCATTAAAGTCTGTGAGCTGCGCTATCTGCAGCTTCTTTCGTTTGGCCAGGGTGATCGTATGGTAATACTTAGTGTTACGATCGCCTTTGGAGAGCCATTCGCACCTAACTTTCTGATTCCAAAATATCTCTTCCTCACACAGGACTTGCAGTAACTCGCCGCTGAGCTTGTCCTCCAAAGCCAGTAACGAATCCTTAATGGCAGCCTTCTGGGCCCGCTGAATCTCTTCGAGCCGGGCCACTAACTTCCTTTTCTGGTGGAAGATGTTATCGAACACTTGTTTATTCCATCTGCTAAAGTGAGCGGAGAATTGGTTCAAGGAGCGACTCATCGTCATCTCATTCAGGTTCCAATACTCCTTGACCACCGCCTGAAACCCATAATGGGTGATCCAAGCATTCTGGAAACGAAAAGGCGACGCTCCGAAAACATGCATCAGGGGGAGGGGGGTGACATAGCATAGGGCGGTGGTCGGAACCTAGGAAGGACATATGTTGATTTACAGTAGTGGGGAATTTCTGTACCCATTCGGAGGATCCGAACACGCGATTGAGACGTGCTTGCACTGTCCGTCGCCTCCATATGAATTTAGAACCTAGGAATCCTAAATCGTGAAGACCACACCGATGCACCCAATCCTTAAAACGTTGACTCACCACCTAGGTCGAGGGTGTTCCGTCCCTTTTGTCCGACTACTCCAGCTTAGCGTTAAAATCACCCCCCCACAATCCAGGGTTGAGTAACAGAGTTGCCAATCCAAGAAAGCGCGGTCCAGAGACTAGACTGCGAAGTTACTTGCGGACTGGCATACACGACTATATGGTCGAAAGATTGTGACCGATACTGAACGATAGAATGAATAAATTGCCAATGAGCTATAACCACAGAGATATCAAAAACTGTCTCCCAAAGGAGCCAAATACCTCCCGAAAACCCTTCCGCTTCAACTTTAAAAGAAAAATCATACCCTAGGGAAAGAATAATATCTTGTGCCCACCATATGCTGCGGCCTCGCCTCGGTCCCTTGTGCCTGAGCTGATATGATCTGGCTAACACAGATTATCTCAAAATGGGTCGGGATTTCGACTGCTAGGTTCTGCTCGGAGGGCGTGGGTTTAAGTTGAATTTTGGAAGTCGTGGCGGAGTCCGTTTCCAGACGCCCGCTAGCCTGGCCTCGGGTCGCCCTATTCGGGGGACTAGTCATAATAACTTTGCCTTTCGGGCCCGATTTGGAGCTGCGGGAACGATCAGTGGGCCTTGCTGCCCCTACCTGGATTTTGGGTTGACCAGTTCCATGAAAACTAAACAAATTAACTCTCTATCCAAAACCAATTGGGCTCACTTGTGTGGTCTTGTCCACTGTGAGCTGTCCCATCCTTGTCTGCGTCAGGAGTTATTAGCGCAGTATACCTTGATCCGCCCCCAGATTTTGACTTACTCACTGCACTGTCCCTAGCACTCACCTGTCCCTTCGCTGCTCTGGGCCTTCTCCTCTGAACGTTTGTCCATAGTCCATATTCGTTGTTTCCCGCTTCCTCCTGCTGACTCCGATGTACCTCCAACGGTCCTCTGTTCTTCGTCCCACCTGGCCTAGAGTTGGCCACCGGCGTAGGCGCTGCGTTCTCGGCAGTAGGCTTCCGGGAACAGGTGCTAGGATTGTGGCCAACAATTTCACACGTGAAGCACACCTAGGGGAGTCCTTCGTAGGTGATCACCAGTGTTTCTCCATCAAGGTCGACGTTAGGTGGCAGAGGACGGGTGACGTCGATTTCCACCACTATCCTGGCAAAACGCCCACTGTTCGCCTGCAACGTATCTTCATCAATCCGGACAATTGTCCCGACTAGGTTCCCCAGCTCAATGAGGATTTTCGGATGGTAAAGCGCAATCGGAAGGTTAGGAATCCTAACCCAGATGACAGCTTGGGTGATCACTGCGTGTGAGGGGCGGAAGGAAGGGCTCCAACGTTGAACTGCTATCACCTGTCCGAAGATCCCCCATGGCCCTTTGGCGAGCACCGCAAGTAGTCCCCTTCCTTCTTGAATTTTATCAAGTAGAAGTCGTTGTCGAGGTCCACCATTTTCATTTGATTGCGCAGCTTCCACAGGATCCGCAGACGATTGTTGAGGACACTGAAGCCCACCTGACGTCCCGGCACCTTCACGATCACCGCCTGGTTCCACTGCTGGTCCAACTTTGCTTTCAAATTTTGCGAGAGCATGAGGCTGCCCCCCAGCTCCCCTACTATAGTCGTGATGTCACCTTCATCAACGTTCACAGGCTCGTCCTCCGGCCAACCATGCGTCACTACCTCTCCCGCTGTCTCGTGGCCTCCTGTGACTGCCGCGATATAGGAAGGTTTGGGTGGAGGAGGATCCTCCTCCCTTTTTCGCGTCCTTCTCTTCTTAGCCATGTGACCCTCAGGGTCGAGGGAAGCCATAATCCTACGGTGCTCCGGCCTATCACTCTTTGAAGCTCTCCCCTGATCGTTGTCCTGGTCGAAGAAAATTTGTTACCTTTTATCTCTCACGCCTTTCTTTACTTCACTTATTCTGATTCTAGCATTGTTTTAACACTTAATTTTTTTAAAAATAACTTTTGCGGTAGAAACAAATACTTTTCAATTTTTAAAAGCTGAACCAAATAGGCACTTAGTGCCTGTTTGGATGAGCTTATTTCAATAGAGCTTTTGTCAGTAGAGCTTTTGTCAATAGAGCATACAGTAGACCGTTTGGCAACATAAAAATGAAAAGCACTTTTATTAATTTTTAACTATATTTTATTTTGTAATAAAATTATTTATGCATATAAATAATATTTAAAGTATATTAAATAATATGCAAAGCATAATATATTATGTTTACATTTGATTTGAAAGAATTCAACTACTATTAGGGCTTTTCATGAATAGAATGGGTTACATTTACTTTACAATTGTTTGACAAATTTACTTCCATTTAAATTGTGACATCAATAATTTCATGCTTTGAATGACTTCAAATTGATATATCATGCAGACACTGTTGTAGACTTTAAGATTTAATTCACACCACTACAAGAAATGTCTCATTTACACCTTACGGTTACTTATTTCTTATATAACTATCTTGTTGGAAATTTAGATAACCATCATTTTAAGCAATTAACCTTATAAAATTATGAATAATCATTGAAGTAATTACAATTTTAACTTGCTTTGGAAAAGAAAAACTAGGCATTTGACGTAAAATTTTCCACCTATGCTAGTATCTCCATATTTTTTTGCCTCTAATCTTTTTGTAGATGAAGTACTCCAGTTCATGCATTAACAGGATTATGTCATTAACCAGCCAACAAGAACTGCCATTCCATTGGGAAACTTGCATGAGGAAAAGGAAAGTTGAGAAAATGATCAGCAACTGTACATAATAGCACTAGATGGTGTGGTGGCATTGACTTTGTTGCTCCAGTCTTCTATTTCAGACATGCATATGTTGTTGCTTTCTTTTATTTTTCCTGCTTATCAACCATTTACTTAATTCTCTCTGCTTTTTTCCTTTGTTCCCTTTTTAATTAATAGAGTAAACATCAATACACAAGCACATGTTGTTGCTTTCTTCTAATTCTCTGTTTTAAGTCTCAGACATAAGATCATAGAACAAAAAGATTCAACCTATTGAACATCAGAGCCTCTCTTTTAAGGTCTTTCCATATATCAGATGCACCATGTACAATAAAAGGACATGTATTGAGTTAAAAATTGGTTCAGTTCTAGGTTTTACATAGGAAAAAGGTTATGCTCATGTATATCTAAGCTATGCCTCTCACATAATCGCAGGATCTTTGTATCTTTTGAAAATAGTCTCAATGTCTGCCATTACTTCTGTGGGCAAAGGTCGCTCAGTTGACATGAAAGTATCGATGTCTTCTTTTAGCTATTAAATTGAGGTTGCACCAATGATTGAACTAGTCATAAATGGCCGATCTCATGCAAATCTGAGAGCCAGCTGAACTAGAGTCAGAGTATACTTCCTGGCCAGTTCAACATATTTTACTATAGCTTCCTGCAATCCAGTTAAAAGAAACATTAATGACAAAATCAAACTTACTATGATTAATTGCGTATAATAGATCATGTGAGCAAAATGCATAAAACTAATAACTTTCATAGACTCCTTGTAATAAATTATCTGATGTAGGACAAGTTATACAATTAGAAACTCAGTAAAAAGAAAACAGAATAAAGAGGGCAAGAATATGTAGAGAATCCGGATGAACAAGACAGATCTGATCAGGTTAGAAAGCAGCAGAATAGGAGTGAAACATAGAAGAAACTAATGAAGAATCAAGAACATAATAGAAATGACTAATGAGTTTCTATCACTAAATTTAAACTGCTGATAGCATGAAAGTGTCATCATCTAACAAGTATTCAACTACTGATCTCGGAGCTATTTCATTCAAGATGGGGAATGCTTTGGGTTCATTAAGGACATAACTATAACCTTTAATATGAGCTTTCAAACATTACATGGTTTTGTTTATTAAAGCAAAGGTCACAATAGTTACGAAAGCAATTTGTTTCATTATGTTCTTTTTTTAGGTAAACAATAGACAAAATAAATAAATAAATATAAAAGGAAGTCCATAAAATCAATCCATTAAAAAAATTGTAACTAATCAATGTCAAAATAAAATATATATGTATATGTAAGTACTAAAGGACGTTCCCCAAACAAACATATAATAAAACCTTTCTGCATAAAACGAAAGCTTGGACTAGCATACACATCCCCCATTTGGCTTGCAAGCCTCCGCGTTCATGGCTTCCAATAGACTAAAAGAAGAACCCTCTCATGTTTTTAGTTCCTCAATCTGTATCCTCTGCTTTTATTTTTATTTTAGCTTTTCACAAGTTTCAACATCTCAATTATGCGGAAATTATGGATCCATCAGATATCATTAAGCTTAGCAGGTCTAACCTTAGACGAAATAGTGGGAAGCATAGTATTTCGTTCTTTGACTAGACTCCCGTCTCTCCAGAAGGTCAAATTAGCACTCTCTTGTGGCACTCGCGAGTCCCATGACACATTGATTCTGGCAACATTCATTCCACCAACGACAAACACCTCCAGTTGCTCCGACCTACATGTCGACGGGCCAATAGTGCAAATTTGTTTCGCCCTCTTGGTGCTCCTGAAGCCATTCTCCTTGAGTTCTGTCTCCATCACCACATTTACCTCAATGGAGGACAGCAGGACACAGCCGCTGTTAGGGGAACCGATGCCATTTTCGAGGGCAAGAATTTGTATAACTGAAAATAACTAGAGGCTTCGGTGCAGACCCAACAGCAAAAGATATAAAGAAATATAAAGAGGAATTACCCTGTGAGTATCGTGGGTGTTTTCAGAAGATAAGTTGTGAGTGATTAGAGAAGATAGTCGTGAGTGTGTGAGTGAACTGAAGAAACGAAAGAGAGGATTTAAAATTTGATATATACGTAACTGACGGAAAATCAGCTTCCCGAAAAAGCTAAATTTGGGCTTTTCTGAAAAGCTCCAAATTTTAGCTTCTAAAAAAGCTATATTTTGGCTTTTAAAAAAGCTATTTCTACTGTAAAAGTACTTTTTACTTTTCCAGCCAAACAACCATTTTTTCCTTGAAACGGCTTCTGCGGTGTGAAAAAGTGCTTTTGGGACTTCCAGAAGCCGAACCAAACAGACACTTAGTTTAGGTATTACTCTGCCCATATTCATATTCACTTTTTATGACTCAACCCATATCTGTGTCTATATCTATCGGTTTTTATGATTTATTACTCATATCTAAATCTATTGGATTGTTTGAATTTTTGGATATCCATTAGGTAGGATATGGGTATCTATCGATTCGGGTTATCACTAGACCCATATCTAAATCTATATCTACATCTATTTTTCAGCATCAATTTAAAATTTATTTTTTAGCTTTTATGTCTATTTTTTGAGTCGAGTAATACAGATATTAATTGGGTTAAGAACTCATTGTCATCCCTACTTATCCCTATATAATAAAAAGACTGTTTCTAATAGACTCGCGTTTAGTGTTGTTGGGTCTGATTCACATAGTATGGACTACCAAATTTAAAATTCTTTTTGGGCTTAAGTTCAAAATGGGTAAAATTGGTTTTGATTTGACTTAGGGTTGTAATGGTGTTGAACCTTTTGCCAAACTCATTATAAAATCGTTATTTAAACAAAATTTATTGATAAATTTCTAATTTTTATAATATGAAGAAGTATAAATTATTAATCCTTAATTATGGTGACATTATTAAATGTTAATTTAAATAAAAATCATTTTAAAATTATTTTAAAATAAAATGATTTATTTTTAAATTTTTACAAAAATTATTGTATTTGTATTTTCTTTCGTTGCTCGGCCTATATTTCTGCGAGTCTTCTTTTGGCAGGGGAAGCTCTAGGATTACCATTCTTAAGCCCATATCTGCAGTCGATTGGATCTGATTACAGGCACGGGGCTAACTTTGCAACCTTAGCATCTACTGTGTTATTACCCAACACTTCCTTGTTTGTGACCGGAATCAGCCCTTTTTCTCTGGCTATTCAGCTAAATCAAATGAAGGAATTTAAGCTTCATGTCGATGAATATCACTCAAAAGCCGAAAGAGGTACACTTAATTGCATGACTTAAGAACTGTTAAGCTATACTTGATAGCGTTCAATTTCTCAGGATCAACGAAGCTTCCATCTCCAGACATTTTTGGAAAATCGCTCTACTTATTCTACATCGGTCAGAATGATTTTACCTCCAATTTAGCAGCTATCGGTATAGCAGGTGTTCAGCAGTATCTCCCTCAGGTGGTGGCTCAGATTGCTGGCAGTATCAAGGTCAGGTCTCAGGATCACTAGACTAATCATTTTTTCGCTGTTTTGATTTTGCTGACTTTGATTCGTGTAATATCAATCCTGAAGGAGCTGTATGCGTTAGGAGGGCGGACCTTTTGGGTCCTGAACCTGGCACCAATAGGCTGCTACCCAGCTTTCTTGGTGGAGCTTACTCACAATAGCTCAGACATTGATGACTTCGGTTGTCTGGTTTCTTACAACAAGGCAGTTGTTGCCTACAATAATATGCTGAAGCAGACACTGACTCAGACAAGAGAAGCACTCCCAGATGCTTCCCTTGTGTACGTGGACACTCATGCTGTTTTGCTGCAGCTCTTTCAGAATCCTACTTCACACGGTATGACACTACGGAGAACTTCACCCTGTATCTGTATTTCAGTTTTTTAAGTTCTTGACTACTCTTTTAACTTGTAAACAGGGTTCAAATATGGCACTAGAGCTTGCTGTGGACATGGAGGAGGAGCATACAACTTTGATCCTCGAGTGTTTTGTGGAAATACAAAGGTGATCAATGGAAGTAAGGTCACAGCATCAGCTTGTACCGACGCATATAACTACGTAAGTTGGGATGGAATACATGCGACAGAAGCAGCGAATAAGTTTGTGACAAAAGCTATCCTCAGTGGCCGTTATTTTGATCCTCCTTTTCAACTTCAACGCCAATGTCACCTCCATTCAATTGGTTGATTGTTTTAGTTCACTTCAAACTGTGCTCGAGCTGAACCCTTTTCAGCTTTCATTACTTCGTGTAATGCCAAATAAGAAAGGAATAATAGTTTAAGCTCCTTAAATGAGGAAATAATCTAAAATAATTGAAGAATTAGTCCGTATTTTTGAAGACTTACTTAAGAGTTGAATACACTTTGAATCTTTATAAGTTGATTTTTTATTTCAATTCTCATATTTTAAAAACTATTATTCACTTTGATGATATTGTTTAATTATGACAATTTTTTTTAATTATTATTAATTTTTCAAAATGACGTAACACTAAATTTTTTAAATCATTATAAGACTATAAATAAATAAAAAATAAACAAAATATGACAAAAAATTATATAATATTTAAATAATGTTAAAATTGGATTGATTTATATTTTTAAAGCATTTGCTTTCCGATTAGGTTAGATCTAGGTTATCATTTTCTTATAGGGTTTGATCTTTTTAAGGTAGGTTTATATTAGACAGGTTGGAGTACCATGTTTCCATTAGGGTGTTTCAATCTTGTGCCACTTAATTTTGCCCACTTATTTGTGTAGATTCTATATAAATGTGTGGATAAAATTTAATAGAACAAGGAAGTAACTAGTTAACCGGAACAGAGGATCTGATCCCATATTAGACTATGTTACAGAAGCAAAAAAGGAAGATTTATTAAATAACCTTTTAAGAGATTTTTTTAAATATTGTTTTTAGAGTTATTCTTGAATTATATTCTTTATCAATTAGGATATTCTATAGCTTATTATAGGCAATCAATCATTGAATCCATCCTAATTCTCGCTTTTTTTAGTGTGATAATTCACTTTCATTCATTTTTGTGTTTGATCTCGTGGATTGACTTGTTTTTGATAAAATGGTCTTAGGCGCTCGTATTGATATCGAATATTACTAGCTTTATTGGTGAGGGTTATAACAGGATTTGATATCAAAGCTAAGTTTTATAATTTAGTTTGGTCTTGATAAATTTTCATGTTTTAAATGTTATTATGTTTTCATTTCATATATTCAATATTTTAAAAAGTTTTATTTAGGTTCTTTGCATCATTCATGAACACGATTGATTGAAAATTTATTTTTGGTTCTTGTTTTCGTCATTTTTACAAAATAAAAAGAATCATGTTTAGGAGTTGTCTTGTTTTCCATTATTGTTTAATTCATTCTTGTTAAGTTCTCATTCTACTCTTCTACTTGTTTAATTGAGTTCCATTAGATTTATTTTTTTTTTAATTTTTGTATTTCTTAACCTCTAATAGTGCTTTTGTTGTTTATCTAAATTTATTTTTTTGGGAATATTAGTCAAGAATCTCATACTGAGCAAGTAAAGAATATTAAAATAGTTTATAAATGTATGACAAATATCCTTTTACAAAGTGTCTTTTAGGGTGGAGTTAAGCCCAAATTTATCTTGGTATCAGAGCCTAAACTTGTTTTAATAGTTTGGGATGGTGCTCGACTTATTGTAGCCATTTGTTCAATATGTCCATCAAATGTTCAGCTCTGTTCTGGGCTGAGGAGAGTGTGTCAAAAATCTCACATTGAGAAAGTAAAAAATATTAAAATAGTTTATAAATGTATGACATACCTCCTTTTACAAGGTATCTTTTGGGGTAAAGTTAAACCCAAATTTATCAGTATTTGACAACAGGAAAAAGATTTAAAATTATTTTCTTAATTTAAATTATTTAATTTGTAAAAAAATATATAGTCAAGAGTTTAAGTTGCAATTCAAGTAAAAATTTGAGAGAAACATATGAGAGAATATTTTTAGTACTTTTTTTTTGCATGTACAGTATGAGTTAAACTTGAAACGAAAATTTATTTAAGGACAAGGAAGTAACAGAGAGAAAATGTAACGTAGAAATAGAGTTATTATGGAACATAATACGAGGACAATTAGATCATATCTATCGTCAATGTAGGAGGACAAGGACATGTTAGATAAATATGAAGTTGCAATATATATCTTACTATGTAACTTACACGTATCTACTGGAGTGGATGTCTTTTTTTTTTTCAAGGAAAAAAAACAAAGCCAAAAAGCTAACTAACGCAAGGATTGGCGGTACACAACACCTTGTTTATCACGGCGTAGGAGCTCCATAACTGTCGTCGGGAGCTCCTGGAGGATATGTAGTCCTGGAGTAGGGATGGTTGCGATTGAAGCCAGGTTGTCTGCGAACTGGTTGCTTTCTTGGTGAATGTGCTAGAGACGTACTTCCCAATCCCGTTAGAGTAAATCCCGGATACCTGTCACCAGAGGAGTCTCGTCAGAGAACAAATTATTACAAGATGTTGATCACTTTAAGGGAATCAACTTCAACTATGACTCGTTGATAGCCCAGCGTCTAAGCTAGGTTGAGTCCAGAGTGGAAGCCCCAAAGTTCTGCAGTTAGTGGTGAGCCTCGACAAATATGTTGCAGGAACCCTTCGTACCACTGTGACCGTGCCAGTCGCGTATTAGCCCCCCTGTAGTAACAAAGAGGTCCCCTGTTTAACTGTACCATTGGTATTGAGCTTGATCCAGTTCGCTGGTGGTTTGACCCACCCGACTAGGCTGCCCATGGGTAATCCCTATGTGGGAAGCATACAACTCTCTGCTGCTCGAGCTTTTTCATTCCAGGCGACATGATCCATCACAATTTTATCTCCTGTAATTAGCCAAGTGAAGTCTGGTTCAAAAACACTTTTGTTCCTCCATTGCCAGAGGAGCCAGCAGGCTACTCCAAATATGGAGGCTCAGTCGAAATGTTTCACTTGACAGGTCGTCGTGAGGTTGTCATGCGCCCATGTCCCCTTGTTTTGGAGAAAAAATTTCGGAGTGACCAATTCTAGGGGAAATTTTTCCCAGAAAGCTCGCGCTCTTTGATAGTCCCGTAGGATATGGAGAGTGAATTTTTTATGGCCACAATGGTGACACCCGCTAGAGGTAGCGATGTGGCACGCCACTCGCCCTAGAGTGGTTGTCTTTGAAGTTTATGATGACGTCGATGATAATGCCTCTGACTACTTGAGAGGAGTCAGTGATGTATTCAAAAGTGAAGAAAAGTAGAAGACGAGGTGTCCCAAAGTGAAGAGAAGGTGGAATAACAGATGCATCATGCTTAACTTGGAGGATGATAGTGATGATGAGTGGATTGAGAGGCTAGAATATGTTTTCATGAGTAAAGAGGAGGTTGGTGATGATAAGCCTAATTTAGAGGATGTTAGTGATGAGAAATATACTTGGAGACTTAAGGAGAAAAGGATGTTGTTATGACTAGACACGTGAACTGTTGGGAATTTAGACCTTCCAAACCCACACTCAAGGATATTTGATAGACAAAAATATCATAAAATAATAACACAAGAGAATTTACGTGGAAACTCCTAAATCGGAGAAAAACCACGGACACCGAGAAGAAAATCCACTATGTAAAAAAATCTTACAATCACACAATTTTTCCTCTCACCCAATCCCCTAATACACCAACACCTCCACAAAGAAATACTCAAGACAAACTCTCCAACTCTCACCTCAAAAGAGGAATTTAACTAGAGTCAAATTTGTCATACAAATCCTTGACTTTGTTTCGTGCATTAAACAAGGAGGTAGCCACCTCCTTATATAGGTAAGAGACTTGTCTCAATTGTTATCCCTAACCAATATGGGACAACAAAGGAGCCAATACTCAACAGATGGCTAAAAACAAAAACCCAGAACTCTTTCCTGATTCTATGATTTCCAAAAGACTTATTCTGTGCATTTTTTTTCCTGATTTTTAGTTTTAAGCTTTGGTTGTTTAATATGAGATTTCATTAAACTGAGTTTCATAAAATACTTCCAAGGGTTCAAACCATATGCAAATCCAATTTTCAGAACCAAAAACAAACAAATGTGCTTAAAGCTAATTTCCAGAAAATGCAATAACTAGAATAAAAAAGATAAAAACAAATATCCAGTTGGTTTCACGAAGAATCAGATAAGATCCCATTCTTTTAATTCCAAATTTTTGATCAATAATAATCACACAATTTAATCAAATAATAGAATTAAAAACTTGCTCTGATATCACTGTTGAAAAACCGGGTCAGAATATGATCCCGATCACAGCAGAATAATCACAAAACTTTTTCTTGATTTTTGATTTCTTGAAAATCAAGATCTATTTAATTCTATAAAATGATTAACACAAATCATAATAAAGTAGAAATTTAATTTATACCTTATTCCGAAGCTTGATCTTTATCTTGTTGTATCCCTTGAATCATTTCCGAAATCGATCTGTCTCAACCATCGTAGCAGCACAAGTGTCCGGCCTCTAATAGTATCCACAGAGTAGGTTAAGAGAACTCTGTAACTCTTACAGGGAGGGTTGAGCAAGAAATGCTAGCTCCATAGAGCTTAAGCCTATTTATAATAAGCTTCGGACATTTTAGTAATTTAATTGAAATTAAATTCTAATTTCAATTAAACTTTAATTAGAATTACAAATAATCCTAATTTAATACTAATTATGCCCATATAAGATTCAATATCTCATATTGATCCTTATTTAATAAATATCTCATATTTAATCATAAAGTTTCTTAAACTTTGCAATTAAGACCATCTTGATTAAATTAATTTTGCTCTCTTAAACCCATTCTATATGTGAGGCTCATTAGGTTCTTAAATATGTTAGCAATGATTATAAAATCTAATTTTAATTCATAATTAAAATTAGATAAATTAAAACTCTTTTAAATTTATCTTTAATTCTCCAATTTAACAATTTATAATCATAGATCAAGATTGGCGTCTAGCAATGCGTCATGACCACCCAAATATTTAAGAATGTCAAAGTGGTTTTGACTAACATTTTCGTGCATAATTTTTCTATATAATTTAATCCTTTTATCATACAATGTTCTGATTAGACATAAAGCATGGAGATAATATTTACTCTATTTTGAGTCTAATCATATTAGTTCTTTTCCATTAGCTATTGATTCAATTAATGACATTTGTAAACTATTTACAGAGTATCATTTCACCTTGGCCCACAATTTTCGAATTAATACTAATCGAGAACAACAGAACATTCTCCCTAACTACTTTTGGGTGATGAATCATATCTTGATCATTCATCTATCTCCATATAGTTCATGCTACATCCAATGACTATCGATTAAACGACCTATGATTAAATAGATTATAAGTAGTATCAAAACATAACAATCCCCATACAAAATAACTTTGATGATCTCAAGTCAAAAGATCATTTATACAACATCACAATGGAAATTCTATAGATATACAAGTAATGTTTCAAATAGATGTCTCATATCGGGCCTGTTCAGTGAACTTGTTCTCTAGCAAGTATTCACACATTTGTTTAAATATCTCTATACTTTAACCTATGAGATCGGCTACTTCTTTCTAAAAATAAAACGTGTGCTAGTCATTTTACATTATATTAATGTCCAATCTTAATAGAACAATGACTAGGAACATTTAGGAATAATACATAAATGTAATATGAATCTCATTATAATTTCATTTATAATGTACAATTATCTCATGGACTTTATCATATACATCTAAACATGTATAAGATAAAGAATATGTTTAATAATTTGTCACTAAAGTACAACCAAAGCAGTTGGCTATAGGGCATAAACTAACACATCTAATGACCAACAAAAAGAGAGAGAGAGAATGAGAGAGGAGACAAGGCTAAATAATTGCTACAATGAAAAAAATAATGGCCACAGACTTCTTAACCATGGAATAGGGATTTTTGCTTTTTTTCACTTTTCATAAATAATTATGAACCGCTGATAAAAAGAAGAGATTCTGTTTCATTTTGTTTCTCCATTCAACAAAACAATGCTATTTTGCAGACTTAACAATTATATGTCATTTTTATTAACTAAATTTAGTTATTTTAAGTTTGATCAGGCTGTAAAGTCTAATGTAGAGCCGGTTTAAAGTTTGAAATAATTATTTGTTAAAATATGAATTTGATTGAATCTCGATTAAAATTAATTTTACCAATCATAATAAAAAATTTATGATTGAAAGTAATAACACGAATGTCTAAATTATTTAATTATTTGTTGCAAATTTAGCATTGAACTAGTCGGTTTACCTATTAGGCCAAATTTCTACGGAACTAACTTGACGTATCATGCATTCGAACTTCCAAATAATTTTAAGAATTATAACTTATTTCTTTATCAGTTTAACTTATCCATATATCAGTGAAGGTGCAAGAAAAGGAGATAATACATAAACAATGATATATATCTTCATGTTTTAATGTTTGTATTTCAATGATAACGATCGACAGAATGTTAAGATGGGCATTCAACATGCTTTGCATATATGGTTCATTCGTTATTTACTTATGAAATCCAAGAGCAAAACCTGCAGGAAATATGTGAACCCCAAATGCGCTTCTATTTTGAACGATAGTTTATAAAATTCAACTTGTAATTTATTATAAATATTAAACTTCAAAATACACTTTTTTTGCCTAGAAATACATAGAAACGATAGTTTATAAAATTCAACTTGCAATTTATTATAATTATTAAACTTCAAAATACACTTTTTTGCTTAGAAGTACATAGATAATTGAAGCCATTCCATTCCTACGGAGAATAAGGGTGCCGGCTGCTTCTTGTCAATCTTCCTTAGGAGACGTGGAAAATACTCTGTTGTCGAAACAAGAGCAACATTGTAATTAAATAACTTGGCTTTCCTTTACTTAATCGGGCTTATAAATACATAAGATATATTATGTACCTTCGGTTTAATTGGGCACTTTTGAGGCTGTCTTACAATGTAAATCTGATCTCCAGTGCTATTATACAGGTCCTGATTCCGATACCAAGTCCACAGAGCATGAGTCTCATTTTTTACCTGAAAAGGTGCGATAAAATTATCGTCCTCCAAGGTATTAAATTGTGACAATTCCGATAAATTGTAGTAGCCGCAAATCCTCACACCATCATTAAGCCTATGTTTATAGAATAATATGTACAGTTTTGTTTGCCAGAAATAAGATTGAACAGAAAAGAAAGATGTGTTAAATTTCTGGAATCAAGTATACCTCTAAAATGCCATGACCGAAGCTACTGTCCCTGAAGGCACTGTATTCAGGCTGACGATCCCAACAGTACTTTCCTTTTGCAGGTCCTGAAGTGAACTTGAAAGCACAGCCAAACCCACTCAGATTAGGACATTTTCCAGGCTCATCGGCATGTTCCACTGGCAAATCTTCTCTATTTCCTCCATCTCCAATTGTAATGTGCACAGGTCCACAAGGATCCAAAGTGTAGTTATATACTCTATTCGACCTCTCGTATGCATGTACCTGTATTTTGATTGAAAAAGAAAATGATGTTGAGGAAACCAAATTGTGCCTGTGAGGCCCGAGTGCAAAAATGTACACTTACATGTCCAGCGAAGACGATATCAACACCATATTTGTAGAGCAGTTCTTCCATCTCTATCCTCATGCACTCTCCTTCTCGGTAGTGTTTAACATATGTGGCATACCATGTAGTATGCCATGAAACCACCAACCATGGGGTTACTTTTCTGTCAACTTTTGCTAGGTCTTTCTTCAACCACTTGTACTGATCCGCTGTTGGTGTATATCAGATTGTTGTGTTCATCAAACATAAAAAGAAATAATACGTAAGACATAGTGATTAAAGTTTCTTACATGATTTGTTGTAGGCGAGGTCAGAGGCCAGGAATACAAAATGTATACCTCCTGCATTAAATGAATAATAGAGTGGAGAAGAAGGGAACCCATATCGGGAAGTATAAGCAACTAATGTCTTGTCTCCAGCCTGTTCTTCTACGTCATGATTTCCCTCCAAGAACATCATTGGAATTTTTGATATTACGGGCTCCATGTACCTGAAAATAAATAATCACCCTAATGTTATATATATCTTATGCCTCAATATTGATGCTAATGTTAAGCAATTCTAGCATAATCAAAGCTAGGGCATAGCTAGTTAAGCTCTAAAAATCACATTGCCCTCAAAATAACTTATTAAATATTAGACAATTTTAAATTTTCGGATTTCACCTAAATTATCAATCAATTCTATCATGATTATTGCATCTTTCTTCTAACGATATAGAAGATCAAGTGAAATCAGAAGTTAATACAGCAAAAAGCTTAGCGCAAAAAGTAGTACAAGTAAATCTGAAATGGTATCTTTTAACCACTTGGGTTTAATAAATACCTTCCCCAGTAGTCCCACCTAGGCTGATAGGTGGTATCGACAAATTCTTCAGGGATCTCCCGAGGAGAATTGTATCCAGTTCCATTGGACAGATACAAGTCTGCATAAGTAACATCCCCAAGCATTACAATGACATCAGGATTGTTTCTGACCATATGATCAATTGTTGAGGTTGTATTGTATGTTAGGCCTAGGTCTCCCACAATTGCTATTTTCTCTGGGTAACTTTTCGGGCCTGGCACTGGCATGGTCCTGAATGACTTAATGGCACTCAAAGCTTCTCTGGAAGGATCTCCACATCGATAGTAGTACACGCTGTTAGGTTTTAACCCTGAAAAACCACCAAAATGTGCAGATTATTCCTACATGTCTGACTTCAGAATATTACTGCAATTTGTTTAACTGCAGAACTAGTATAGGAAAAGAAAAATCAAAAAGTGAGTTCTAGTTGCAAGGTTGGCGGCTATATACCTATGAGACGAGCATGATGTATGATGCCTGATGTATAATTGCGCAGCTTATAGTCACCCTTGTCTTTGGAAGAATTATACAGTTGATTGTAAATGAGGGAGTGACCATGAGCTTTGTGAGATAATTTAGTCTTGGACCTTCCAAATTGAACAACGCTGGCAACAGTGTTGGGATCTAATGGTTTAATGTCATAACCGATCTGATATTCCCCTGCAAAATTTTATTTTGATATACAGAATAAAAAATGCACTAGAGACAGGAAGAAACAACCATAATTAAAAGGCTTGAACACTAATGAGCTAATTAGTGAAGATACCTGTAATCCAAGAAATCCAAACGGAGTCGTAATTTGCAGAGAGAGCCACAGAAATTTGTTCAGGCTCAAAACCTGTAGCCTTTCTTTGAAGAAGATAGTAGTCATTTGGCAAGTCCTCAGCATTAAAATCACGAAAGCTCTTGTCATAAAGGGGGACGGTCTCAGGCTTAAAAGGTCCATCAAGGGTAGTTGGTATACCCTGAACTAGGGCAATCAAACACACCGCAAGAACAGAAGAAAGAACCTTTCCAGGCATTTTAACCAAGCCCATTTTTGGGTTACGCAAGCAAGAGTAGTGGAATAAGACCTGTAGATATACAAGGAATGGGACAGAAAAGGTGGCAAAGATGTTATGACTACAGAGACGCAGAAGGTTGCATACAGATGGTCAGTGGAGGTGCAAGCCAAGAAAACAACAGCAGACTATTTATAAGCAGAAGTGCATGCTGTATATCCTTACGGAAGCATATTATATTTAGATAGGGCCAGAAGCTGCTGAAATTTGAACAAAACCTTATTATAGTCAGATAGGGCCTGAAGCTGCTGAAATTTGAACAAAGCCTCGGGATATGCTATATTATGAAATTGATTTTTTATTTAAGTTTTGACTTTAATTCATACATTTTTTTTTTGCGCGATTTGCTATGGGATAAGCATATGCTGATGACAAAGTAATTAGTAGATTCATAGCCCAAAGGACTGAAATCCCCATATCACAGAGAATATCTAGAATTCTGTAGAGGTAAGAATATTTAATTAACAACACATGCATTCAAAATAATATCAATATCATAACGATTCTAGGTTAGTATTTCATTCTTAATTTTGTCATAATTTGTTTGTTCCAAAATAAAGTGATAATATCAGCTTTTAAATTAAGAAGCTAAAAGGTTAAATTTTATGTATATTTTTTTCGTGATGATTTTCTATCAAAAAAATGGAAAAATAAAATTGATAATAAGTTAAATTAAAATTATTCTTAGTTCAAGTTTCATTTACTCTTAAAGTTTAAAATTAAGTAATGCTAGATATAAACTCTATTTTAAAATTTTAAGTTTGGAAAATTACATCTTCTAATAGTTTAATTTGAAAAAAATTGTAGTTTATAGTTCTCTTTGGTATTGTTGAGAAGAAACTAGTATTAACAAAATGATGTGGACGGTATTATGATTTAATATAATTATTACATTCAAAGTGTTGTGGAATTCATTAAAAATAAGATTGATTTGTGTGTAAAAATACTTTATCAATAATAAGTTATAACAATAACAATGTCCCAATAAAAATCATGCTAAAATGCAAGGTTTTAAGCGGTCTAAAAGTATATAACTTTTTTCTTAACCAGTAGAGGGAACTTTCTCAATAGACCCACATGAAAAAAAGATTTCTGAAAGTAGTTAGAAGAAAACAGTAGACAAATACATAAACAAATAATTGCATAAATAAAATTAATATTAATTAATTAATTAAGGTAAAAGTAAATAAAAAACAAGAAAGAAAACAAACAAGCAATTGAAAAAGAAAAATATGAAATAAAATAACTAAAGGAATAAGTGTTACCGATAAAAGTGTTTAGGCTAATTAAAAGATACGATAATTAAAGAAAAATGTTCAAAAAACTTATGAAAAGAAAAGAAACTCTTTATGTAACATCCCGTTATTGTTAGCAAGGGTATTTTGGTAAATTGGGACAGACTGATAGGTTTCATTGCATTCACTGATTGAGCATGTCATTGGC
>JAOTIZ010000203.1:37719607-37731370 GCA_027123425.1 Erythroxylum panamense
CAACTCCTAAGATTAGATCAGGTCCTCCCGTATCAAACACATATGCATTCACCCTAAACTCTTCTCCATTCAACTCCAGCTTAATGTCCTTGCAAATTCCTTGTGAGAAGGATCGATGTCCATCCCCTAACCTAACACTAAAAGTTCTAGTTGAAGTGACAGTGATACCCATAGCCTGAACCAATCTTCAGGACACAAGGTTGTGACTAGCTCCACTATCAACCATTATGACAATAGGCAATTCATTTAACTTACCTATTAAAACCATCGACTTCGGGGGTGAGGATTGATCACTTCCTAATTCCATGAACTACACAGAATTGCACACTAACTCCCAATCTTCCGGGTGATCCTCTACCACTGGTGCTTCTCGGTGAATTTCCCCCACGTCTGCTTCATCACCTTCCCATATAATTAACATATATGCTTTGTCTGGACATCGGTGGAGTGGGCCGAAAGTCTGCCCACACTTAAAACACAATCCCTTAGCCCTTCTATCCATCAGTTGTTCGTAGGTCAAGTTCCTCGTTCCCCTCCATTTCGAGTTCCATGGTCGCTGGCCTTCAGTAGAGGTGTGACGGCTTTCGTTGGGTAATTCTTTTGCTTCGTTCTTGGTATTGCCAGCTGCATGGGTTGGTGGGACTGGACGGTTAGTGTTGGAAATATTTAATCGGTACCAAAACTTGAGTGGGAACTTCCGCGTTTAACTTTTCGTTCTTCTGGCCGTATCACCCCTTCACCGACTAGCTCTCTCTCTACTTTCCTTGCTATAGAAATTAATCGAGTTCGGGTTGGAGGATCGTGAGTGCGAACTCTGTTTTTTACTTCTTCACGCAAGCTTCCCAAAAAACAACTCATATACCACTCCTCTGGAAATTGACCAATCTGCGACGCAAGTCTCTTAAATTCATCGATATACTCATCCACCGAACCACGTTGGGAGACTGACTTCAATTGTTCTATCGGGTCACCCTCGTCCTTTCCCCTATAACGGTCGAACAACGATCGTTTGAATCTTTCTCAAGTCATACATGGGTCCAACTCACGTAAAGTCATGAACCATTATAATGTCGAACCCTCCATACAAATCTGAACCATGGGTAGACGAAGCTCAGGAGGGATTTCATGAATCATAAAGTAGGATTCAGCCCTCGTGACCCATGCGAATGGGTTGTCCCGTGGAAAGCTGGGAGGTCGACCCTACGAGCTGTGTTCTGATATTCTTGCCACGCATGAGCCGTCGCTGTCGATGACACGTGGTCACCTTGTCAGTGTTGCCCAAACTCTTGCGGACCGATAGCGTGGTGCCTAGTTCCTTGCGATCCACTGGCAGTTCTGTCGTTGCTGGCGGTAATCGAAGAGAGTTGCGCATGTTTTTCACCACCACCAGAAGAGGACGCCTGTTGAGTAAATGCCGATGGTTCTTCTTCTTGGCCCATCTTCTGTTTCTGCGAGTTTTTGACCATCAAGGATTGAAACCCATCCTTCATCTCCGACTGTAGCAGATGTTGCGATTTGTCCTGCGTGGAGAGAGCTCAGCTGCGATTGAAGATCCTTCAAAGTGGTGTCATGCGATTTAATCATGCCCTCTTGTGCTGAGAGGGATGATTCCTGCCTCCTAAGAGATGCCTCCACTGCCGATACTCTAGCCTCCATTCTAGTTTGCATACAATCTCTACCCCTTGGTCTCTCAATGAAAGCACCAATTGATAAGAATATCAGTAGAGAATTGTATTATTTACGTAGATGTAGGGTACAGTAGCAATATAACTCTTGGAAGATAGCTCCCAGGCCAATACAAAATCTATATTTCCAGAATATGAATGATGATCCCTCTACTCTCTATCAGATTTCTCTATATCCCTCCATTCCCTTCACAATTTCTCTCTCCATAACTAACTCCTAACATCCTACCTATGTAGCATCTACCCCCTTTCCCATCTTACCTCTACGGATGTAGGTCTGGATGGGCTTAGAGGGCTGTATACTAACACTAACAGGCTGAGCACTAGGAGGAATGCTAACAGTTATGCCTACTTGTTTTGGAATCTTGACATTGATTGCTGGGATCTTCGACTTGGCTTTGAAAGTGATAGGATTGATTGATCTGGGCAACTTTATTTCCCTCTGCTTCTGTACGTATAGATGTTTTTTTTATGTTTTGTTCCTGTTTTCCTGTGAATGTTGGTGTGTGTATATGTTTGTACATATGTATGTATGTATGTGAGAGAAAGATAGAGAGGTGAAGCTAACAAGCCATGCGCTGTTGCAAGCATGTATAAGGGGAAAGCGTAAGATCACTGAAGCAGTAGATTGTGTGAATTGCTGAAAAAGTCCCTTCTTTTGTTTTTTTTCTCCCAAATTTTGTGATTAACCAATGTTTTATGGCATCCTGCTATTATACTGAACCAGTATTTTATCCATGACAGAGCAAATGCTCAACAGCCAAAACTTTTTGTTGGAATGATCCTTATCCTCATTTTCGCTGAAGCTTTGGCCCTGTATGGTCTTATTGTTGGCATCATCTTGTCTTCTCGAGCTGGCCAGTCAAGGGCAGACTAAAAGGGAAGATTGCTATTGGTGTCACTTTCTATGGAAAGATTTATTGTTGTCCATAGGTTGTTGATTGTTGGCCGGCGCTTTCAGTGTCCTCAGACATTCTTGTAGTGGAAGTTCCTGCGCTGCTAGGCACTAGATGGTTGGTTTATGCTGTTTTGTGAAGTGGGATTGAGTTTTATCTGTCAAATAAAAGCTTGTCAAGCTCTCTATGTATGTTTTTATCTATTAGTGTAGTTCGTAGAACTTCTTATCTGTTGTAGAAACTTTGGATTCTTGAAACAAATGATTGCATAAATGCTTATTGAACTTTCTCACCTTCGCAAGCATACGATGGTTTGGCCGTTTGGATCATACAATTCCACTTTCTCTGCCATTAATATGAACTTTTACATTTGGGCCTTGAGGTCTGGAAGGAGAAAAGATTTGGATTCATCACCCCACCAAAGTTTTAATAGTCAACTTGCCGATAAAACGCGAACTTAGGATGCTACTCCCTCCGTTTTATAATAAAAATCGTTTTAGAAAAATACATGCTTATTAAAAAAACTAATAAAATTATAGATATATTCTTATTAAATATGCACCTCGGTAATTTGCAATAATTAGCATGTGAGAGAAATTGCTTTGAAATTGTGATTGTATAGTTAAAATGAGAGAAAATGAAAGGTTAATTTTGGAAGAAAAGTTATAAACATGCATACAAAGTCAACAACGACACTCATTTTGAATAATTAAAATGTTTCTAAAACGACTTTTATTATAAAACAGATGGAGTATATTCAAGCAAAAGACCGTTCTACAAATAAGAGGCAGAGGCCATTGTATTGAATGTGTTATTCCATGTTTTTTTGGTTTTGTGTCAAATTGTTGTTGATTTAGAAATTTTTGGAACTTGTTTTCTTGTCGATCGGTTGAAACGTCTAAAAGCGCATTCTTTTTGCATGTGGAAAATAGTGTGTTTGGTATGCCATCAAATCAAGCACAGGTCCTTGTACCGGCCACGTGTTGATATGCCGACCCTAACGTCGGGGTTATCCATCTGCAAGACGCCACCGTCTCGTTGCATTGTTTTCTTGTTGATCGGTTGAAACGTCTAAAAGCGCATTCCTTTTGCATGTGGATAATAGTGTGTCTGATATGCCATCACATCAAGCACAGGTCCTTATACCGGCCACGTGTTGATATGCCAGCCCTAACCAACTTCTCGTTGCAGCAGAATACTGTTTTAGCTTCACTCGCCTATGCCCATGCACAAGAATATACACGTATGTATACCAATCCATTGGCCCATAACAGGCAGAAGAAGGTTCTCTGATACTGTTAGGCTTTGGATGGATGGATAGATGGATGGATGCATGTATGGTGTGAGCTTGATGTGCATTCCCCACCAATCCCCACCCTTCTGGCTTAGGCACAAAAATGGCGGAGGAAGAAATTTTGAGTAGATTACGTTGGGCCCAATTCTGATCTAAAATCCATGACAGGTTAAAGGACAAAACATGCGGTTGGCATTTTATTCTGGGAATCTTTTCTTTTTCCCTGATTTGAGTTTGCAGGAAATAATGATTTCCCAATATATATCATGGGTGTGAATACAACAATACTAGTCTTCGAGTTGGGCGATTCTCAAGTTTCTTGTGCATGAACAATCTGACATTTGCTCTAAACCTTAACGGATTCTTACAACTTATTATGACAAAGGTATGTAGATATGGTTTCTCGAAGTGGTGTTTTGCGATTACTTTCAAACGTTCATCCACGCTCTAAATGTTGGATATCGGGTCGAAATAAGATATGAAAAGCAGCGAAATAACTATAATTTTTAAAAGTAAAGATCAATAAAATTTTATAAAAATTATTAATACATAAAGCATAAAAAAATGCTAATTTTAATTTGTATTTTATTTCGAAGTTTAACTATTTTCTTGTTGTATTTCTTAAATCAATTTCAAAATTAGTTCATTTCAACCTCTATAGTCATATAAGTATTTAATCTCTAATTATATCCACAAAACAAGTTAAAAGAACCCTACAACTAATACAAAGAGGTTAGGCAAGAGTGCTTAAGTCTATCTATAATCGGTTTTGAACATTTTAGTAATTTAATAAAAATTAAAGTTATAATTTTAATTAAACTTATAATTCTAATTAAATATCAATTATAGCCAAATAAAATCTAATATCTCGTATTGATCTTTATTTATTAAATATCTCATATTTAATCATAAAGTTTCTCAAACTTTACAATAAAGTCCAACTGGATTAAAAGTATCTTTGCTCTTATCAACTCATTCTTTATGTATGACTCATTAAGTTCCCAAATATGTTGATAATGGATACAAATTATAACTAAAATCATATTTAGAATTAGATAAATTAAAGGAATTTTAATTCTCTAATAAATAATTTAAATTCATAAAACAAGATTAGTGTATAGTAATACATCATGACCACTTAAATATAATTATATGGAATGATTTTTCTATATAATTTAATCATTTCATCATATAATATTCTAATTAGAAATAGAGCATAAAATTAATGTCTACTCTATTTTGAGTTCAATCATATTAGTTCTTCACCATTAGCTATTGATTTAATTAATAACATGTGTAAACTATTTACAAGACGTTATTCTACCTTGACTAAGGATTTTCTGAATCAATACTTTGAGAACAACAAAACATTATCCCCAATTACTTTAGGGTGATAAATCATTCTCTAATAAACACTCATACGTTTGTTTAAGTGTTTCCATACTTTAATATATGAGATTGACTACTTCCTTTATAAGGAAAAATATAACATATGCTAGTCTTTTTACGTTCTATTAATGTCTAGTCTAAGAATAATGATCATGAACAATTTACGGATAATACATAAATGTGATATAAATATCATAATTATAATATCATCATAATTTCATTTACAATGCATAAATATCCTATAGACTTTATCATATAAATCTAAATATGTACAAGATAAAGAATGCCTTTAAATTAATTTGTCAATAAATTATAACCAATTAATTGGCTCTATGACATAAATCAACAATCTCCCACTTGCATTAAGCCAGTTGTTTAAGTATATAAACTATATCATCTTATGACAATCATGCTAATGCTGGAAAAGTTGCTTAATGAGAGAATTCTACAAGATTCTCTATAATGAGCACTTGCTTAAATCTTACAACTTTCATCTTAATTATCATCACAATTAAGAAAAATTGTCTAAATACATACTTGGATCTTTAATGAAAACTTAGCTTCTTTTGCATGTCTAATGGCTCTAATGTTCTATAGAATATTACTATCTTAAATAATGGAAGAAACTATATCAAGTTAATTAAAGAACTTATTGATCTAATTAATCATTTCTACTAAATGAAAAATATATTATGGCTTAATCAACAACCATTGCTACATTGGAAGCTTTCTAATCTTAAAATGATATTGTTCTTTTTTAGAATACCCACATGTGAGTATCCTACATCGAAGAAAGAGGAGAAAGAAGACTAACATATAGGTTTAGTGGGCTACTTCACATATTGCCAATTGATTTTAGGATGAAACCTCACTTGAACTTGTGTATGGTTTAACTTTCCTCCTCGTATGGGCCCGTAAACCCATTGCAAATTTAACATAGTATCAGAGCCAATGAAGACCTTAACTTATTGTTTACCCTAGAAGCGTCCCATCATTTAGGTAACTGGAAAAGAATTTGATGTTAGCCTGGAACAAGTGGCCTAGCAGTATTGTTTGCCCTAGAAGATGGCCTATTTGACCTCAATCAAAAGTCTAGCTTTGATGATGATTGTTTATGTACCTCTCTAGATTGCACAAGTAAAAAGGGACTCACATATGAGGGGAATGTTGAAAATACACATATGTGAGTATCCCACATCGAAGAAAGAAGAGAAAGAAGACTAACATATAAGTTTAGTAGGCTACTCCACCTATTGTCAATTGATTTTAGGATGGAATCTCATTTGGACTTGTGTGTGATTTAACTTTCCTCCTTATGTGGGCTTGTAGGCCTAATGCAAATTTAACATGGTATCAGAACCAATAAAGATCTTAGCTTATTGTTTACCCTTAAAGGGGCCCAATCATTTAGGCAACTAGAAAAGGATTTGAAATCGACTTGGAACAAGTGGCCCAACAGTATTGTTTGCCCCAAAAGAGGGCCTATTTGACCTCAATCAAAAGTCTAGCCTTGATAAGAATTGTTTATGTACCTCTTTAGATTGCACAAGTAAAAGGGACTCACATGTGAGGGGGAATGTTAAGAATACCCACATGTAAGTCTCACACTAAAGAAAGAGGAGAAAGAAGACTAATATATAAGCTCAGTGAGCTATTTCACCTATTGCCAATTAGTTTTAGGATAGAACTTCACTTGAGCTTGTGTGTGGTCCAACTTTTCTCCTCATATGGACCCGTAGGTCCATTGTAAATTTAATAATTCTAAGTAAAATAAACCTTAATTAGGATTTACTTTTAAAAAGTTAATATCCATATAACCTTGACTCAAATATCAACTTATATATAGAATAATGGATATCTTTAATACTTCACAAGTATCAATCATCTCAAATACTAAACATCTTTAGTACATTATCTATGTATTTGGACTTAGAATGTATAAACAACTTCTAATCTATCTCTGTAGATCTAATTCCCATAATTAAGTTGTTATATTTTCATATCCATCAATAGTTGTTTTTAGATAATTATATTTTCAACAATTGAGAATTAGAATTATCGTTCTCTGTGAGCAATATGTATCTACATACTCCAGCTTAAAGATGATAACTATACTCCTACTAACATTTTTGTAGACATGATAAATTCACAATTATCTCCAAAACAAACTCTTTGAATTCATCATAAAAGTGAATCTTTCAATGTCTCGTAACTTTTTAACTATACGTCAAATGTATCAACAAAGGCATTAGTTCTAATTGGATGTACTGTCATGAGATTTGAACTTTTCAAATTTCATTTTACTCTCATTACTTATCTTGAAAACCATTTTCCTATAAGTAGACATTGAAACAAACAATTTATTCAACAGATCTGTAAGATTATATCCAACTTATTGGATATCTCATAACATTTTATTATCTAATTTAGTACTAAACTTATATAATAATACATGCTTCAACTAAGCATCACATCCTTAAATCATTAACTTTCAATCTTTCAAAGACTTAGCTTTTTATAAAATCTTACTAATTGGTTTAATTAGAACTATTGAAGGTAAGTCATTATCCTAGGCATAACTATAGAAGAAATAATATTGTATGATACAATATCTCATATTATATTTTCCTCCTTACATAAATCTATATTCTTTTGGCATTTATTATAAAGGTATTTACCAAATAATCTCATTCCTCATAGACAACTGAAAATTTAAAACTCAGTAATCGATCTCATTAAATTGCTTTAACAATCTCAATGATTAATTTCTACTTAGATTTAAACAATTTGAACTGTTCAAAATTTTAAATCATTATTTCATTTAATATAGATGACTATATAACATAAAGTCATTAGTA
This sequence comes from Erythroxylum panamense, assembly GCA_027123425.1. Classification (NCBI taxonomy): domain Eukaryota; kingdom Viridiplantae; phylum Streptophyta; class Magnoliopsida; order Malpighiales; family Erythroxylaceae; genus Erythroxylum; species Erythroxylum panamense. The sequence goes on from JAOTIZ010000203.1 coordinate 37,727,730, forward strand.
ATCTATCGAAATATAAATATCAACCATTTATGTATTGTTATTTTATCTAATACATTACATGTATAAATTTAATAATTCAATACCATCATCATCCTTTTATTAAAGGTTGATTTAGTTATTCTTCAACTTGATAATTTTCGTAAGTTTCATCGATTCATAATTAAAAGGATACATATATTCTTGTATGTAACTTTATGATTCTCATCTTATTGATTTAACTAACATGGCATAAAAGGATAATCTCGATTATCCAACTTCGTATTCTTGCCACTTATGTTAAACATAAGTCTCCTTTGATCCAATACATATAAACAATTTGTATAAAATTTGATCAACTACTTTTTACTCAACGATATATTCTTATCATACTTTGAACATTGTGCACTACAGGAAAAATAAAGTTTAGCGATGAAAATTACCGACGAAATAATTACTGACAAAATTTGTACACATTTTGTTGGTAAGCTTATTTAGCAACAGAATTTACTAACGAAAAAAGACGTCGAAAATACGGCCGTAGGTAAATTTACCAACGAAATTTTTTATATCGGCAGTTAATTTATCGACGGAAATTTTGTTCAGTCTGTTCGGTCGATAAATTTACCAAAGGAGAAAATTTGTTTGTTAGAAATTACTGACGGATTTGGTTTTCCCGTCGGTAAATCCAATATATTTTACCTACGAAAATAGATTTTCCGTTGATAAATTTACTACAAACTTTTTTTAAATTTTACCTGTAAAGTGTTCAGTTTCTCTGAAAGCCACCACGAAGAGAACTTTGCTAAATCTCTTCGTACCAATCGCAGCACTTATTATATTCTAGTTCTTATGCAAAAGTTAAGAAAATAATTCATATTAAAAAATTGAAATTATGAAATTCATACTACAAAAGAACTGAAAATAAAGAACTGAAACTATTTTTTAAAGCACGGACATTTCATCAAGTACCTTACATGCATGTGAAATTTATCCTAACATCACAACTAAAATCATGTTTTGTCACTTTTATCATTAGCATTTATGCCTTAAAATTATTTTCTAATCACCAAATATACAAATAAACGAAAGTAATCAAATACTCAAATTAACTTTCATCCAATATACGAAAAAACACATGACAGTAGTTGCAAAAATACCTCCATTGAAAGACATGATGACAATGACTGGAGAAGACGATGTCGACAAACAAAAAAAGAGTTCTCAACAAAGAAACCAGAGAGAAGAAAGCCGATTGAAGAGTAGATGTAAGAAGAAGGAAGAAAAAGACATGGGTGGGGGAGAGATGTTAGGTGAGTTTAAATTTAAAGAGATTTTACCGATAGAATTTAACGACGGAAATTTCCGTCCATCGGTAAAATCTCTTTAAATTTAAACTCACTTGACATCTCTAATTTCAGTAGGTAAATTTAAAATTTTTTTATACCGCCAATAATTCCTGCCTTGTTACCGACGGATATCTTATACCGTCGCTAAATCTTTTACCGACAGGAATCTTGTACCGTCGCTAAAGTCTATTGCAAAATTTGTCAGGATGATTTCCTTTATATTTAGCGATGGATATTAGTACCGTCATTAAACGAAAATTTTCTCGTCAATTTTACCTATGGAAATGAATTTTTCGTCGGTAATTTTTTGTCGGTAATTTTTCGTCGCTAAAGTCCATCGCAAAATTTACCGGAATGATTTTCCTCCATATTCAACAATGGATATTAGTACCGCCGCTAAACGAAAAATTTTCCATCAATTTTACCTACGAAAATAAATTTTTCGTCGGTAATTTGAAACGGTATATTTTTCGTCGGTAATTTTTTGTCGTTAAGTCTTGCTTTTCTTGTAGTAATGTTGAATATGAATTCAATATTAAATATTCAAAAGCATGAATTAGAAATACATATGATCTCTATCATATTACGTACAGGCAAGAAAAGTGATGCAATCATTTTCTTCTTATGGTAACTATCATCATACTATAACAAAGCCTTTAATTGATGTCTATATTTATGCTTTTGGTAGGCTAAATTAACAGAAACAATTCTATCAAGGTAGTATACCTTTCAGCTTTACCCAATACAACCTCTTATATCTTGCTATCGTTCTGTTGACATACATCCTACATGTTGTCATCAAAGTCTTGAGACATTATTCAACTCAAAATGTTAATCCATTTTGTCATTTGTATGATTTTGATATATCTCTAAAACTTTAACTCTAAATCTTCAAATAGGATTAATAGCAAAATTACATTATGGGCATACAACTTTTTTTTCTAACTTTGAGAACTCTCCTAGTGTCAACTATATTAAACAAGGTAAATTTCACTCATAATAAAAAAGTAAAAAAGCAAATAATTGATTATATATCATGACTACCAAATGAGATTACGACTTTAATCATGTATTTGGTTACTCCCACTATTTTATTCGAAATAATAGTCTTCACTACTATTCGAAAAGATCACTATCTATTTTTCCAGTGGGCTACGATCCCATTCAAATTTAGTTAATCTTGAGTTTGCTCAACAAACTAACTTGACTTAAATTAGGTAGATAACAACTTTATCAATTACATCTCACATAACTCTTAGATTCCTTAGGTGACAAATCTGGCCAAAACATATCTTATATACAACATAGCCGCCAAATTCATGTGATCATAAGTTTACTCATCTAGATCACAAAATTTTAGTTAAATAGGATTCATTATCGTAGGACTAAACATATTTGGATTAAAGCAACTTTGAGTTTGATTAACAAGCGTAACAATAGGCAGAACTCTAGTTTATTCTTATAACAATGGAAGGCAAAAATTATATTCAAAACATGTCCTTAATATTTTTAATAAGGGATTTAATTTTATGCATCTCATCAAATAAAAAATTGTGTGTAATCAGACTTGTAAAACATACAATCCAATATGCATAAAAAATCAAACATATATTCAAATATGTAACTTATGCACTCATAATCAAATTATATGCATAAAATATCAAGCTATTTTGATTTTAATTAATGATTTTCTTAATCTAAAATAATATTTTCAACTCCTTGGAAAAATTAAATTAGATTATACTCATTAATTCCTAAATAAACTAAATTCCTATTTCAAATAAAAATTGATTTGATTTGAAAACAATTTTCAAATCCAATTGTAAACTATTTCTAATTTTCTTGACTCCTTTAATAAAATTTATTGAAAATAATTTTCAATAAATTATACTTCTTACTTATTGTAATTTAGAAAAAGTCCTTTTTTAAAATTTAACAAGTAAAACATTCTAATCCTATTAGAAAATTATTTCTAATCTAACTAGAAATTGTTTTCCTTAATTAGAAAACTATTTTCTAATATTAAAAGGAAACTATTTTCAAAAGTAAATAAAACACTCTTAAATTTAATTTAAAAAGTCCTTTACATTATTTATTTGAGATTAATTTCTTAATTAATTAGAAAGTTTTTCTTTAATAAATTAGAAAAATATTTTTAAAATATTAAGAAATTTTATTTTTCTTAATTAATAAATAAAAACACTTTTCAAAATTTAATCAAGAAAATTACTTTTTTCTAATAAATTAAGAAACTTATTATTCATAAATAAATTGAATAATGATTCTCTAGAAAAATAAGATCATATATTTAATTTA